>CP134444.1:0-451488 GCA_031590215.1 Maudiozyma bulderi
CCCATACACCCATACACCCATACACCCATACACCCATACACCCATACACCCATACACCCATACACCCATACACCCATACACCCATACACCCATACACCCATACACCCATACACCCATACACCCATACACCCATACACCCATACACCCATACACCCATACACCCATACACCCATACACCCATACACCCATACACCCATACACCCATACACCCATACACCCATACACCCATACACCCATACACCCATACACCCATACACCCATACACCGGAATACACCCATACACCCATTATATATATTTAAAAAAACAAAGACAAAAACAAAATATTAATAAAAGAAAAAAACATCTGAAACCTGGGAGCTTCCTCCAGACGGCCCGTCTCACCCCACTATAAAGACACGCGACAGATCTGAAAGCGCGCAAGAACACAACATACAAAAATCAAGACTATTTACTCATTCACTCTTCGCGGTGCTCAGAGTTCATTTCGTAGTGGCATCCCTGGAGACAGCCACATGCTAACCATCAGCACCTTTGTCATCTTGTTGATGATATCCAGCAACGACTTACGAATGCTCTCATTTACTGCATCATCCCCACGCAACCACTGGATGTGCATGCCCTTGAACAGGTCCAGCGGCAGAGCCTGATATATGGAGATGTCCCTGTCATCGAACTCGTTCTCGTTCTTCACCCTGACCGTTGCATTGCCCAGTGTCATGTTATACACTCTTGCCACGCTGCCGTAACTCAGCCACTGCCCCATGGCCCCAACGCAGGACATGAACGTTGTGTGCAGATCCTCTTTCATGGTCCTGATAAGGTCAAACGACAGCTTCTTGTTCTTCACAAACACACACTCATTCTGGACATCGATGTTGACATACGTGGACGTGATGATCCTTTCCTGCTGGGCCACTGCCGTGTAAAACAACCGGAACACCTTGTAGAACCTTGTGTCGTCATCGTCCTCCTTCATCATCTGGTCCAACTCTGTGGGGTTGTCCTCCACTGCAAACGCACAAAACCTGATTAGACACCGCAGTGCATCCATATGCTGGCGGAACGCATGCGACTGCATGATCGGAAACGTGTCTCTCTGATTCATCCACTTCTCGAAATCAACGGCTGCCAGTCTGATCCACGTTAACAGAAACTCGTTATACAGATTGGTCTTGATGGCCTGCTGGAAGGTCCTGCCCAACTCCTGGATGATTGTTTCTGCATTTCGATCCTCTTCCCACCTGACGATGACTTCTCTGTCCACAAAGGGGTGACCTCCAAAACAGTTCAGACTGATGCTGTTAAACAACGTGAATAGAGACCGGCCCAGCCGTCTACCGTAGAGCGTTATTGTGACTGGATCGAACTTCTTGATCAACGACGAGAACCTGGTGTGATAATCTGCTCCCAAATGGTTGCTCGCTTTTGCAGATGCATCTCTATAGCTTTGGGAGAGAATGTGTTCCCCTAATTCAGCATAACCCAAGGCCACCTCCCTCGTATATCCTTCCAGCACCCCATAGTCTGTGCTGTTCAACCTCAGCTCGTCCATCTTGAGGACCCTTGCAAATATGCTGGTGTCTCTGACCTGCCTGGAATGGTGATCGAAATCCAGCATGTCTATGTCGTTTATGTACGACTCTGTCTTCTCACATAGATACACTGCAGCAGAGCCCCCGTAATTATACCGGTGGCACAGTTTCTCAACCGTATACATGATCTTCTTCTTGTTTCTCTTCGACACCCTGCTGCCCTTGGGATGATAGGTGTTGTCTTGCATAACATCGAACTGGTACAACTGGCACTGCAGCAGGCTGAACATGTTGCCCGAGTTCTCCAGCTCCAGCAATGTGGTGTCGAGACTACGTAGACTGGCTATGTCCTTGGTGTGCAATTCTGTCAGCCGCTGGAAATTCTGCTTGGACAGACACTGCATGGCTTTATACTTGCTGATGACACACTTGCTGCTCTTGCGGATGATCCAGCCATCAATGACGACTATATCATCTCCTACATCTACTCTCATTATGCCAGGCGTTCTTTAGAGTGACGTATTACTGTGCTAGTTCTGCTCGAGGAGGAGTCAAGAGATGTTGCTTCTTTTATTGCTTTTTTTTTTTTTTTCTTTCTTATATTTGATTTTATACAGGAGACGTCACGTGCCCTTTCACAGAATAGTCGCCTGGCATATGCCCATGTCTTCTGGCTCTCGGCTAAATTTTGCAATGTGTCGCCTGGCATCTGAAAATTGCCGCCTGCCTCTGCTAAAACATACATAGGATTAAATAAGCCAACAGACACACGAAAAGAAGCCTATTTTACCCAATATACATGTACATGCACACAATACCTTCCATAATGTAAAGCAATGGCACTAGTGTTTGAGTTTTGCATCTTGTTAAAAGAGGATAAGTGAAAAGAAATGTTACGTGTTTGGCGTTTTCGTTTTTTAAATATCGAAAAAGATATACCAAAAAAGCAACAGACAAATGAAAAAACTAAAACAAACAGAAATTCATATAAGAATAAATATATAAAGAAGCAAACAGAAATTCGTATAAGAATAAATATATAAAGAAGCAAACAGAAATTCGTATAAGAATAAATATATAAAGAAACAAACAGAAATTCATATAAGAATAAATATATAAAGAAGCAAACAGAAATTCGTATAAGAATAAATATATAAAGAAACAAACAGAAATTCGTATAAGAATAAATATATAAAGAAGCAAACAGAAATTCGTATAAGAATAAATATATAAAGAAACAAACAGAAATTCATATAAGAATAAATATATAAAGAAGCAAACAGAAATTCGTATAAGAATAAATATATAAAGAAACAAACAGAAATTCGTATAAGAATAAATATATAAAGAAGCAAACAGAGAAATGACGACGATATATAGACACTTGAAACTAGACTTCAACAATCTACGTATTCTATATATTAGCACAATGACACATTTCTCAAAGATCTACATGCCAGATCGAACGAGATACATATTTATCAATTCAGAACGTACAACTTGCATTTACATATCAACAGAGAACACCTCTAGTTATTACTCTTGCCCACTTAATAATTGCTAACTTTTTCTTAACTTCAACAAATTAAGCAGCTGCAATACCCACTTATTAGAAGCAATGCTAAATAACTATTACAAACATACGTTAACCCATAGAACTAACTGCATACTGCACTTTTAAATAGAAGCAATGTCCATAAATTAAAGAATATACGCACGTCACACTTGATTGGCACAAAGTCGACCACTAACAACCTGTATATTCTATAAAAAAACACACTAGTTCACCCAGTTATCTAAGCAAAACCGTTCAATACACCCACTAACTCATTAAGACAAGTACAAGACACTTCTAACAGCCTCAAAGCAAGATCTAAAGCTACAAAGACACCAATTATATATATTTAAAAAAACAAAGACAAAAACAAAATATTAATAAAAGAAAAAAACATCTGAAACCTGGGAGCTTCCTCCAGACGGCCCGTCTCACCCCACTATAAAGACACGCGACAGATCTGAAAGCGCGCAAGAACACAACATACAAAAATCAAGACTATTTACTCATTCACTCTTCGCGGTGCTCAGAGTTCATTTCGTAGTTGTTTTTTTTCTAAAAATTTGCTTATCTTGACTTGATGTTATTGAGAGAAGCCGAGTTTACTTACCTTCTTATATCATATACAGAAATGTAAATGTTTATATCTTAAAGGATTAGAGAATGTATATAATAATGAATATCATAAGATTCTGAAGTTATATAAAGGATATTGTTATGGGAAATGTGATCGTATGGCACACAACATTTATTATAACGGAGTATCCTTTAGTGGAAAGAACGGTGATAAATTGAATTATTGAAACAATTTATTTATTCTCAATTTATCTATAGTTGGATATTTAATCTTTGATAGATTTATAAATGTACGGAAACTTCCCAATCTTGTCCTAATAATTTTACTAGGCAAATAACGAAGAAAGAAGTTTCATTAACAATTCTTGATAAACAATATATAAATAACATGACTCTAATTGAATAAACGTCACTAACCAAATCGATGAATCTGAATAAATGTAAGGATACCCAAATAGAACCCAATAAAGTTAAGATTGAACCATTTAAAAATTGTAAAGGATGTAAAATATGATAGGATGTAATATCTTCATGAGGTTCGAATCCCTCGATATCATTCTGAGCTTCTTCATCATCATTTTCTAAGATTCTTCTACCACTACCATCTTTCTTAAAGAAATCTGGATGTTTGATATAATATCTAATTACGTATAGAACAAATGCACTTGTAAAAATTGAACCAAAGAAATTAGCTACACCTAGGAAACAACGAACCATTTCAATTTCATTTTCTGCAGTGGCACAAACGGTTGGGATAGTATTAAAATTCACAATGATTGCATTGAATGATTCAAATAATACAGAATAAATTATCGTTAAATTGAAACCAATTGATTTATTTGTTGAATAAAATAAAGCCATCCCAGCTAATGGGATTCTATATAAATTGAATGAATGATAAGATAAATCGGATGTCTTTGGGTCATATCCTGGATCACGTATGAAACAATCGAATATTGAAATTACTAAAGCTAATAGACCTGTTCTAAAGAGGCTGCTTTTAAAATTAGGTTTTATCATATTGCTGTAGTGGTCGAAAAAAAGGGGGGCGGTGAAGTGGCAGGAAGTTCAGTAAAATTATGTAATGAGTTGTTTTGTTACTGTATGTGCAGTGTAAAAGTTCTTTCAGTTTTTACCTTACTAATAGTTTTAAACTAAGTCTTAAAAGTATATAATGGTAGTCATCGTTGTTATGTAATCATTATCATTTTAAATCTTGTTTCTAAGTTGGTGTTTCCATCCATCCACATCGCAACTGAACGAATTCTCATTAACAATTTTGTTGCAACTGTCGCGGCAATTCACTGCATTGCACCGCGCAGTCAACTTCCTTTATGAACTCTGTTCCGAATCAATGGATCCCCCGGGGCGTTGAGGGATATGCCCTCACTCAGAGTGTTATAATTGCGATGGAAGAAGTGTCACTATTACATAAATCAGATACGTATCGACAAGAAAGGGTTATGTATATATATTAATATATATGTGTGTATATAGTTGCTTGTAGTCTATGCACTTCTGAATAGTAAAGGGTACAGACTCACATACATATATCTCTGCCCTCTTGACTGCAATTTGTATTGTTATAAGGCGCCACTCTACAGCTGAGACCAAGAGACCCCCCCCCAGATATATTGGAAGCACACAACACAACACGACCCTCAGAAAGTAATCACTGGACTGTTAAACTACTCATTGTTGGTAATAATAACAGGTCTGTCTCTCTTACATAGGGCACTCGTTCAAATTGTCAGCTGCCCAGAAGAAAAATAGATGTCGCTTGATATCCGAAAATGATGATGATGATGACGATTGCGCAGAACACACCGCACAACTGCGTATCCCTATTGTCCGTCCATAAAGAACAGCACAACAAAAAATTTCAGTTCAGTTCTTCAATGAACATGAACATGACAATGTTGTGAAGCCAAGACTACCGACAAGTTCTGACTGGGAATCATCATTTGTCACAACTGTTTTTTTTTCTCTTGAGGTATTACCATTTTATATATAAACTTATATATTTACAACTACACTACGTTTAACGTTTGCAATCGCTATCCTTTTGCTGCCTGTTTTTACATAATCTATCGCTGTATTCTCAAACACACGTTTGCTAACTTAAAGAGATCTGATCTGGCGGTAAATAAAATTATTATGTCATATCGTGGTGTCCCTAATAATGGATTCAATGGTTCACCTGCCATGAATCAACAACAATCTGGTTTTGATTATAACGCTGGTCAAAGTAGAGCATTCAATGCAGTTAATCAAAATAATCGTTCCAATGGTAATAAAACCAATTATAATAATAACAATGGTGGTAATTTTATGAATAAGATTCAAAATGGTTTTGATCAAATGAATGAGTTCGCTGAAGAATTAACAGATAAACCAATCATTAAAAAATTACAACCTTATATTCCAGGTTTAGCTAGATTCTTGATTGTTGCTACCTTTTATGAGGATTCAATTAGATTATTAACTCAATGGAGTGATCAAGTCTTTTTCTTACATAAATGGAAACATTATCCAAGATGGTTTGTAATTATCTTCTTAATCTCTGTTACAATAGTAATGATAATTGGTTCAACTTTATTAGTATTAAGAAAACAAACTAATTATGCTACAGGTGCTTTATGTAGTTGTATCATTTTACAAGGTTTAGTATATGGTTTATTTACAGGATCATCATTCATTTTAAGAAACTTCAGTGTCATTGGTGGTTTATTGATTGCATTCAGTGATTCAATTGTGCAAAATAAGACAACTTTCGGTATGTTACCAGAATTACAAGATAAGAGCCAAAAATTTAAAGGTTATTTATTATTAGCTGGTCGTATCCTAATTGTCCTAATGTTTGTTGGGTTTGCATTTTCAAAATCGTGGTTCACAGTCTTCTTAACCCTTGGTGGAACTGTATGTTTTGCCATCGGTTACAAGACTAAATTGGCATCTTTACTACTAGGTTTAATCCTTGTTGTTTACAATTTATCCTTAAACAATTACTGGTTCCATCAGGATTCAAAGAGAGACTTCCTAAGATACGAATTCTACCAAAACTTGAGTATCATCGGTGGTCTGCTATTAGTCACTAACACAGGTGCCGGTGACTACTCTGTCGACAGCAAGAAGAAAATCTACTAAATACAATACACATTTATATACTTTCAAAAATACAAACATACACTTCTAGAATATTTCTATAAATAGATTCCTAACGGGTTTGCACGGGCGTTACCCTCACACTGCTGCAAATTTTTTTCGATTTTCTCAAAATTTCAAACAAACAGAAAACCGGCATCTCTACGGGCCACTCTGTGTGTGGAAACAATATCTCGTCTGGGTTCCCGTTTGTTTGCTTACAGACTTCTGTCTCCCGTTTTGCAGGGATCAACAAAACAAATAAACAATGTTTATATATATATATACGCATACTTACAAGTATACAATACAGTTCTTATTTTTAACTCGAACTTCTGTTATATCTTCTACTTGTTCTTGTTATCTGTTCAAGCAATTTAAAAAATAGATTAATATAGATAATATATTAAAGATAAAATGCGTTTCTCTACTCTCGCTTCCGTTACAGCACTTTTAGCCTCTGCTTCAAAAGTCGCTGCTTTAGGTGAATTAGCCTTCAATATTGGTGTTAAAAATAACGATGGTACTTGTAAATCTACCTCAGATTACGAAACCGAATTACAAGTCCTAAAGGGTTACACTTCTACCATTAAAGTTTACGCCGCTTCAGATTGTAACACTCTACAAAACTTAGGTCCTGCTGCTGAAGCTGAAGGTTTCTCTGTCTTTGTTGGTGTTTGGCCAAATGATGACGCTCATTTCCAAGCTGAACAAGACGCTTTGAAATCTTACTTACCAAACATCAAGAAGGATACCGTTGCAGGTTTCCTAGTTGGTTCTGAAGCTTTATACCGTGATGATTTAACTGCTTCTCAATTAGCTGACAAGATTAACACTATTCGTACTTTAATCGAATCCATTAACGATTCTCAAGGTTCTTCTTACTCAGGTAAACAAGTCGGTACCGTCGATTCCTGGAACGTTTTAGTCGCTGGTTACAACTCTCCAGTTATTGAAGCTTCCGATTTTGTCATGGCTAACGCTTTCTCTTACTGGCAAGGTCAAACCATGAACAACGCTTCTTACTCTTTCTTCGATGATATCATGCAAGCTCTACAAACTATCCAAACCACTAAGGGTTCTACCGATATTACTTTCTGGGTTGGTGAAACTGGTTGGCCAACCGATGGTACCAACTTCGAAGCTGCTTACCCATCTGTTGATAACGCTAAGCAATTCTGGAAGGAAGGTATATGTGCCATGAGAGCTTGGGGTGTTAATGTTATTGTCTTCGAAGCCTTCGATGAAGACTGGAAGCCAAACACTTCTGGTACCTCTGATGTCGAAAAGCACTGGGGTGTCTGGACCTCTGAAAACGCTTTGAAGTACTCTCTAGATTGTGACTTCTCAAACTAATTAAATTTGAAAAAAGAACCCTACAAAAAACAATTATTTTGAAAAGTCAGTATAAGTATACACAATGACTTAAATTGTCTTTGTGTATATATTACAACTGTCTTTCTCTCATTTTGTTTTTTCCCTTTTTCTATTTATTATCACCTCTTTACACACATTTTACTTTCGTTACGGTTACAAATTATAATTCATTTCTGATCCAAGTTTTTTTAAAAATTCAACATATATATATATAAGTTAATATATACATAAGTATATCCTGAAGAGCATACCTCGATGTTAATATACAATATTTCACTTCAATGTTATTATTCTTATATTGTTTTATATCTCGTACACAACGATATTTTTTTTCCTTGAAATTCAAAAGTGAAAAATTTTTTCAGTAACAATTTCCATCGCGCAATCGCTGAAGGTGAAATTTTTTCTTTGGACAATTGATTGATGGCCCTGGTAAGAACAGCAAGAAATTGTTCACAGTGGTATCTCTTACTCTTGCATTGAACAACTTTTTTAGTGAATTCAGTTACACGATAGTGAAACCTTTAGTGATTAATTAATGAATTAATAGTAGTCTTATATATTTATTATTTTATTATTACAATTCTTTTTCACTCGGTTGTTTGTTGTTTTTTTATTTGTTCTTTTTTTTTTACTTTCAACAAATCAAACATCGAAGACTAGTTTTAAAATTTTTATTTGTATTTATCACCAATCAACCTAATCCCATTAATTTGAAAGTGAATATTTATTAGATATAATTTTTTTGAGAAATAAAGAAAGAAAATAGACTAAAGAACATTATGTCCCGTTTCTTCGCTAATACTTACGAATACGATAGTGATACTTCATCTTCAGAATCTGATTTATTATCTTCTTCCGAAGAAGAATTAATTAGTTCATCTGGTGAAGAAAATCAATCCGATGATTCTTTCTTCAATGACGAAGATTCTGAAGCTTCCGATTCAGATTTCGATTCTGATGATTCCGATAGTAAACCATATGGTCCAGATTGGTTCAAAAAATCTGAATTTAGAAAAGGTGGATCTGGTTCAGGTGGTAATAAATTCTTAAAAGGTGCCAACTATTCAGATTCTGAAGGATCCGAATCCGATGATGAAGGCAAAAAAGTCGTCAAATCCGCTAAGGATAAATTATTGGATGAAATGCAAACTGTATTTGATAAGATTGAAACCGCAGAAATGTCTGATGATTGGATCTCTATCTTAAATGAATTCGATACCGTTACTCGTTTATTAGTTAGAGCTCAACAACAAAACTGGGGTACTCCAAATATTTTCATTAAAGTTGTTGCTCAAGTCGAAGATTTAGTTAACTCAACTAATCAAGCTGATATTAAGAAGAAGGACGTCGCTAGAGCCTACAATACTACAAGACAAAGAGTTAGAAAGGTTGCTAAGGAAAACGAAGACGCAATGATAAAATTCAGAGAAAACCCAGATGATTTCGATAAGGAACCAACTGTTGATTTAGAAAGTTCAGAACCAGCAATGGATATTAATGCTCAATTCGCTGCTAACAAATCCGTTAATCTATCATCCTTAGCTGCCGCTTCTTCTGAAGTCAGTTTCTTCACCTCCTTACGTATTGTTATTGATTCCAGAGGTAAAAAGAACGTTAATCCACAAGAAATGATTAAGATTATTGAAGATCTATTAGCTTCTAAGGCTAGTCCATATGAATACATTATGGCCTATTTGACTTTGATTCCAATTAGAATGGAAGCCGATAGTAACTTATCTTATCAACCAATCGATCAATGGAAGGCTGCTTACAACGACTACATGGCTCTATTGAAACTTTTAGAAGATAACATTGCTACATACCGTGTTTCAGAATTGGCTACCTACAACGAAGATATTGAAAAGGAACCTGTCGCTGATGCTCAAGGTGTTAAGAACATCTTAGGTTCTCTATTCGCTTATGTTGAAAGACTAGATGATGAATTCACTAAATCTTTATTAAATTTAGATCCTCACTCTAGTGAATATTTAATCCGTTTGAAGGATGAACAATTGATTTACAACATGATCTTAAAGACACAATTATACTTAGAACAAACTCTACCTGCTGATAAGAAGGAAACTATGTTAGCTCGTATCTTTGTCAAGAGATTAGATCACATTTATTATAAATCTGATAAATTGAATGTCATTATTGAAACTAACGCTTGGAAGTCTGTTTCTCCATCTTTGAAATCTGAATACATACCAGTTCCAGCAACTATCGATGCTAAGTACATTGCTACTTTGGTAAGCTCTCTATGTGATATCTTAATCAAACAAGAAGACTCCTTCCTACGTACCCGTGCTATATTATACTGTGTTTTCTTTACCGCATCTAACGGTGATTTCCATGCCGCTAAGGATATGTTACTTTCTTCTAAGGTCCAGTCCAACATTAGTAAAAGTAATTCCTCTTTACAAATTCTATTCAACCGTGTTGTTGTTCAATTAGGTATCTCTGCTTTCCAAGCTTGTTTGATAGAAGAATGTCACCAAGTTCTAAATGAACTATTAGCTAGTGCACATTTGAAAGAAATCCTAGGTCAACAACCTCTACAAAGAATTAACTCAAATATTGAAAACCGTGAAGAACAATGTATTCCATATCATCAACATATTAACTTGGATTTGATTGATGTTGTCTTCATGACATGTTCTCTATTGATTGAAATTCCACAAATGACTGCATTTTATTCTGGTATCAGAATTAAGAGACTTCCATATTCACAAAAATCTATTCGTCGTGTTCTTGAGCATCATGATAAGGCTAGTTTCCAAGGTCCACCAGAAACTTCCAGAGATTTTGTTGTCTATGCTGCTAAGGCTATGCAAAAGGGTGACTGGGAATCTTCCATTTCATATCTACAAAGTGTTAAATCATGGAACATGCTTCCTAACAAGGATGTTGTCATGGAAGACTTAGTTGAAAGAGTTAAGGTTGAATCTATGAAATCTTACTTATACACATACAAGAAGTTTTACAGTAAATTCTCTGTAAAACAATTATCTGATGTCTTCAGTCTTGACTCTGCTAAGATTGTTGAGATTTTGGAAGCTATCACCGCTGAATTTGAAATTAACTTTAAATTGAATGATGAAAAGACCCTATTAGTTGTTGAAGGTGGTGATGAAATCACCAAATTAGAAGAAGTTGCTTTAAGATTAAACAAAGAATATAAAATTACCAAGGAACGTTTATTCCCATCCCGTCGTCGTTAATTATTAACTTAATAGTCATGAATTTCAAGATAAACGAACTTAAAGTCTATTTTTTATTTGTCTGTTTTGCAAATACAATACGAAATTTGTAGATTGGACAAAAGTAAATAAATTTATATAAATAATTTATGTACATTAACATACAGCAAAAAAATACATATAATAATACTTAAATGATATCTTATCTAACAGAGATACTAGTCAGTAGTGAATTATTAAAAAAAAATTGATAATGTTTATTATATTTATGTAATTTACAGAATTGAATATGTGACAATATTGTTGATATACATTTATAGTAGTAATATCAATGACTATATTTTGTGATCCCTTTAAAATGTTATTACAAAGGCACGAAGTTATGAAATAATGTATTTTTTTGTTTGTTGTTTGTTTGTTTTTTGTTTTTCTATTTGTAAAAATGCTGTTATTGTTTTGAAATGGTTTGATGTTGTAATGGAAATATCATCGCCTGATATATCATCATCATTCACCTTAATTTTTTCTTGTAAAATCAGAATCTGTGATACCTGATCTTTCACACATACTTCTGAAAATGGTTTCCTCATTCTTAAATAGACTCCAAGGTGTATCAAATTCAGCAATTTCACCTCTTTCTAATACCAAGATTCTATCATATGACAAAATTGTCTTCAATCTATGAGCAATACAAAGAATAGTACAGTCACCAAATTCTTCTACGATACGTGTTTGAATCTTACCATCAGTCTCGTAATCCACCGAAGATGTAGCTTCATCCAGAATTAAAATCTTAGCTTGACGAACAAGAGCTCTTGTTAGTGCTAGAATTTGTCTTTCACCTAACGAGAAGTTCGCACCCTCTTCTTCAACGATTTGATCTAAGTGGAATTTATGCATGTCGATATGTGTACCTTTATCATTTTCTTTTTCATTCATTACGCCTTGCAATTCTTCACGTTCAATGGCACCACCTCTAACTAAGGCGTCCCATAATAGGTCATCTGGGCTTTCGTTGAATGGATCTAAATTCTTTCTAATGGTACCTTTAAATAGGACAGGATCTTGAGGAATAATTGCCAATTTTCTACGCAAATCATATAGACCGATTTGAGAAATATCTACTCCATCAATCAATATTTTACCACTTTCTAATTCATTCAATCTGTACAAAGCACTCATGATTGTGGACTTACCGGCACCTGTACGACCACAAATACCAATCTTTTCACCACTTGCGATAGACATAGTAACATCCTTTAAGACAACAGGTAGGCCAGGTCTATAAGCAAAATCGACATTTTCAAATTCTATTTCACCTTTGCTTGGCCACGATTCAGATGGGGAACATTCAGGTTTCTTGTACGCAGCCTCCATTGGTAATTCAGTTGCGTATGTGACCATTCTTTCGGCACTGTTCATATCGTTCTCAGTTTGAGTCAAAGCTCTTAGCACAGTATTTAATAAACCAGGTAATTGTAAAACGTAAGTTAGCAAAACACCTACAGAGGCAGCACCAATAGGGAATGCTCTAGTCACACATAAAAGTGTGATGATTAAGGCAAATGCAACGGCGATAATATCAAGGAAAATAGCAACCCATCTTTGAACAGCAATACTTAAGTAACCAGCCTCATTCATTTTGTTAATCAAATAATCAGATTTGGCTAAGAATCTGTCTTCAGCTCTATAGTATTTAATTGTCTCCATACCACCTAAAACTTCATTTAGATTATTGTAAACAAAAGAACGTTGAATAGCTTCTAATCTTTTGATTTCTCTACCTGAACTTTGATAATGATCAGCGATAAAAACAAAAATTAATAATAAAAATGGAATAGCAATGGCAAACCATGGAAGATAAACAATACACATGACACAAACACCAACAATATTACCTGCTTGATATAGCAGCAAACGTACACTCTCGGTTAATTCATTATCTAAACTGTCAGTATCTTTTGTGAACCGGTTCAAAATACGTCCAAGTGGTGTTGTGTCCAAATAACTCATTGGTGCATGAAGGATTCTATGAACAGCTCTCAAATTTAACCACTTGGAAGCTAACACACCGATGTGACAAACAAGTGTAAATTGCATGGACATAAACATATAACTGCCAAAAACGAAAAAAGAATATAGACCCATGTAAAAACTAGTTGACCTATCCTTGAATTTGTTTTCTGTCCAATATGACAACCAAACAGAGGAAAATAATGTGCAAAAAGTTGTTGCAGTGATTAGAAAAACATATAATGGAATAGCAACAGTACCCCATTTTCCTACACCAGCGTTCAAGTATTCCTTGTAAATTCCTAATTTAATACTATTAACAGCACGTTCTTCTTTAGAAGTTAAATGGCCATCTTCATTAGTTTTATTCGTAATTTCTTTCTCCAAATTATTTCTTTCTTCATTTTCTTCGTGGATTTCATCTTCTTCTTCATCTTCCTTATCTTCGTCTTTCTTTGATTGTGTAGCAAATTGTAATAGATTAATTAAAGTTTGGTTTTTCTCCTTCATTTCTGCAACAGGACCAATTTCAAAGGAACCGTCAGAACCAAGGACAATTACCTTATCAGCTTTTTCTATTAATGACAATTGATGTGTAGCTAGAACTCTGGTTTTACCGCCTAATAATCCACATAGGCATTCGTCCATAATTAGTTTACCGACACGAGCATCAACCGCACTTAAGACATCATCAAATAAGAAGATATCTTCATCTCTGTACACGGCTCTTCCTAAATTGATACGAGCCTTTTGACCACCAGACAAATTAATACCACGTTCACCAATTTCAGTATCGTCACCTGCAGGTAAAATTTTCATATCATCTTCTAAAGAACATACTTTTAGAATATTTTCGTATCTTTCCTTGTTGAATGGGGAACCAAATAGAATATTATTTCTTACGGTTGCATTCTGAATCCATGGATAACCACCCATTAAAAGATGACCATTGATTTGTACTCTACCACCAGTTTTCTTCATGGAACCAGCTAATGCGTTCAGTAAAGATGTTTTACCAGTACCAATTGGGCCAGTGATCATAACGAATTCTCCCTTGTTGATCTCGAAATTTAGATCAGTGAATTTTGTAAAAGTTTTCACAGTTGTTTCACCACTATTATCATCATTTTCAGAATCCTTATGCACAACTTTCTTTTCGATTTCAACTTTTTTCTTATCCTTATTCTTTTTAGCTTCAGCTTTTAGTCTTTTACTTCTTTGTTTTGGAGTCTCTTCATCTTCTATTCTTTGTCTTTCTTCTGCGTCCATTAATTCATAATCTTCCCATTCAAACGAAGCATTTTCGACCTTAATAGCAATATTGGAGTCTAAATCCGGTAGTGGTTTCAATTCTTCTCTTAGATTTGGATCTTCCTCGGGAGTCTCTAATAGTTCTTGTAGACGACCTAAACCGATGACCATATCGATACCGGTACTTAAAGCAATTGGGAAGAAAAACATTTGAATACTTAAAACTTGAAACAATGATAAAGAGGAGAACACATTACTTGGAGTTCTACCCATGTTATTAACTTTGTACATTGCCAAGAATGTTACCAAGGAAGCGATATTTGGTAATGACATCGCTAAAGCGATCATGAAATTTCTAGTGTATTGCATCTTTCTAACGTTTTGAATTTCGGAAGATCTAATATCCTGAACATTACTTTCATAGGCGTCTTCCCATGCGTAATATTTGACCATTTTCATGTTGTTTAAGATTTCTCTCATTTTACCAACTCTTGCATCTGTAAATTTATTAGCTGTGACTCTATATTTGATGATAGTTTTAAATACAATCATTGTAACCAAAAGTATCACGATGAATAAACCGATACCTACCAAAGCGATTGCACCTAAATTAACAATTAATAATACGATAGCAATTGCGAAAATTGCAGGGAACCCGACTAAGAAAGGTTGAAATGATAAAGCAAATTCGATTCTTGCTAAGTCTGTTGTAATAAAAGAAGTAACTTTACCATTTGGATATTTATGTTTTGAGAAGTTTGATACTCTAAACATTTTATCTAGAGCTGCTTTAGTTAATAATGATTTTGCTTGTGAACCAGTTAATTGTGAAGAATGAAAGAAATGATTGAAGAGAACACCATTGAAGAACATCATTGCACATGCACCAATAGCGTACCCGATACCTGCATTAACTTTTGTGTCGTGAAATATAGCTTTCTTTTCAACAAATGCAATTAATCTTTTAGTAATCATTGGATTAAAACCGGAGGTACAATTAGCTAAGATTGCCATTAAACAAGAGAATAAGAATTGTTTCTTAAATGTGAAAAATAAAATTTTCATCATTGTTAATTTTGGTAATCTTGTTCTATCTCTAATTTCTTGTTCAGTAGCATCTGGATGATTTTTAGCATAAAGTTTCCTTGCTTTATCAAAATACCAATTTAAATTTTTTTCGAAATCTTTATAAATAGTTTCAATTGCCATTCTTTCGTCCATTTTAAATAAATCATTTGGTTGTACGGTTCTTTTATAACCTGTTTTAATAATTGGTACAACCCACCATATGAAGAAATTTGATATAATATTAGTATGAAATAAAGGATAAATTTTTCTTTCTGAGTCATCTATTGGAACCTCAGGAATTTTTTTACTATGAAGGAAACTAAATAATCTTTTCTGTGGGAAAATATCCGATTGTGTAACTTTTTCAATATCATCTTTATTTAAATAAGTCTTTGGAATATTTCTATTAATTTTATATTCACCAGTTGATAAAATTGAAAAATTTGATATATCAGTTGAATCTAATGAACTTGTCTCCTTAGTGAAAGATGCAGAATCTGATGAATCTGAATGATTATGATTATTATTAGGTATTAAATTATTATTACCAACTGTTGGATTAAACTTTTGAGGTTGATCAGAAGAAGAACTTGTAGATGTAGTTATATTTTGTTCCTTTGTTGAGCTATTTTTCTCATTCGGACTAGGACTTGATTGTCTGTCCTTTGGATTTTGTCCATTCATTTAAAATAAGTGGAAATAATGAAGAGAAGTTAATCAATAAATTCTATGAAATAAATAAATAATGTAGTAATGCAATGGAGTGTCTTTTGTACTTGTGAATAGCCTTAATCTGTTACAAAAAATGTAAACAAATTACTAATTTTTTCTTCCGTTCTTTTAATCTGTGATATCTGAATAATCCTTGCAAAAATTTGCCTAGATCTTATCTTGTCTCTACTCCTTCTCTTTTCTCTCACTAAATAACTTCTGTATATCTTAAAATAAAAAATTGAAAATATATGAACTTTTCGGTAGCAAAAAGAAGTAATTTCTTGTTATTAAAATTAAAATATGAAAAACTTTCGTTGGGAATATAAAATTATTATAATATTGTAGAAAATGAGATGATATGACACATTCTTATATAAAAGATAAAAAGAGAACTTTAATTTCTATCGGTTTCAGCAAAGATTAATAATATCAATTTATGTGGTCTACCAAGATATAAAAATTGAATCATCATCATCATTACCATTGAACTTAATGGTAATGAATGGAATTAATAGATTTTGATTATACTGGGCTTATTGTATGCCTTAGTCCCTCCCTCCTCTTAATAGTAAGATTATCCCAAACCCTAACTCTTCCTCAGTACGTAGCCTCAATTACTATCTGCCAAGATAGCACAGAACATGCCGCACAAAGCACCCAACAAAGGAATATTTGTCACATTTTTCCTTCCGCAACGGAAAAAAGAAAGCAGAAGAATTTCGTGGGCTGCCACCACCACCGCTGCTGCTGCTGCTGCTTCTGTTCAGTGGAAGATGCTAAATCTTTAAGTCCGCGGAGTTCTCCCTCCGAACCTTGCTCGGTCTGATTGTGTACGGTGTGCTATGCGGATCCTTATCACCATGGATTTTAGAGACGGTGGTGGCTTTGCCAAATAATGACAATAATGTTTTTCTTGACAATAGGGTTTGTTTTGTCGATTCCGCGGAATCGACAATCAATTTTTTCTGATGGCTGAAGAATTTTTTGAATGTCCGTTGACTGTTACCCTGATCCTCTTTTTTTTTTTTTTTTTCTTTTGCTCTGCCAATAAAGAAAAAATTTCAACTATCTGCGGTTTTTTTTTGTACTTGCTACTTACAGTAAAACTGAAAAATTTTCAGCTTAGTTAAACATAATCAATATCGATGAGATGAGATGACATAAGTTATTAGCATATGTACAAATATAGTCATTATATATATATAATTATATTATATTACAAGTAGTATGACTGTTTGCTTTACTTTGTTTTATTAATAAACATAACTATATATATTTAATATAATGGGTCTAGCTGCAACAAGAGTGAAACAAAGATTTGGTAATGATCCAAGAAATACCAATTGGAGTAATGATACTTCAAGATTTGGTCATCAGCAATTACAAAGATTCGGTTGGAAACCTGGGATGGGTCTTGGTATGTCACCAATGAATTCACATACTTCACATATAAAAGTTCATTTAAAGGATGATAATGTTGGTCTTGGTGCTAAAATTTCAAAAAATAAAAAACGTGAAGATGAATTTGATAATGGTGAATGTGCAGGTTTAGATGTATTTCAAAGAATTTTAGGTAGATTAAATGGTAAGGAGACCAAGATTAATCAAGAATTGGAAATTCAAAGGAAACAGAAAATTATTGATGGTAAATGGGGGATACATTTTGTTAAAGCTGATATTTTAGCAAGTACTTGGGATCCAAACACTAAAAAAATGAAATCATATTCAAATGAAAAGAAAGACGATACATCAGAAAAGAAATCATCAAAGAGAAAGAGGAAATCTGACAATGATGATGATTATGATGATGATGCCGATGAAAGTTCACATAAGAAGAAGAAAAGTAAACATGATAAAAAGAAATCTAAAAAGAAGTCTAAAAAGGATGATAAATTAGATAAAAAGGCCAAAAAGGCTGCAAAGAACCTAGATAAAAAAGCTAAAAAGGCTGCTAAGAAAGAATCGAAAAAGAAATCTAAAATTTCTCTCGAGTCAAGTAAAACTGCATCAAATATTCCAATAGCTATTACAACAAGACTTTCAGTACGTTCTAAATGGATCAAACAAAAGAGAGCAGCCGTAATGGATTCAAAGGCATTAAATGAAATCTTCATGATTAAAAACGAATGAACAAATAAACAAAATCATTTTACTCGCATATATACTCTTCTGTATTTAAATAATTGTATTTCATAATTGATAAAATCTAATTTTACTCATTTATCACTACAAAGATCCATATAAAGTAACAAAAAAAGGTATTAGATTGAGTCCTTATTAAACTAAAAAAAAATTATATATATGTATAATATAAACCTATTTGCTTTTTTTTTTCATTAATTAGAATGTTAATAACTGTAAATAACTATTTTTTTTATATTGTTTTTTTTTAAACGATTATTTAAATAATTGTTGCTAATAATTGTACATTATAAGAAGATACAAAGAAATTAAATTGTATTATCCTATATCGCTTATAATAAAGCGAAACCTAAACTAGCAACAACGGAAATAGTACCGAAAGAAGTTAATAAAGTTTGAATGAAACCTAATTCATTTTGAGCAACAGCAGCATTCTCATGAGAAGAAGTCTTTGAAGAGGACTTGGAATCAGAAGATGATTTGGAACCGGAGGATGTCTTGGAACCAGATGCAGAAGTAATGGAACCAGAAGAGGTATTAGAACCAGAAGCGGAACCAGAAGTGAAAGTAGCAGAATCACTAGCAGTGTTAGTACCAATGGAACCGATTTCTTTCAAAGCAGCGGAACAACCATCTTGAGTAACAGCGGATTGAATAGAAGCAGAACCACTGAAGTCACAGTCAGAGCTAGAACCACCGTTAGATTGGTAGTATAAGTTTAAGACGAAGTTTAATTGTTCTTCAGCAGAACAGAAGGAGTAAGACCCGTACTTACCAGAAGTACCGTTACCAGAGATACCGTCACAAGAGACGTAAGCACAAACGTAGTCGAATAAATCGGCATAATCATCAGAAGAAACATCAGAAGAGATAACACAAGTATTAGCAGCGTTCATACAAGAACATAGATCAGCATCTGGAGTTGGTGGTAAGACGGTAGCAGCGGCCCAGTTCTTGTTAGTAGCTGGACAAGCTAAAGAGGTACTAGAAGCAGAGTAAGAAGCAGTGTTAGCGGAACTTGGGCTAATGTTGTGAATTTCACTGGAGTAGTAACCGAAATCAGCTCTAGTAGAGACAGAGTCACCATCGATAGAGACCAAACCATAGTTGTTAGTTTCTTGGAAATACATGTAAACGATACCACCAGACCAGACATCGGTCATATTATCACCATATAGAGCTTGAACTTCAGTGAAAGTTCTTGGAGTAACTTCATTACAACCGTATTCAGAGAAGAAAATTGGAACACTAATGTTTCTGAATTCGTCAGTTCTAGCTTCGTAACCAGATTCTTTATAAGTAGATTTACCACACCATTCGTACATATTAATACCATAGAAATCAGCTTTAACATCAGAATCACCACAAGCGAAATAATCAGCCATTGGAACACGAGTATCTTCATCATCGTTAGAAGAGTAACCGACTGGGATAGTTCTGTAAGATTTGTCCTTAATATATTGTTTAGAGTCTCTTAGTGCAGCCTTAACAAAAGCAGAAGCGTCAGTGTTAGTATTGTTATTAGTAACTTCATTACCAGCGAAGAAACCTAAGACATTAGTATAGTTAGAGAACATGTCAATGACATCCTTGTAACGTTGGAATAATTCAACGGTCCAAGTTGGATCGTTTCTGTTAACAGATTGTTTTGGAGATGATAAATCGGCAATAACATAGATACCGGCATCATTTAAAGCTTGCATACATTGAGAATGATCTAAGGAAGTATTAACAGCGTAGACACGGATAACGTTAGTGTCTAATTGTTGTAAGTATGGGATATCTCTTTTACAACTGTCATAATCAGCTAAAGGATCGTTAATACTAGAACCAGAAGTAACATTAGCTGTATCAGCTTGATAAGCGACACCTCTAATATAAAATTGAGAACCATTATTGGAATAAAAAAATTTGTTACCAACAACTTCAATAGCTGGTAAATCATCAGCTAAAGTAGTAGAGGCTAATAAAGTAGATGCTAAAGTAGATAGCAGAGTTTTACTAAACAACATTTTTTCTTTTCTTTTTGATTGTATGTGTATTGGTTTCTTTTGTTTATGAATATATTTATATGATTAAATGTGTATAAGTGTTTTTTTTGTTGTCACGTCGTTATCCTAAAATAAATATTTCAAAAGTTAAATATACTAAAATAATAAATAACGGTGTACGCTGGAGTTTAACTGAAGAAAAAACAAATATATTAGTTAAAATATGCCAAGATAGAAGATAAGTAAATAAATAAATAACATAAAGTCAAGAATTAGTTCGAGAGAGAAAAAAATATATCAGAGAATGTTTTATATTTATATAATTTATTGGAAAGGGAAAAATGAGAAGAGAGTAAAAAAAAAAAAGAGAGAATATTGCATGTTTAAAATTAGACTAAGTTAAATGGAAAAGAAATCACGAGAACGGGACTTATTAGATTAATTTTAGTCAAAAACAATAACAAAAAGGTCACTATTAATCTGTACATTTTCGCATCCTTTTTAATGAAATAAATCGAAAGAGGTAACAAAATTGAATCAAGAAATATTGTAAATTGGTGTAACAAATTCCTCGAAGCGGAAAATTATATGATCATTGAAATATTATTCAATAATAAATAAATAAATAAATTATGGGAAAGTGCTGCCTGCAAGGAAATTACTACAAAGAGAAATTTCCCATGAAAATAGATATTAATATTAAAGGACCTCTAATTTCGTTTCCACTAAATTGGCTGTATAAGACAATTCGCGTTCGTGTTTGTACGCACAATTGTTATTACATTTGAAGACGCGAATTATTGGAACAAAAAAGAAGACAGTGGTGCGACAATTTGTGTAGCTATTAATATCCATGTGGTATATTGACCATTTTAGGATAAGTAACACCAATTGCAGAAACAAACTATTTCCGCCCCCCGCCCCAATTTACGGAAAGAGAAAGAGGTTTGCTGCTGCTGTTCCAGTGGCACAAAAGCGTGGATCACAAGACACGAAAGCAGATTTCGGTACGTACGTTTGTAGCTGTTTGTCTCTCTCTTATTTTGGTAAGAATACGGGAACAAGGTAATATCGCTGTATTGCCACAGTATAATGACGCAGAATTGTAAGAAAAGAAAAGAATACTTAGTTGTCGTGTGTCGTGATAATCCAGCAAAAGAAATATTTTAAATCGGATGGCGGGGCAATTCATACACCGTAAAATAAATAAATAAATCAGTAGGCTGGGTTTTCGTAATGTTGACAATTTTCGCTGACAATAGACCGGAGAATAAATATAAATAGACGCGTATCTTTTTTTTTTCATTTTCCTGTGGTGTTTTGTTTACATTTATTTTCTATTCTTTTTATTTACTTATTTGATTATTAGCTAATTATTTTCGCGTGGGGTTAGGAAGGAAGAAATCAACGTGTCTCTCTGTAATTTGTCATTAACTCATCTTTTTCTTCTTTCCATTGATCCGAAATTCATTTTCTATCGAGATTTATCAATCTATTTGAAAAAAAAAACGAAAATATCGTTTTGAACGGGAATGAGGAGGGTAACTGATATTCGTGTAAAGTGATTTAAAATATTTGTGTTTTCGTGTAAAGTGATACATCCGGGTAACATCTAGTTTTTTTTTTTTCGGACTCGGCTCCAATTCAATTGAAACAGAGAAAACAACAACAACAACAACAACACCCTCTCGCACCGTGCATGATGATATGCACCGAAGCTACCACAGAACAATTGCCGTAGGGCCCAAACAATCCACTTCTTCTTCTTCTTCTTTCTTTTTTCGGCAGCTGTTGTGCGGTAATTTTTACTAATAACGGCAAGAGTGTCTAACGTTTCAGAATCCACATACTACGTGCCGTTCTCTGTCAAATGTCAACCTTTTGAAAGCAAGTCGTATATTTGCAGTGTTGAAAAAAATTCTCGACTCATTTTTCTGATAAATGTCTATTATTGCCAACAAACACATGTACAAAACTGGAAGAAAGAAGAGAGAAAAAAATTTTCATCCTCTAAGTATGTATTGTTGCGTTTGATCAATTGGAAACAAGAAGATATTATTCAATTTTACCCAATCGAGGAATTTCCCAATTTGAGACAAACTAATCCTTGATTTTCTATGGTGCTATATCGAGTATATATAAACAATCAATTTAGATATAGGAGACTTAAAGGTCTTTTTTTTTATAGTAGTTGGTTTCTATAATTCACACATTCTCTTTTTTTTTCATTTTTAGATATATCCTAAATATATCATTAACTGCTATATATATATCACAATTAAATCAAAAAGGATTTTTTAGTTTTTTAAAGAAAAAGAAAAACAAAAATAAATTAATCAACTTAGTCACTCTTTTTTAATATATCTCATTGATTAATCAATTGTTTTTTATAATTCAAGTTCCAACTTTTTTACTCTCTTTAAATTTACAACAAGTTATTTTTTCTTTCGTTAAAATAAAATAAACAAATTCCTTTCATTCATTCATTCATTTAGTTTAAGATGCGTTTCTCTACTTTAATTGCTACTACTGCTTTAGTTGGTGCTGCTACTGCTGCTCCAGCTGTTCACAACCACAATGAAAAACGTGATGTTGTTACTACTACTGTTCAAGCTGAAGCTACCGTTTATGTCGATGGTAACGGTAACCCAATTGAAACTAAAGCTGCTGCTGCTGCCGTTGCTCAAGAAAAAAACTTAGTTTCTGCATTAGCTGCTGATGCCGTCGCTGCTACCGCTGTTGCTACTACTCCTGTCGCTGCTGCTACTACCCCAGCTGCTGTCGCTGAAGCTGCTTCAACTACTAAGGCTACTTCTGCTATCACTAAGGCTACTTCTGCTGCTTCTACTTCTGGTAACACTGGTTCCGCTGGTGTTAAAGGTGTTACTTACTCCCCATACAACGCCGATGGTTCTTGTAAGTCTGCTAGTCAAGTCTCTTCTGATTTAGCTCAACTAACTGGTTACCCAACCATTAGATTATACGGTACCGATTGTAATCAAGTCGCTAACGTCTTACAAGCTAAGCAATCTTCTCAAAAAGTTTTCTTAGGTGTCTTTGATGTTAACTCTATTCAATCTTCCGTCGATGCTATGAAGGCTGCCATTGACCAATACGGTTCTTGGGATGAAGTTGTCACTGTCTCTATCGGTAACGAATTAGTTAACGGTGGTCAAGCTACTCCATCTCAAGTAGGTCAATACGTCTCTACTGGTAGAGCTGCTTTACAAGCTGCTGGTTACACTGGTCCAGTCGTCTCTGTCGATACTTTCATCGCTGTCATTAACAACCCAGAATTATGTCAATATTCTGATTACATGGCTGTTAACGCTCATGCTTATTTCGACAAGAACACCGTTGCCGCTGACTCTGGTTCTTGGTTATTACAACAAATTCAAAGAGTTTGGACCGCCTGTGATGGTGCTAAGGATGTCGTCATTACCGAATCAGGCTGGCCATCTCAAGGTCAAACTTACGGTGTTGCCGTCCCATCTAAGGATAACCAAAAAGCTGCCGTTTCTGCTATCACTTCCACTTGTGGTGATTCTACCTATTTATACACTGCTTTCAACGATTTGTGGAAGGCGGATGGTGAATATGGTATTGAAAAATGGTTCGGTATTCACTCCGATGAATAAACGATTTAGGTAAAAAAAAAACATAATTTTATATTTCTCATCTTTATTGATACCCCTTTATTGAGATTTATTTTCCTCTTTCGTTTTATTTTCAAAACATTATAATCTTTTCTTTCAAAATTTTCCAAAAGACAAATATTTGTATTTCTCCCCAAATTAAAAGGCATTCGTGTCTTCAGTTTGGTTATATTTTATTACATTTATACCTTAAATATATATATGTAGTTAGATTTCTTTTTTTTCTAATACTACTATACTAAGCTTTTTTTTTTTCTTTTGAGTTTTGCTGTATTATATGCATATATAAAGTTTGAAGTATATAAGATTTTTAGCTTCTCTGTGTTCTTCTTGGTGGTGTCACTGATCTGCGTCTCTTATTATTTGCTTGGCGTCGTGGCGGTGTAATTGATCTGCGCCTCTTTGTTTCGCGAACAAAATTTTCTTTAATTTGATGAGGTTGATACCTTGATTGTCTAGTAACTTGAGCCATTTCTTCCCTTTTAGGAATAATATGCTCTTCTTCCTCTTCTTCTTCTTCCTCGTCGTCGTCGTCGTCACTGCTGGTTTCATTTGCCACTTCCAGCTTTTGCAATTCGCGTCTCATGCCTTCTGTTAGTATACCAAGATTGATTGCAGTGAAATAATTAATAGAATATCGGATATCATCTGGTTCCTCTTTAGGAAATATACCAGAAAGGAAAGGTTGAATATATTCTTCATCTAATCTTGCTCTCAACTCATTAATACCAATTTCAAATACAATCTCTTGAAAGATAAATTTTACAAAGATTCTTAATGGTGCTGTACTCCCCGTTTCTGTCATTGTTACCCTTGACAAAATTTCAAACCCGATTAAATCTGTACTTAATAAATGACCCCAAAATTTCCCACTATTTCTTATACCATTCGGTTCTAATTCATCTAATGTCTCTAATCTCTTATAGAAAATTTCACGGAATGCTTCAAGCCAACTCTTATGCGTTTCTAACAATCGTTCAGCTATCAACCCATAAAATTTCGAATAAGTAGTCTCTTGAATCAATGATCTTTCAATAATATCCGCTACCGAATGCTTATCATGGTCAGGTACACGAAGTTTTAATAATTTGTGTGCTGCTTCATCACCAGATAATGAACTCTTCAATGTAAGATATATTCTCTTTTTAAATTCAGTAGCTTCCGAATCGGTCATATTATGAACTATGACGGTCTCTGTATTGCTCTCCTTTATTCTTCCAATATTAGTTACTCTATCAATGACTAGTTTATGTAGTGAATTGTAATGTTTCAGTGATTCATCATAATTATCACAACGGTTGAAACTGTTTAATTTGAAATTGGGTGGTATACTCAAAAAATCAGAGTCGATAAATATAAGAATCGCATGTTCGGTCCAATCATCCTCATCATTATCCAAATTAAATGGTCTACTCAATAATTTCTGCATTGGTACATCTTGATAATTTTGTTGTCTAGCTTCGATGACTTCTTCAATCTCGTGGCATACTCTGGATGATAATTTATTATTAATTTGTAAAAGTTCTCTTAATTGATCAAGTAACTGATTATGTAATTCCTCGCTAGCTTCCAATAGTTTCTTACCACAGTTCATTAATGTTACACATATCAACGATATACTTATCTCTTGTCTCTGTATACTGACATTTTTGGCTTCGATTTCTTCAGACATGGATTGTAAAGTATATAAAATTACAACTAAATGAACAGCATCATAGTTGTACAACTGTGATAAAAGAACTAACATCTCATAACAATCATTATGGCGATTCTCTTTGAAATATAACACAAATCTTCGTATACATTCACTCACTAGTGATTTACCAAACTCAGGATAATCTATGTTGATGTTGCTGACTAACAATGCCAGCTTCATTGGATCATAATGGCCCGTGAGTATCAAATGGATTAAAATATTCTTACTAAATACGATGTTAACATCAAATATATGTTTGTAAGTATCTAATGAATCCACGTTATGAATATTTTCTAGTACATTTGTTAGATATTTTCTTATATTTGACCATTCTGCTCTTTGTTTTTCAACAGACGTATCTGCATCTTTAGACTCCATATTTGAAACGAGTTACGAATATATTCAGAACTCAGACTATTTGTATATCGATATTTTTGCAATCCTATGCACATCTCTTAAAATTTCGTTACACAGTTTTATATTAATATCGAAATTTTTCAATTATTTTTCTTTACTATGCGAAGAGCGACGATCCTTACTTTATGAGATAACAACAAACACAAATAAATATATGTGTAATTCATCATGAAAGTATACCACTTCAGATGATAAGATCTACAACAACAATATTATAACATCAAGTGGGAGTACAGGTTACGATTAAGTCATATTTTATAGTCAACCCAAAAAAAAGATACAGTTTAATTCTTTAATTATTGCAATTAACATATAGCGATCCAAAATGGTTAGAATCGGTGTTGTATTGAGTGATGTTTATAACCTTAATTACAAGGAGATAGAAAAATTAGCCGCCTATTGTCTTTCAGAACACATAGATGAATTGAAGCAAAATATTGAAGGTCAATTCGATATCATTCTTCGTGACAGAATCCAAAGTTCTCATCATTTAGATGATATATTAGGTACTTTATACAATTCGGTACGAGAATACCTGATCAGTGAAAAATTAGATCTTCTACCAATAAATATATTTTTAGGGAATTTCAATAGAGGTTTGATACATTGGGATTTCTTGTATGTTATGGAGGGAGATGAGATACGAGATAATGAAGAGTTCCATTTTGATAATTTGGAGACAATTGTCAATCCAAGGCAATGGATTCAAATAAGAACAAAACCTGAATTAATTGCGATTGAAAATTTTAATAAAGATCATAATAGTCATAAAGTATCTGCGTTAGGTGGTACTTTTGATCATTTACACGATGGACATAAAATTTTATTGACCGTTGCTGCATTTTTAACTTCCGAGAGACTAATCATCGGTCTTACCGTTGAAGAATTATTAGTTAATAAGAAATATAAGGATACTGTTCAAGATTTTGATACAAGGAGAGAAAATGTTGTTAATTTCTTGAATACATTTAAACCAAGTCTAAAGATAGAGATTATTCCATTGAAGGATGTCTGCGGACCAACAGGTACGGTACCCGAAATTGAATGTCTTATTGTCAGTAGAGAAACTGTTAAAGGTGGTGAAGTTGTTAATAAGACCAGAAAGGAGAGAGGTATGTCTCAGTTGGAACTATATGTGGTTAACGTATTAGGTGGTAAGGAAGAAGACGGTTGGAAGGAGAAAATGAGTAGTACTGATATTAGAAGGTTGATTGAAGCAAGGAAAACAGCCTTTCAACGAGAATAAAACATGCAATATTATATATATATACTCGAGTATTCTTATGTAAAATGTATTATGTGTATGACTTTAGATAATAACGAAGTAAAAGTTAAGTTAAAGAAATGAAGAGTTGGGTTACGATCTTGAAAATTATTTCAATTTTTATGAAAATGTTATAAATTTATTGTTTTGCAGCTTTTCTTGAGGTGTTCAAATTGAACTTGTTAAGTAAACAAATCGCGATCGAGAATAAAAACTTCAGAGGCTATATTTATCGCAAAATAGCATTACTTAAGACCATATCCGACAAGATACATATAAAGCTACAATAATTACTACCTAAAAAGGTATATACTTCGAGTTACAGACTTTTTAATGTGCTATTAGTCATAATTACTGGTGTCAATACCAATTTGTTACCAAGAGAATTAAAACACCGGCCACAGATTACTCTCGAGTTAGCTCTTTTTTTATTTTACCCAGCTCACGGACTGCTGATATTCTTTTCTGCAACATGAATCAGCTATGTGTTTTCTAGTACATGTTTATGATTATCTCTTTGTTCTCTTGTATTGTTGATCGATCTCTTCCCCTGACGGTGACGCTTAACAACACAAATTTTCTCAAAAAATTTTCTGCAAAATTTTCAGTGACACGAATTGTAGACTTCACAATGATCTCATATAAGGAAGTCATATACTACATAAAAGTTACTAAAGTGCCTAGTTATTTAAATAGTTACAGTTCGTACATTAAATATTCTTGGAGTATACCAATCAAAAATTTGCTATAATAGAAGTTAACATACACTAATTTTACCCAATATATCAATTTCTTACATTTGCTAGTTAAAATTACAATTTGCATAGGTGACCTACTTTAAATTTCTATAGAGGTATACTGACAATCAACGATATAACAAACTAAAACATTATAACATCTCAATTAGAGAATAAAAATATTTTTGCCATAATCATGACTTCATACGGTACAGAATCGCCTAAGGTATCACCAAGGAAAATAGAAAGTATACCACCAATCCAACCATTAGATGGAAACCATAAAGCGCCTGAGACTATAGAAGAAAATGGATCATTATCATTATCACCAAATAGACCAAACTCGGTTTATGACAAAGTAGCGAGATTATCAATCCATGGATCAGATGGTGCTCATAAGAATTTATTAGAATCACTGAAATCAGATACGAATGGTCCGTCATTTGCACCTAAGAGAAGAAGATCTAGTGTTCAATTAACATCTCAAGTTAACAATAATAATAATACGCATAATGAAATTTTATCAAGGAAGAATAGTTTAACTACTATGAAAGTTATTAAGAAGAAGAAAAAAATGAATGCGCCAATGGATATGAAAGTATTTGAAAGTGCATATAGTAAAAATATTTCAATTAAGGATCTAAGGGATTTAACATTATTCTTAATGAATGCAAATAATAATATGCCGCAATGGTTAAGAATTAAAAATAGACCAATAGGTTTAAAGATGGTTGTTTTATTTATGCCAGGTTTAGAACCTCAAGATTTTCATATGCCAACTCAAGAATCGTTTGCCAAGGATTTACCATTTGATAATCATTATTTTTTAAATGGTAATACAAATACCAATTTAATTGAGAATTGCCAATCTATTCCTGTTGCAGCACCTGGTTCTAGATTATCACTATTCTCTGCATATAATTCATTTATTAATGTAGGGTTAACTAAAAATGAGAAAGAAATTAAGAAAAAAGAATTATCTAATAAGAAAGTTGTTATAACAGATTTATTAATGAGACTAGATCAATTAGTAGAAAATGGTTATCCTATTCATCCAGCAACAGATGGTGTTACATCCGAGGATCAATTTGCAAATAGAGAAATGAAACGTGAAACAGGCGATAATATATCATGGTATAATACTATAAAATTTGATCATAATGGTTCACACATTTTCGGTTTAGATTGTGAAATGTGTCTTGCTGGTAGAGATTTTGTATTAACTAGAGTATCCATCTTAGATTTCCAAGGTAATGTCATATATGATCAATTAGTGAAGCCCGATGTTGAAATTACAGACTATTTAACTAAATATAGTGGTATCACGAAGGAGAAACTAGATCCCGTGACTGTAACGTTAAAGGATGTTCAACATAAAATTATTAAATTAATAAGTTCTGATGATATTTTAATTGGTCATTCTTTACAAAGTGATTTATTTGCATTGAAGTTAAGACATCCTAAGATTGTGGATACCGCGGTAATTTTTGATCATAAAGCAGGTCCACCATTTAAACCAGCGTTAAAATATTTAGCATCTGAATATCTTAATATAGATATTCAAAATAATTCTTCTGATGGTCATGATTCTATTGAGGATGCTCGAACATGTATTGATTTAACAAAATTGAAAATTTCCAATGGATTATGGTTTGGCCTTTCCATTAATACAGAGAATTTATTTGTTAGATTAAATGAGAAAAGTGATAAAAAATCATTAATATTAAACGATTATGTTTTTAAAAATTTTGATTTAGTTGATGGGAATAATGGAACTCATGGTACATTTTCCAAAAAAATTCGTTGTTTTAATGATACACAAATTTATGATAATATTCAATCTCATATTGATGAATTTGATATTTGTGTAGGTAGATTAAGAGAATTAGAATTTAATAGAGGTTATTCTCAGAAACCTGCAAAATCTCATATGATGGAGGATAAAAGTAGTGATGAAATTATTGGATTATGTAATGAACGAATTAACAAGATATATGAATCTTTGCCTACTGGTAGTGTAATTTTATTAGCAAGTGGATGTGGTGATACAAAAGATTTTAATATAATGATGAAGGAAATGAATGCATTAAATAAAGAGGAAAGAATGGAAATGAAAAAGAATAGAAATGATGAATTAGCAACAGCTGTAGCAAAGGCAAGAGATAGTGTTGTTAGTATGATTGTAAAGACTGATCCTAAAATTATATAATTTAGGAGAAAATATATAGATATATAGATAATAAAAAAAGAAACATAGGAATACAGACAAATGCATGAATACTTTTTCTAAAGGGATATTATCCATATTTTTTATTATTGAAGTTTTTTTTAAATATAGAAGTACGTATTGTTACAAAAAAAACAACATAGATGGATTATTCAATCCTTCATTTCGATATCTTGAGATTCAGGCACAGGCTCTTGTACTGGAGTTTCGATGGCTGTAGCAGCAGCAGCAGCAGTAGTGGTAGTTTCGATTGTTTCTATGACAGGAGTTTCTGTAGGATGATTTTCAGTTATTGGAGTATCTGATAATGGTGTCTCTACAATAGGAGATTGTGAAATCGTATCTTCTATTACACCTGGAGTTTCTACTTCGGCTCCAGGAGTATCTTCAATTATTGGAACAGTCGTTTCTACTATTTCTGGAGTCTCTTCCGTTGGGACAGGGGTTTCTACAATAGGAGTCTCTGTAATATGTGTAATTTTTTCATCAGTATCCTTTTGAGTATTTGAATTTGGGTTACTTGATGAGGATAAACCTGGGATTGATTCACTGCCTCCTACTGCGCCTCTAATATCGTCTGCAGACAAACCGTTATTATTATTAGTATATTTTGATCTATCGAATTGTGATAGATCTAATGGAATTAAATTATCGTTATCATTGTTTTGTTGCTGTTCTACTGTGTTATTAGCTGTTTCTTCTTGTTCTGACGATATGATATTTTGTTTTCTTACCCAAGTCATGTATTTGAATGGATAAGTTGAATCATTTTCTGTTTGTTGTGTATGAGTTAAATGTTGATCTTTCAATGGACTAAATAATTTATATTCCCAATATTGATTTTGGTCCTGAGGTAGGTAATGACCTACTTGGTTCGCTCTATCTATCAAAGCTTGCATTGGAATGGAGACGGGGGTAATTAAGTATAGGTGTTAGTCACTAGGGATATACCTATCTGCCATATACTGAGTACATCTCTTATGACTATATATATATATATATATTTAACTTAATCCAATTTGCTGTGTCCCGCCAGTTGGCGTTTCTCGGTGCACTGAGCTGAAAATTTCACCTGTCCATAACATATATACACATACAAGAGAGAGGGAGCAAGAGAAAGGGAAAGATTCTCAATTAAATGGTGGTAACAGTGTAGTGTAGATATGTAACTGCACCTTGAATTGTATTATAGCGACGACACACATCTATATAAATCTATATATATAGCGATTGTAGAGCGGATGCCGGCACTAGCAAACGAAGAGCACCCTGTCTTCGTACAGAGATACCAAACCGCCAAACAAGCTCATCCCACGATGACCAACCAACCGATGAGTCTCTTGTTGACATATATATATATATCAACTATACTACATAGTATAATTGCTCTTTGGTTATTGAACACACATTGAACAGTGACGGCAGACAGACAGACAGACAGACACTCACACGAAGAAACCCTCGTAGAACGCGTGCACTCCAGGGGTATTACCCTCACTTCGCCATTTTTTTTTGCGCCTTTTTTTTTTTGTTTCTTCGCAGTTTGCTGTTGTTGTCGCGTTACCGCAGCGCACCGCAACGAGAAAGTGAGCAACATAACAACAACCAGAGACGTCCTCAATGTTATGATTTGCTATAAATAGGAGAACACTTTATCTCTGGTGTCTGTGTACATCTTGTTGGTAGTATATATATATATCTGCCACACATATAAATATATATAGTAACGAACTTCTGTTGAGTGCACGCTTCTATTCCCTTTCCTTCCCTTGCGCTGCTGTTCAGATACACCCATCTCTCCTATTATGAGCAACATGTCGGATATAACCTCAGGTCATATGGCGGTTCCAACTGCGATTCCAATTCCAAGTGCAATCATTGCAACATCCTCTGCTGCTTGGTTCTATCTACATCAAGGTTTGTCTAAATTGCCTGGTGGTCACCACGTAATAAGCTATATTGAAAAGGCTACTCAGGATGATCCATATAGAACCGCTGTTGAGGCAAGTTTAATCCTTTATGGGATCTATTATTATTTATCTAAACCACAACAGAAGAAAGGTTTACAATCAAATAGACCAAATTTATCTAAACAAGAAATCGATTCCTTGATAGATGAATGGGAACCAGAACCAATTGTTGTTCCACCAATTAATGATAAAGAAACTAAAGAAACTTATTGGCGTTTATCTAAGATTCCAATTATTGAAAATCATGGTATCTCAAAGTATATCGATTTTACAAGAGATGATAATAAGGAATCCTTTGAAAATGTTTTAAATCTAGTATCAAATAATTTTTTATCCTTAAGTGAAACCGATGAAGTTTTACAAGTAGCTAAGGATACTATTAAAAATTATGGTGTCGGTGCATGTGGTCCCGCAGGTTTCTATGGGAATCAAGATGTTCATTATAATTTAGAATATACTTTAGCTGAATTCTTCGGAACAGAATCATGTTGTTTGTACGGTCAAGATTTCGCTGTCTCATCCTCTGTTATCCCAGCTTTCACTAAACGTGGGGATGTCATTGTTGCAGATGATCAAGTCTCATTAGCAGTACAAAATGCTTTACAATTAAGTAGATCAACTGTTTATTATTTCCAACATAATAATATGGAATCCCTAGAAGAATTATTAGAACAATTGAATGAACAAGAACGTAAAGAAAATTTACCTGCTATCCCAAGAAAATTTATCGTAACAGAGGGTTTATTTCATAATTCTGGTGATATCGCACCTTTACCACAATTAGTTGAATTGAAACGTAAATATAAATATAGATTATTTGTCGATGAAACTTTATCCCTAGGGGTATTAGGTAATACAGGTCGTGGTTTACCTGAACAATTCAATTTGGATCGTTCAACTTCAATCGATATTACTGTAGGTTCAATGGCTACTGCGTTCGGTTCATCAGGTGGGTTTGTCCTTGGTGATACATTCATGTCAGAATATCAACATATTGGTTCAAACGCTTATTGTTTTAGTGCTTCATTACCTGCTTATACAACAACTGTTGTTGATAAAATCTTACATATTATGGATGACGATAATTCAACTGTTTTAAATTTACAAAAATTATCACGTACAATGTTCCATTTCTTCAATTCAAGAGTTCAATTAAATGAATATTTCAATATTACTTCATCTGAATTCTCTCCTGTTTTACATCTAGAATTAAAAGAATCTAAAAGAATCGAAAGATTCGGTTATTCAAAGGATACTTTATTTACAGAATTAGCAAATTTACAAAAGAGGAAAATCTCAGACGTCTTTATCGAACCATTTGAAAATGAAGAAATCTTCTTACAACAAATTGTCGATAGTATCCTAGTCAATCATAACATCCTAATCTCAAGACATACAATTGTTTTAAAACAAGAAACTTTACCAATCGTACCAAGTTTACGTATCTCTTGTACTGCATCAATGACCGAAGATGAATTATTAACAGCTTGTGAAAATATTATCACCACAATTAACAAACTTTGTACAGCATAGAACCCCCCCACCCCAACGATCTTTTCTTTTTATCATCCATAACTTATGTATAGAATTATATAAAAATAAAATAAAATAAAACAAATCTTTAAATCTATTTATACATGATTACATCAGCGCAAATGACTCGAGACAAACGGATCGGCGTTTCCAGCCATCGGAGTTTCCTGCCAAGAATGCTAGCCCGCCTATAAAACCCGTTTGCACGAACCTCCTGTCTCGCCCTGCACAGCCCGCCCCCCGGTTCAGCTACGGGTTTCAGCCACAGATTCCGTCTCCAATAACAGTCATCCTCGAAACTTAATTTTGTCTTGTTGTTGTTGTTCAAACGTGGCTCAGTTCCCATTCCCATTTTTATTTTTACTTTAACCCTCGAACAACTTCCCACTATAAAAGGATGACAGCTACCATCTCCGTACATACATGACTACTCTCTTGGCATAGTTCCTTCCATATCTCTAAGAACTCATCCATAATGGTACATTTCAGAAGAAAATCAAACGTAAGTGATTCCGGTGACTCAAATGGGTTTGACAAGAGTCACAAATCTCAAAAATCGATAAGTTCAGGAGATATCAAGGTCTCCAAGGAAGATGCAGCAAGATTAAAAGTGAGGACAGCTTCAGTTAATGATCCGATCCTGGAGGCTGTTCAAGAGGCTCAACCGTTCGAACAAGCAGCTGATACATTTAAGACAAATATGAATAGAAGATCATATTTCGATGCTGAGGATGGGACAAAAGTTCAACCAACGGATGTCTTTGGTAACATTATCGAAATACCAGACATATCTAACCCAACTAGATCCAGAGATGAAAGACCATTGGATACAATACGTGGTTTTGAATACGCAATCACTGGGGATCCACAATGGGCCCAACAGATAGAGACACCTTATTTGGGTTTCAATGTCAGACAGGATTTCCCTCTTGGGAACCCCTACGATAATTATATGGATCCAACAAATCAAGGTGCTAGTAGAAATGTTCAACAAGCAATATATCAACAAGCTCAACCTGTCGATTCAGATATGAAAAAGAAGAAGAAAAGAAATTGGTTCGGTAGAAAGAAGAAGGCTTAGTTATATTTTACTACCTTTACATAAATAAATATTTACAAAAAAAATACAAAATTGAAAATATCACTTTATATAAATATTCTGAAAAAATAAAAAAAATAGTTACTTCAATGACATTGTAATGTGTTTATTAAGCATTAGGAAGGGCAAAATCGAATATATAAATTCGTGATTGCAAGTTTTTATTTACTGTGGGATATGTTAGATAATTGACTTAGTACCTTGCAATTATTTATGTATGAACGTCTATCAAGCTTTACATGTATGCATGCTATACCATGTAAAATTGCCCAGGAAAGAAATATATAAACACATGCATACATATAAAATAAATAAATCAATGACACAAGTCTAGTCTATTTTTAATTATTTTCAGGGTTTATACATAATTTACTAACTTCTAACATGTTTTAATAAAATCGTTATGGACATGAAAGGCCACAAAATTTCTCTTGAATTGTCTCTTTGAATTTCAAAGTTATTCTGTTGAGAACATCCCCTGAAATAATTACACATACATCTCCCAAATCTGTCTTACATTCTTTGTTAAATTGTATAAATCAACAATCCTGTAGGAATCTCCATACACAGACTTTATTGACTCTTAGGTCCGTCATCTTTGCGTTATTCGTTTTGGTTCATCGCGCTGTACAGAATTACCGAAAATAAAAATTTTCAGCTCATCGATTTTATTAAAGTGAAATATTTCAACAATGGAAACTGCATCGGTATTTATTTTAAAAGTAATCTATCTACCTAGATACATATTACATATATCATAGGAGCTATCAACGTGTTAATATGGCTTATCCAAAACAACAAAAGAAACAAAGATCACTGGGCTCCTCGTTGGAGATGGCCCAATACCTTGGTGCAGGTACCAATAAGATCAAGAAGAGAATTAGAGATATCGAAAGATTGTTAACTAAAAAGAAAGATATCTTGCCAGATACTGTATTATTAGAAAAGGAAAGAACTTTAGAAGCTCTGAAATTAGAATTGGCTAACGCTGAATTGAATCAAAAGGCTAAGAAATATTCAACTAAATATCATATGGTTAGATTCTTTGAAAGAAAGAAAGCCTTAAAGAAATATAATCAATGTTTAAGAAAAATTGAAAAAATTACAGATGAAGAAAGAGAAGCTTATAATAAGAGATTACTAGGTAGAAAAATTGACGTATGCTATGTTGTAAATTTTCCAAAGACCGAAAAATATGTTTCATTATATCCATCATTCGACAAACCCGAACCTACTGATTCAAAATCATATATACAAAGAAAGACCATACGTGATTTGATCGCTAAACAATTAGAAGATGATAAATTACCTGTATCATTCGAGGATATCTTGAAGGGTAAGACTTTAGAAAAACATATACATGGTACAGTTGTTGAAAGTGAAAAGGATCATTCAACAAAATCTAAGGAAGCTAATTCAAAGAAGGAGCAACAACCTGAAGACGAAGAAGACGAAGAAGATGATTTCTTCGAATAAACATGAAAGCCTTTTTTCAGGGAATATCACAATTGTAAATTACATTCGCGCTTTATATATATACATAAACTTTTATATATTGTCATTTATTGCATACACATATAGTATATGAGAAAACATAAACTTACAAGAACGTCTATCACTCACATAAGTTGATGAGACAATAGATATTTCAAGTCCATGGCATCATTAATTAATATGAAATCCATTTTTTCACCTTGTAACTCTTCTGGGATAATTAAATCACAACCGATGAGAACATTCTTACCAGATTGTTTTGGTTGACATCTTTTAACCATCAACAATTCATCTCCTTGATAAGCAATACAGAACCAAACTTCCTTTTGCGTCTTTGGGAATTTATCACAATATATTTCAAAGTTTCTATTAGTCTTATTAAAAGCATGCTTACTGTATAACGTCAATATACTAGCATCTTTTTGTTCCTCAAAATGTATATCGTCTAGTACTGGAATTCTTTGACAAATATGAATGAATTTACCTCTATCTTCTTCTGGTATATGAAATCTATTGATTATAGTTTGTAATTTCTTTACACCGTAATGACCTAATTTCTCTAAAGTTGTCAAATTATCCTTTTCTTTCTCTTGTTCACTTGGGTAACCCATCTCATTAAAAGTAACATCAGTTCTACGCTTGATATCAATACCTGGCAATAACCCAATTGGATCATCCTCATACCAATAGCCTTGTTTAATACATTGCATTGCTTTAATCATTGTCAACACAGTATGGAAATAACCTAACTCACTAGCAACATCGATGTAAGCCTGTAAAATACGTAACGATTGATCTAATACCGATACTGTATCCTGAATATAATCGGCAATTGGTAAATCAACACGACTCATATGAGCTTGTAACAATAGGAACGCTTTCACATGAGGATCCCACATTGGTAATTCGTATTCACCATTAAATGTGCTTTCAACAGAATATCTTAACCTTGCTGACATTTCGACGTTCATGATAATTTCACCACCTCTGACAGGTAATTCATTATATTCAAATGCTAAGGACAACCACTTCAAAACTTCATTAAATGTTGCATGATCATGGACTTGTTTCAATAACTGTCTAATGGTCATATGAGAAATATAGTAATAAGACGATATACCTAAAAATGGAGTTGATTCAATATCTTGACCGTGTAAGGCAATACATTGTGATTCGGCCAAGTTATTCATTGTTTTATCAACAAGTTCACTTAAATGTTTGGTAACACCAGCTTCACTCGTATCTTCTTCAATACCATAATAAGTTGGATTATGATGAACTCTACGGAAAAGGAAAGTCCAATTCAAGAAATCTAAAGCATCTTGTTTATTCTTAATCGTTCCTGAACTAATTTCTGCACCTAAATGATCATCTAGTACTTTATGTAAGGATGATTCCACGGGAAAACCAACATTTAGAAAATGTTTATAAAACATCTTTTTTGAATCTTTGGTATACACAATGGCAGTACCAGATGTATCATATGCAGGTCTACCAGCTCTACCCATCATTTGTAAAATATCAGTAAGATCCATATCACGATAACCTTCTATCTTTGCATCGAAAAATTGCGTACCCTTTATAATAACTAAATGAGCAGGTAAATTAACACCCCACGCTAAAGTTGATGTAGCAATTAAGATTTGAATCTTATTCATTTGGAATAACTTGTGGGAAATGGAACGATCCTTTTCAACCAAACCAGCATGATGTAAACCAATACCAAATTGTAGGGCTAATTTCAATGTATCATCAGTAACTTGCGAGATGTAATATTGCAATTCTTCTTCATCGTCGATGTTTAAGAATCTTCTTGGATTATCTTCCATACCACACAGGTGAATCAAATCTAGTGCGGTTAATCTTGTTTGTCTACGAGATGCAACAAAAATTAATGCTGGCTTGTTTGGTGAATGTGTTTTAATTGCCATAAATGCCGGTTTATTCATCGTTTTCATCAATGGGCAGAAGGCAAGATTATCAGGGAAGCCATCGATATACATTTTAAGAGGCACTGGACGAACACTTGATGGGAAGTTGAATAGACCATTATTTTTAACACCTAACCAACTAGCCATATCATATGCATTCGACACAGCCGTAGACATACCCAACAGACGGACAGGAGACTTTGTTTGAGAAGAAATATAATTCATACGACTAACAATCATCTCCAAAATAGGACCACGATCACTAGCTAAAAGATGGATCTCATCCATAATAACTAAAGAAACATCCTGAACGAATTTACGCGTCTGCCAATTACGGGATATACCATCAAACTTTTCTGGTGTTGTGATAACAATGGTTGCATCTCTCACATCACGAGGATCAGGTAGGGAATCACCAGTAAGTTCAACAACTTTGTCACCGGTAATTGGAGTGACACGTTTTCTCCAATCGTCTACTCTCTCACGAACCAAAGCTTTCATTGGAGCAATATACACTATCTTGGACCCTGGGAAGTCTCTAAACGCATGCCACATCGCAAGCTCAGCAACAACTGTCTTACCAGACCCAGTAGGTGAACCAACGAAGACATTTTCATTTGTGTTATAAAGAGTGTGGAAAGTCATTGTTTGCATAGGATTGAAATATTTGAACGGATAAATTGATTCAACAAGTGGATTTTGTAACGCCTTTATTGGTAATGGTCTTAATCTCTCCAATCTTGTTTGCAATGTCTCATTGAATGGTCTGATCAAGTGCTGGAAGGTAATCGCATTCACTGATTCACACCCAATCCAGGTATCTGAAACAACCTTTACTACTACTTGTGGAGGTAGAGGATCTGATAAGGGAATCATGAAATCCATTTCATGTGGATTATCTAATTGTCTTTTATTTAGAATGAATTTCTCAAAATGTAGAATTTGAGATTTGTCAGATTCCTCAACTATGACCCAAAAGAACTGGGCGTTCCCATGTATATAAGTATCCCATTTAAAGGCTGGAGTTAAAGTAGTATGGATTCTCATAACATTTGAAGTGATCGGGAAAATCTCAGATTCAATATTGATCCTAGGGAAACGGCTCAGAATACTATATAGTTTTCCACCCATCTTAGAATTATGAACTAACTCACCTAATTCTTGAGGTTCCAAATCCAGAAGATAATCCATCGAAGGGTTCTTTTCTCTAATCTGCCTCATAATGTTTTCTGGTAAATCAAATTGGCATAATGGATGGTCGAATGCCCATAATCTCTTATCAATAGATTTACAAATATCCAGCATAACCTTTGAAAAATTACCCCATCTTCTATTGATACCGATTAAAAATAATGCCCTACAAATTCTGACAGAATTTTGCGCAACATAATTCGAATCAGACGATAACGCAGAATCGTTGATTCTACTTTGAGAAATGTAGGCTTGCAGTAACACATTTGTTTTACCTTGGGATGTGTCAAGGGGACTTCCAACTTGGCATTCTACAGAACTCTCGGATAATCTTTTCAATTCAGCAGATTCTTCTTCTCTAAACTTTATACCATCGAATTCACTACTCATACTTATCATAGATAGCACATCAGCTTCTGTAGCACGAGGATCACACATCTGATTGAAAATTTCAATGGAATCGTTCAATAAGTAAAAATCAGAGGATACTCTACCCAAATCTTTTGGTATAAAATGGGCAGATATTTCATCAAAAACAATCATCTGTAATGCATGTAATCTCCTAGCAGCTGTTATGATCATCTTTTTTCTTCTATCGTACAATTGTGGATCAGATGCTATTTCATCCCAGTCAATACCGTAAGTGAATGGATTCTTTTTCATCCTAACAAAAATATAGGTATAACCAAGCCACTCGATAGCCTCTTCTACATTCGTCACAGTACCCAATGAAATTTCAGCATTCAGATTGTCTACCAATTTTGCACCGAATCGAGATTCGATTGGATGCTGTTGAGTAATCAAAGATACATAATGATCTAGTTTGTCGCTAGACGTACAAAGTATACCTGTACCATTAGCAGACCCAAACCCTGGTCTACCAGCACGACCAAAAATTTGAATAACATCTGATATACCTAAATCAATGAAGCCACCCTTTTTAGAGTCGTAAACTTGTGTCCCTTTAATAATGACACAATCGGCTGGAAGATTGACACCCCACGCTAGGGTTGCAGTACAGCAAAGAACTTTGGTTGCACCCTCCTTGAATAGCTTCTCAGTCAAATTTCTGTCTGAACGCGACATACCTGCGTGATGAACACCAAAACCAAATTGGAATATTTCCTTCAAATCTCGATCTCTATTCTTAGCCAGTTGTCTCGAATATATGTCCTTGGTTGCCTGATCTGGTTCAAAATGCTCAGTTTCATGGTTCTCCTGCGCCATTTTGATAAATGTTCTGGCACTTTTTACGGTATCCTTTCTGGAATGGACAAAGACCATTACCTGATAACCATTTCGAATCATTTCCAATAATTTTTCATAAGAAACTTCATCGATGTTCTTTTTACTTTGCATACTCCCAGCTTTTCCTCTGCAGCCGATCAATTGTTGCTCTAATGGTTTTGGACGGAAGCATTGATCAAAATAAAACATACCAACCTGTCTGTTAACACCTAGGAAGTCTGCCACATCCATAAAATTTGGTAAAGTAGCTGATAAACCTAGAATACGAATCATAGATTGTGAGCTTTCTACTTGTCGTAATGTACGCGCAACTAATGTTTCAATTACTGAACCTCTATCTTCGTGCAGTAAATGAACTTCGTCAATAATTAAGAGTTTCACCTTCGAAACTAGATCATTGTCACCATTAGCTTTACGTGTAACAACATCCCATTTCTCAGGTGTAGTAACAATTACTTGTGTTTCTAAAACTTCAGCTTTGGTCATTTGCATATCACCAGTTAATTCCCTAACCTTAATATCAAACACTGACAATTTTTCACTAAACTTGGAAACAATTTCTGCAGCTAAAGCTTTTAATGGTGCAACATAAATAACCTTAAAATCGTCATATTGGATTTCAAGTTCATCATCCTCACCTTTAGTTGAATATTGCTTAATGGTATTTAGAATTGTTAGAAGAGCAATGTCAGTTTTACCTGCACCAGTAGGAGCACAAATCAACATGTTTTCATTGGTGGTGTATGCTACAGGGTAAACCATGCTTTGAATCTGATTCAGAGTTTCGTACTTAAAGACGGAACGACATAAGAAATCCAAGTCTTCGATCCTTAGTAACTTCGTGTATAAGAAACTTTTATTCTTCTCTGGATCTGGTGCCGGTATGACAATCTCTTCGTGCGTTTGGAAGGCCATTCTGGTTGTACCGACAGGCAACGCAAATTTCTGTCCCCCAATAGATAATGCTGAAGATGTATTCGATTCATATTTTCTGTAAACGTGTGGATATTTAATAATTTTTCTAGCTGCATCTAACTTTGGATTTTTGGCTCTGGCAGCATTTTCTAGAACTTGATTTCTAATCCCTTCCTGAGTGAGTCTCTTATTTGGATTTGAAGCATCTTGAATCATGAATATTGTCTTTTCTAAAGGAATTGATTTTATTGTCTTCTCATTTTGAATTAGGAAAGATATCAAGTCAATGTTCGAGGCTCCAAGGAAATCCAATAATTCCTTCTCTAAAGCGTTAGTTTCGTTACCATACACAATTTGAAGTAGAGATTCTGTAAATACATCTTTCGGTAGCATGGTATCCGATGTATCAATTAACTTCTGAAGTTCCTTGTACAAATTGTTGCTACTGCTACTTGATTTATAGCTTTTGATCACTTTTTGTAGATTTTCAAAGGACACATCGTTGAATTGATCATATATATCATCCCATTTGTTACGATCCTGAGCTAGCACAGCTAGCTTAATACCTTCATCTTTTTCCTGATTCACATTCTTAATTTCGTTGTCAATTTCTGCGACTGCTATATCATGGTTATAGTTCAGTTTCCCCAAGGTGTCGACCATAGATTGCATGGCAATCATGTAAGACTTCGATGAGTCTGAAGAGTATGATGTCGACATTATAAGCACTAACAGGTCTTACTTTCTGCTTTCTGTAGTCAACTATTTGTTCTATTTGATGGTGCTACACAATTCTCTTAAATATACTTTTTACTTTTTAATGAATCTGTTACAGTTGGTGGCGGTTAGAACTATTTTTATTTTAAGAGTTTATTTTTCAGTGATGAAAAATCAAAACGTCTCCCAAAGAAACAAAAATATGCCAACGGGATCTGATACCCAACATTGATGAACAAACAATGATTAAAATGCGGAATGTTACTTTTATTAAATACTATTTATATACGGCAAAATATTTAAAATGTAAAGGTCAATCAATAGTGACAAGAGAACTATATATGTCTCTTGGAAAGTTTGTCAACGTATGATTCAATTTGTGTCAGGGTATCTGATTTATCCCATGATTCTCTGCATTCCCAAATTATTCTAATTAACTTGGAATACACATTTTCCAATGCAGATACTGTAAAATCATCAGTTTCTTTAATCAAAGTGGATATAATTACATCAAGGCGTGACTTATCTATTGTTACAACTCTATTATCTATCTTTTCAGGTTCGATATTTTGCGCTTGCTGGGTTTCCTTCACTTCAGATTCCATCTTCGCATCTGGTTTTGGAGAGCTTTCTGTTGGAACTTCTACAGATACATTTACACCAGTCTCAGTGGATGACTTGGTATTACCGTCGGCATTATTGTTAGCAGCTTGGCTTGCATTATCCTTCAAATTCTCGTTTTCTTGTACCTGGTGATCTGGCGTAACAGCAACTACTGGATGGCTTTCAGGCATCGATTCTTCAACGGCTACAGGTTTTGTTACATCTCTATCATCACTGGTAGGAATATTAGCCATGCCTTCGCTTGGAGTGTTCTCCTTCTCTTGAAGAAGCGCTTGAAGTTGACTCCCAGCGCCAACACCGACCTCTATAGCACTACTGGTTGTAGTATGTACCCCTGTTGTAGGATTCAGGGTCTCGATTGGTACATGTTCTGAAAAATCTTGGACAACTGGTGCAGTTGGAATGTTATTCAAATTATTCTGAGGAAGAGTTGTGGGGGGTACATTATTCAAGTTATCCTTTTCCAATTGCTTGGCATACAACAGTTGTCTTTCTTCATCTCTCTTTCTTGTAATCTTACATTCCTTAATTAGCTCTGGAGTTGAAATATCTTCAATACCAACTTGTGCATTAGCAAACATCTCAGATGCCTTGATAACTCTTTCCCTATCACCCACTGTCATTGCATCCAAATATATCAATTCGATATCTTCTAAAAACTGCTTTGGTTCCGAGTAATAGCCATTCCAAAGTCTTTCCTCAACTATGTCTAAGTCCATATTATAGAATTTTTTGCCTGTGGCAACTTCTCGAATCATATCACCTTCTTTTACATATGCTGGCTGATAGTTTGAATCAGCTGGAGCTTCGAATAAGTGGACAAGGAATGCATCATCAATTGTTGGTTTCTTAAATCTCTTATAACGATTCTTGAATAAATCCATTAGACCGTACAGCTTGATTTTCAATACGTTCTTCAATTTCATATCTTGATACTGGAATTTCTTTAATTTTCTTCTTAAGATTTCATCTTCTGGAAGTGGGTTGCCATTTTCATCAAGATTCTCTGGTAATGAACTTGGTGGTACAATAGGCAGTTGCTCCAAAGGTTTTGTTCTTTTTCTTTCAGTAGAGAATTCAGTTGGTTTCATTTCTAGTATTTTCACCATTGTCTTAAAGTACTCAGTTCTCTCATCCTTTTGTGGGTTTTCGATGTTGAAAATGTTGTCATGAAAAGATAATTGTGACATGTAGTCGTCAAAGCTTAGTTCCTCAGACGGACTATCAGCAATACCTAATAATAAAATCTTTTCCTTACTCTTTAATGATCTAATTAATGTTGCCAATGTTGATAATACACTAGGAGGGACAGATCTAGCCCAAATATCGATATTTGGAATGAATATTATCGATGGTTGTCTTTTTCTAGCTTCAACAAAACCTTGGACAATTGCAGCATCTAGAGATCTATTACTCTCTGCCACTAAACTACCTAAATCTAACTTTTGGACGTTGTAATGTTCTAAGTGGTTTAAAATTGCAGCACCGACATATTGTTGGCCATTACCTTGGGAACCGGTAATTAGCATACGGGGGTTACATACCTGAGATTCTCTGATCTGGTTGAGTATATCATACTTATCTAAGCCACCCACTGTTGATGCATCCATCTCGGAATCAGAATCCTCATAATCAATATAATGTTGAATTATTGTAGATTTGTCCATAGTTGAAGTTTTATCATCAGATAATATGCTATCCAACGCTAATTTTATATTATTAAACTGTCTGCTCAATAATGGCATAACCGACTTCGGTAAAGGTTCTACTATACTGCCCGTTTGTCTTGCAGAAGATGGAACAATTTTCTTCAATGCTAGCATAAAATCCTTATGGTTAACACGAATCTTAGTAGGATCTACGGATAATTTATCGTTGCTTCTATAAATTTGAGGATATTTTCTCTGGATACTAGATAATGCAGCTTCCGTGCAAAGAGCTCTTAAATCGGCACCACCATAACCTTTAGTCAATTTTGCTAAACCTTCTACCAATGTATCAGGTAATTGTGGAGTCCATTTTTTGGTTTGAATTTTCAAAATAGTGGCTCTGGCCTTTTCATCTGGTAATGGGAAATAGAACTCCCTATCAAATCTACCAGGTCTTCTCAACGCAGGATCGACAGCATCTGGTCTGTTTGTAGCACCAATAACAATGACTTGACCCCTGTTATCCATACCATCCATTAATGCTAACATCGTTGAAACGATACTTGCGTGGATTTGTTCTTGTTTGGATGATCTCACAGGCGCTAAACCATCAATCTCATCAAAAAAGATAATGGAGGGCTGTTGTTTCTTTGCTTCTTCGAACAGAAGTCTTAATTGTCTTTCAGCTTCACCGACCCATTTAGATAAGATATCAGCACCTTTCCTCATAAAAAATGTAATCTTTCTAGATTCTGAAGAACAACTTGCAGCTAAAGCTCTAGCCATCAAAGTCTTACCAGTACCTGGTGGACCATGGAAAAGGACACCTCTTGGTGGCATAATATTGAAATTTTGGTATAATTCTGGATATAATAATGGCAATGTGACCATTTCTTTCAATTGGTCAATATAATTATCGAGACCACCTACTTCATCGAAACTTATATTCATATCAACTCCCAATGGATCTAGATCTGCGATTTCTGGTTTCTTTTTCTTTTTCTTTAGAGGATTTTCATTCTTAGGTTTTGGAGTTGCGCCTAATGGTAATATTTCATCATCTGAAGAATCTGAATCCAAAATCAACTTGTTATTCTGGTTGTTCTTGTTTAATGTCCCGGAGGTAGCATTAGTGTTACCAAAGAAGTTTGTATTTTGGCCAAAAATTGTAGTAACATCATTACCACCAAATGGTCCGCCTGTTGGGAACAGTCTTCTTATTGGCCCACCTGAATTCCAATTTCTACCACTACGACGACCTGGGGATGCATTGGTAAAGGATGTGGTTTTCTGTCTTGTCAAAAATTCTTCAGCTGTAGCAGCAGATAATGGGGGTGGAATAGTATAATCAACAGGTTTTGTTCTTTCACGTAATGATCGTTTTTCATTGATAGGACTATCTTCTTGTAATTCTCTGATTTCATCGGCTAAGGTAACATGACGGTCGCTATCACCATTACCGTCAGTATTGCCACCTGGTGTAGTTTCTCTTATTGAAGTACTTCTTAGATTTCTTCTTGGAGGTGTATCATGCTCCTCAGAGGCTCTTGTCTTTCTGGCATTATTTCTTCTTGAACGTTTCCTACTACCAGTGTAGTATACGACCTCATCGTCTTCATCTTCCATAAGATCTTCGTCATCATCAGGATCAGGCACTACAAAATTTGTATCTTTTCTATGTTGCTCAGATCTTAATCTTTTCTTTGAACTATTATAACCTTCTGTATACTCATCATCGAGATCATTATCATCCAAATCATCGTCTAAATCTTCATCATCATCAACATCATCTTCGTGAAAACTTTCATCGTCATCATCTTCGTAGCGAGTCTGCTTCTTTCTCCTTAAATTACGTCCTCCAATATTATTTTGGTCTTCGTTATCAGCATCATCATCCGTAGGCGGTGCTGCGGCTGCGGCTGGAACTCCGTCATTATTTGAGTCTAAATTAAATGGAAATTCAAGGTTAGATAAATCATTAGAGACAGGAGGTTTATCGTTGGCAGGAGGTATATCATTACCTTCATCTTCATCATCATCGTCAAAAATATTATCAACTTCTGCATAGTTGATTCTTCTTAAGGATCTAGTAGTAGTATGTGTTACACCATTTTCATCCTTAATTTCATTATTGTCATCATCATCATTATCTCGATTTCTTAAATTTCTTGGCATATCCTTATGTAAGTTTCTTAAATCAAAATCAAATTGGTGCTATTGTACAGTTCCACTATCTAAAAAAAAGTGATACGAAAAGTTAACAATTGAATAAAAATAAGTTATATTAAGATAAGTTAACGTGTTTTCCCTTCAAAATTTACGTGTAACGTAAAGAAGAAAAAACTGAAATAAAGGCAAAAAAAGCACAATACTAGTAATAAAGCGGTTCTTGTCAAAATAATTTCAATTTGGAAAGTTCGTGGCATAGTAATTTCATATTATTCTTTAGGCAGATTTCGTGTCGACAACGACGAAGACGAAAAGCAAAAAAAAAAGTATTGCCGAAAAATCGCGTTGTACGGATAATACCCTAAATTCAGGAACCCTAAATCCAGGAACCCTAAATCTATCCGAAGCCAAATACGTCAAAGCAATTTAAACGTATACATATTGATATAATATGCACTTGAGATATATCATCTCTACTTCAATCAGCCAAACACGAGTCGTGATCTGTTTATAATTGGATATGCGAGTGTCATTTTTAAAGTACGCGGTTCCTGTTTGCAGTGGCGGCTAAAATTTACCTCCGATAATGAAACGCTCTCGATTCTGATACCGGTTCGTATAATCTGTGTATTCTATTTCATTAGTTCATCACATTGGAATAACATATATGATATCCGTGATATCTATACTACATCCGTTTGTTCCTTATATCAAGAGTGACATGAAGTTCTGTCATCGCTGTCCAAGGATTCCATTTTTTCTACCCAAAATTTTGTCTGAGGGCAAGGCAACACCGGGCGAAGCGGTACGTAATTGACAATGAAGCGATTCTACTTGGCCCCGTTCACCATTGTTAAGAGATGAAGGCTGATGATGCATGACACTGCAAACAATGAACATTAAAGGATTCAAGAGGTTGTACCCTTCTGTTGCATATCTATATTAAGTCACCCCCGATAAAACTGCTATAAAAAAAATAAATAAGAAAGAGAGAATTCACTATAGTTAGATCAAATCAATTTAGTGTGCACAGGTTACGATATCAGAAAAGCCACATTCTCAATTAATTCAATACAGCAATTACAAAACAACACAATGTCCAAACATACATATAACGATACCGAGAGTATGCCTCCGGATGATGAACTACCAAGTTACGAGGATGTAATCAAACAAGAACAAGAACAATCTCAGTCACAATCAAATTTACGCCCACCTACTCATCATTCATCTAATCATTCAAGTCATTCTACTTCACAATTAAACTCATCTACTCATTCGAGACCGCCTGCTCCACCGAGACCCAACAAACCATCTAAACATAGTGGCACAGGAACACATACCAATTCATCCGGTCCACGTATCCCATGGGTTTATCCATCAGGTTTCTATTGTCCCAAATGTAATAATACAGGTTACAAAACGAAAAATGGTAAATCTTGTAAATCATGTTGGAGGAGATTCGCGCATCAAAATAACGTAAGCATGGCCCCATCATCATACGGCTACTATCAATCATCTCCAATATATCAACAACCACAACAAATGTATCAACAAACAATGCAATCTAATAGGCCATTATACGTTAGACCCGGTGACCCCAGAATCGGAGGTGTGATCTGTGGGAACTGTAGAGGTACAGGGAGAATCAGATTCCTATTAGATGACGATATATGTACTTTATGCCATGGCTTAGGCAGAATCATCACCTAATTACAAACAAAACAGTTGATCATGAAGGGAATAAAATTTCACGTGACCTGCCAGCTGGAATATCACTATGCACGGCATACACAATTTTTGAGTTGTCCTCTTTCTTCTTCCTCTGACTCTTCAAAAATAATTTCGGTCATCGCTTGTTGCCGAAATTTTTCAATTTAACGAAACGTTGCAGTACGTACGTACAAAGCAAGCAAGTACATAGCAAATTTGCTCTGCTTTCTCTGCATGGGAATAATAGGGATTATTGTCATTTACTTACCAAGGTAAAAGTGACATTTAATACCATAGCATAGAGAAGGTGGAATTTATAATAACTTTGTGAGCGACCTGTAACTTCATATATATAAAAGGGCATTGTGTCAGTTTCAGATACTTAATTGTCCCTCAAATCCTATATAATCTAACAAATCAAAGAATTTCCTAATTTAGTTTGACATAATATTCCCCCTTCTTTCTCAATTACTCAATATTTATATATAAAGACGCAAGGATGCCTGAACATGTCAATTCTGCCAATTCTCATAGTGATTTAGCTAAATCTGTAGTAAGAAGTTCTACTCCATTGAATCAACGACCTGTCTCCCCATATACCTTGAACCCTATTGTTGAAGAAGATGGTTTCTCATGGCCAAGTTTCGGTACTAGAAAAAGAGCAGAAGATACTCCAGAGGAACATCAAGGTCGTATAGATCGTATATCTAAAGCTGTCAAGACAATTTTAGAAGAAATCGGTGAAGATGTTGAAAGGGAAGGTCTATTGGATACTCCTCAAAGATACGCAAAGGCAATGTTATATTTTACAACAGGTTATCAAACAAATATTATGGATGATGTAATTAAAAATGCAGTATTTGAAGAAGATCATAATGAAATGGTTATTGTTCGTGATATTGAAATATATTCATTATGTGAACATCATTTAGTACCATTTTTCGGTAAAGTTCATATAGGTTATATCCCAAATAAGAAAGTTATCGGTTTAAGTAAATTAGCAAGATTAGCTGAAATGTATGCAAGAAGATTACAAGTACAAGAACGTCTTTCAAAACAAATTGCAATGGCTTTACAAGATATTTTAAAACCAATGGGTGTAGCTGTAGTGATAGAAGCTACACACATGTGTATGGTTTCAAGAGGTATTCAAAAGACAGGTTCATCAACAGTAACTTCCTCAATGTTAGGCTGCTTTAGAGCTCATAGAACAAGAGAAGAATTTTTAACTTTATTAAATAGAGGTCGTTAAAAATAACAAAAAGATTTAAGAAAAACAAATAGCATAACGAAAATAAAATTGTACATATTAATTAAATAGATATTAACGGTAATTATTTCCTTTTTTTAATAGATAATATTTTTACAATAACAAATGTTTGATACCTGTATGTTTCAAATTTTGTTCAGTCTTTTGTAAATCTGGAATTGGAATTACATACCATGCGGTTTCAGAGTCCGTATTCAATGTATCCTTTTCGACATGAATCGATGCAATTATACCCTTTTCTGTTACTGGATCAGATTGTGTCTTCGCATCTAAATGATCATATTTTAAATCTAATTTACCAACAATGTTTGGTACAATTTTCTCATTAAGTTTAATCCTCAAAGTGTCTTGTAAATACTGATTTTCAAGAACATTTTGAACCGGAATAATATCTGACCAATTTCTATTATTATAAAATGAATCAATTGATCTTTTGGTCTTACCATCTGCACTAAATTTAAATAATGGAATTGTATCCTCATGAGTTTGAAAATCAAATGTATGTAATTTAGCTCTTGCTTGTAATAATTCTGACATTCCATCAGGTGGCGGTGTATTAACCACAGCACTTGAAATAATATTTAACATTAATCTAGCATCATTTTCCGGTTCGGTTAGTGTTTCCTTGTTTGCTTGTGATTTACTCTTTGTTTGTGCCAGATGATGTAAATGAAGCTTACTTCTAAATCTACCAACTGAAGCTAAATGGACATCACCGGATAAAATTGTGACTCTGATACCATGTTTGGCACCAAAATCTTGTAATCGTGTAATTAAATAATTACGTTCTTTTTTGTGGTGTCTTGCGCACCAGTGATCATTCAAATCATCTAGCAATTCAACATCTCCGTTGAAATCATTAACCAACCCTTTCGCAACAATACCTTTCTTTGACAAATATTTAATTGGAGCAAGGAGCTTTGACGAAAATAGCCATTCCAACCAAACTAATCTAGGGTATGCAATTGGTACACCTAGCATGACTAAAAGATGATCCATTTTATTCTCAGTAGCCTCCTTCTCTAACCTTTGGAATACTGTATTATATGTATCCGTGGACACGATCTCTTTCAGTTTACGTTCAGTTCTACAATCAAGACCGAGCAATGTCATTGTTGGACCTAATCTTGTCACAACAGAGTGTGATTTTTCACCAATATATGATCCTGGTTGTGAACCAAGAACCCAGTGATTACTTTCCAGATAAGCCTGTTTATCAATATCTTGATCACTTGAAACTTGATGTTGAAATAACATATAATATTTGTATACAGCTTTACCGATTGAACTGAAAACATCTGTCTTCATAAATGTATCGTTATACGAACCAAACCCATCAATAATATCATGATCATCCCAAATATTTACTGATGGAATGGTAGACATTGCTATAGGGAAACAATGTTGTGACGTTTTCGAATTGACAGTACTACCACGCCAATGGCCATAACCATACCATTCAAGATATTCCTTCAAATAGAAATTTTCCATTTCTTTACGAAATTCAGGTGTGACCTTTGTAGCATATTTAGTTATTGGTTGTTTTGTTTCCAGCCATTCTTTCACTTTTGGACAATAAATCTTAATGGAATCACTATAAATTTGATCACCACCACCTAACATTACATTATAATGAATCTTTGAATGTTTCTTCAAAACGTCATACCAAAGGGAACCCTTGAATTTCTTTGTATCGACAGCAAGTGAAAATCCATTACACGAATAAGCTATCGAATTGAAGTTTCTCTTTTCAGATGGAATGAAAAATCTATAATTAGTCTCCCATTTACCATCTAACGAGTATTTGACCATAGTTTCAAAATTTTGTAGTGGAATCTTAATATTATATCTGTAAAATTGGAAAATACCATCATCTAACTTATCTGTATGAAATAAATGAACTGGGAAATCCTTCTCCTCTGAAAGCTTTAACCCAGTTGAGATATCATCGATAGATGTAGCTGGCCCATAGATATATTTGATACTAGGTGGCTCTATTTCTGAAGTATCACTATTAGTCGTAGTTTTAGTAATGATTAAAATCGAACCATTATAAAACTTTTTGTCGTAATCGATATTTATTAATCTTAGAATTGGTCCAGCGACTATTCCACTCTTTGGAATTGGAGATTCATCGCTGCAGGTGTTAGTATCAGTTAATTTTTCCTTGTATAGGGATTCAATATCCCAATCATCGAACCATTCGTTCACATTCATATCGAAATGAGTCTATTTATTTTCAATGTGACTGCAATCCATTAACTATCCGAAAAATAGCATAAGTTAAAAGCATAGACACTTTTACATTACTTATATACATATGAGTGTGGGTTGCTGTGACGAAGAATGCCATTATCCATTATGTCTAACTCATAAAATTAGTGATTTGAATTTGATTATCTCTTCTTTGTGTTGAGGAGTAGTTCACCATTAAAGATAACATAAAATAGTTTTATTGGCGTCAATGGTTATCATGGGGGAGTTATAAGAAACAGCCGTAGGGGTCAGACAAGGATGTGGCTTTAACGGGCTGATTGTTTTATCTACGGTTCTTTCTCTGTCTGATTTCCTTTCATGGTTCGGTGCAGACGTTTCTGTACGTTTGGTCCCCATTATTCTTTTCCATCGAAGACATCTATTGTTCTTGGCACAAACAGTAACAATATTAACAAATGTGCAGTTTATATTCCATCAAGCTTCAAGGAATTCTTTTGGTCGTATGTATTGGGAATGTCACAGATACCACCGGGAGTCCAACACCATACCGATAGCTAATTTTGGTTTGAGTGAAGAAGGGTATTATTGAGAAGCGTATAGAGAGATCACCGTTAGTGGGTGTACCGTATAGTCCCACATATGTATCATCATTATGAGACTGACTGATTAAAAATACTTGAATTATCTGTAATGTCTGCAACTGGCATAAACTGATCGGAGGGATAGGGTTTAGGGACAACCCTAATGTTCGGGTAACTATTATTTCTGAATTTTTTTCCTCCGTAACATACTTCACGACCTTGTGTCCCCAGAACGGACTCCCTCTCTTGCACGACGATGTGTCACACACACACATCCACACTTCTCTGCCAACTGAAAATTTTCCGTCTGTTGCAATTCAAATGAATTTTTCAGTCAACTGTCTCCTTCCGCTGCGGTGGCCGCTCGCTCCTTGAACGGGCAGACAGAAAGACGGACGGACGTCGGTGGGAAGGGAACTTTGCTTACATTACTCATATACCTTGATTACCGAAACAACGAACGATCGATCGATCGATCAATCAACTGGTTCTTGGGAACTTTTACCTAGTAGTCGAATGTTCAATAGGCAAATCCCTATGTATGTGTGTATATTAAAGTAGTTTATAGTTATATATTTGTATACTTGGTTTCTGAATACACAAGGAGATCAAACAAGGTATTTCACATAATGGTTGCCCAAATTTCTTTTGAAAAGGAAGCTACTAATTCCAACTATTTCAATTATTCAACCAATTTAAAGCTTGCTTTAGCAATTGAATATGCTACTAAGGATTTAAAGATTGAAGTCAACGATGACGTCAAGACTGCTCAATTTGTTAATCAAGATTTCTCTTTATTTAACGCAAATGCGATTCTATGTTACGCAATGAATGATTTTGCTGGTCAAGATTCTGATGAATTTCAATTCTCTGAACAATCTCTAGAATCTTTCTTCCGTAACCATGATATTCCAAAGGAACATGCTACCGTTTGTGTTCAAAAGACTCTAGACAACTATTTAACTAATCTAAACGAACCAATGACGTCTTTGAAATTAATCACTTTCGTCAACGCTTTAACTTTAGACCCTGAACAAATCATTGCTAAATTCCCAAATATCCCAGAAAAGATCAAGAATGCAATGGCTTTGGCTGCTAAGCATACTCCACGTTCTTCCAAGAATTTCAAACATACCGGTTCCTGCAAGATCGCTAGCGGTTTCAATGTTGAAGTTCAACCTGATGAAATTTTACCAAAGGATGGTCAACGTAACATTTTAATTACTTCCGCGTTACCTTACGTTAACAACGTTCCTCATTTAGGTAACATTGTTGGTAGTGTCTTATCTGCCGATATTTTTGCTCGTTATTGTAAATCTAGAAACTATAACACTTTATTCGTTTGTGGTACTGATGAATATGGTACCGCTACTGAAACTAAAGCATTAGAAGAAGGTGTCACACCAAGAAAACTATGTAACAAATATCATGCTATCCACAAGGAAGTTTACGATTGGTTCCAAATTGGTTTTGATCATTTCGGTAGAACTACTACTCCACAACAAACTGAAATTGCTCAAGATATCTTTATGAAATTAAACGATAATGGTTTCTTAGAAGAACAATCCATGAAACAATTGTACTGTGAAGAACATAACTCTTATCTAGCTGATAGATTCGTCGAAGGTGAATGTCCAAAATGTCACTACGATGACGCTAGAGGTGATCAATGTGATAAATGTGGTGCTCTATTAGATCCTTTCGAATTGATTAACCCACGTTGTAAACTAGATAACTCTACTCCAATCATTAAAAATACCGATCATATCTTCTTATCCTTAAATAAATTAGAAGGTGACATTAAAGAATGGTTCCTAAAGGCCTCTGAAGAAGGTCAATGGTCTAAAAACTCAAAGACAATTACCAGTTCTTGGTTGAAGGAAGGTTTGAACCCACGTTGTATCACTAGAGATTTAATCTGGGGTACACCAGTCCCATTAGAAAAATACAAGGATAAAGTTCTATATGTTTGGTTCGATGCTACCATTGGTTACGTCTCCATCACTGCCAACTATACCAAAAACTGGGCTCAATGGTGGAAGAACCCAGATAATGTTAACTTATATCAATTTATGGGTAAGGATAACGTTCCTTTCCATACTGTTGTCTTCCCAGGTTCTCAAATTGGTACTAAAGAAGATTGGACCATGCTACATCATCTAAATACAACTGAATATTTACAATACGAAGGTGGTAAATTCTCCAAGAGTAGAAACGTCGGTGTCTTTGGTAACAACGCTCAAGAAACTGGTATATCCCCAAGTGTTTGGAGATATTATTTGGCTTCTGTTAGACCAGAATCTAGTGACTCTCAATTTTCTTGGGATGATTTTGTCTCTGCTAACAATAACGAATTATTAGCTAACCTAGGTAACTTAGTTAACAGATTAGTTAAATTTGTTGACGCTAAATACAATGGTGTCGTACCAAAATATGATCCAAAGGAAATTGGTAACTTCGATGAATTGAGTGAGAACATTAATACTATCTTAGCTTCTTACATCAAGGAAATGGAATTAGCTCATGAAAGACGTGGTTTAGAAATCGCCATGTCCCTAAGTGCTCGTGGTAACCAATTCTTACAAGAAAACAAGCTTGACAATAGCCTATTTTCTGAACTACCAAAGAAATCAGATGCTGTAGTTGGTGTTGGTCTAAACATCATTTACACCGTTGCTTCTTTGATCTATCCATTTATGCCAGAGACTGCTGAAACTATTTACAAAATTTTAAACGCTCCAGCTTTAAAGATCGGTGATAAATTCCATTTAGTCATTGAAGGTGAACATAACATCAACAAGCCAGAATACTTATTCAAACGTATCGATCCAAAACAAGTTGAAACTTGGAGAGCCCAATACGGTGGTCAATCAAACTAATGTTGAGAGTTTGTGAATATACAGATAATATATAATTACTCATATATAGATTTTTTTCCCTCCCAAAAAAAAAATAAGAAAATATTATTAAAGATTAAGAATATGAGATCATTCAGATGACTGTTTCGTGATTATACGTTACTTCCGTGTGAATTTGCTAAGCCGCGAGATCAACATTCCAAGACTTTTTAAGATGGAACAAGAAGCCTATAAAGATACAACACATCTCGAGACATGCTTTATAAAACGCGTTTGAAGTTTGATCTATATCTAGTACATTGTGAAAGAGATGTTAGACATTATACAATGAAATTAAAGGTCAGCAGTGTTTATTTTATATTAAAGATCCTTATAATACTTCCAGTAACGACTTTGTTCCATTGTCTCGATGTATGGTATCATTATTCCAGAACAATTACACCTTCATTCATAAGAAGGGTCTTAATGAGGGAAGCATTCTTACTGGGTAACTCGGCAACGTGTGCCGATGTGATTAATCCTGTTTTCGAATACATAAATTCTTTCTTTCTTCAAGATTATGAAGAGATTGGAAACTACATGACCGAGGATGATTATCAATTAATTCTTCCAAGATTAAAAATGGGGAGTCCATTATCCTTTGGTAAAAAATATATAACCACTAAATATGTATGGTACTCCAAACCAGCCCATTTTGACCCAGACAATGATCCGGTATTAGTATTCTCTCATGGTGGTGGGTTTGCAATTAAATTAGTCCCGTTGTCGTTTAATTTCCTGAACAATTTATCGAAATATTTTCCAAGAATGGGTATAATAATACACGATTATACGGTATCAGTGGATGAGGACGGTGAACATCCTCTGAATTTACTAGAGACAACGGCGTTATATGATTATATTACAAAGGATTTAAATTGCAAGCATGTCACTTTAGTTGGTGAATCGGCAGGAGGTAATATTATATTAGGAACGTTACAATTTCTACAGAATACTGGAAGAGTGTTACCGGAGAAAGTTATTGTATTGAGTCCATGGTGTAATCCTACATATGATTCATCGCACAGTGATCTTAGAAGTAGTCTGGCATATTCTATTAATAAAGTAATGGATGCCCTCTCATTTGAAGGATTGGGCACTTTTACAAAAATACTGACACCTAAATCATATATTTACGAAGATGATCCAATGTTAGATATAGAATCAAATTTTGCTGATAAAACATGGGACAAAATCCTTGCAAAAGTGAGTTTACTAGTTGTTTATGGAACAGATGAAATCTTACAGCATGAAATAAAAGACTTCATCAAGAAGTTGGACAATTTACGATCTAATAACTTCACTTTGGCTGATAACGTTACTATAGATGAAAATGGTGGTCACATTGAGCCTGTGCTCAATATGACTTTAAATCTGGAGAAATGGTCTGAAGAGCCTACAATTGCGAGCATTCTTGATTTTTTAAAACCTTTATAGATCTGTATATCAATCATTTAATAAGTAAATATCTTTTTTGGAAGGACTACAGGGAAGTTTGGTTAACTCAGGTGTACTTTTCTTCATTATCTTCCTCATCGGTCTTTGTCTTCAGAAATTTTTCAGCTTCGGTTTGGATCCAGCGATGGTCAATACAGCAGAAAATTATTGAATGAGTAATTTCTCTGAAGTATCAATTAAAATATTTAAAAGCTGGGACACATATTGCCAGATAGTAAGTAAAACTGCTCCAGAGTGTGAATCATAATTATCGGAATAGCCACTCGCATATAATACCTTATCCAATAGAATAATGTCTCAGGAAATCATCGATACAGTAGCCCAATATTTAACCCCAAACATCCCGATCAAATTAATATCACAAGGTGCTGAAGCAGTAGTCTTCACGACTACTGTGCATCCATATTGCCCTATGAGAGAAACTGTATCAGGCAATGAACCTACTCAGTATATTATCAAATATAGATCTCCAAAGAAATATAGGCATCCAATCATTGATAAACAATTGACTAAACATAGAACCTTAAGTGAATCAAGACTGTTGGCTAAACTATTTTTAATTGAGGATTTGAAAGTGCCGAAATTGATAGCAACAGATGTTTATAATGGCTACATATGGTTAGAATTCCTTGGGGAAGATTTACCTAATAATTGTGGTTACAGTAATTTGAAGAACTTCTTATGGATGTACGCAAGTGATCCTTATAATGAATTAGTTAAGAACACATTGTTTAAAGTTGGAAAACAAATAGGTTTATTACATTGGAATGATTACTGTCATGGTGACTTAACCACATCTAACATCGTACTAGCTAAGGATGATAATGGTATTGACTGGGTTCCATATTTGATCGATTTCGGTCTTGGTTCACAATCCAACATAGTAGAAGATAAAGGTGTTGATTTATACGTTCTTGAAAGAGCTATCATAAGTACGCATTCATCCTTTTCTGACAATTATAACCAATGGTTAATTGACGGTTTTTCAAGCATATATAAAGCACAAGGTAAAACGGGAGCTAAGAAATTAGAAGAAGTCTTGAAGAGATTCGCAGATGTAAGAATGCGTGGTAGAAAGAGAACTATGATAGGTTAACCCCTACAATTTATATACGAGATGTATATATGTATAAGCAATGTAGTTATAAAGTAATAGCAGTCATGACTTGTTAAGATGTACCTGTGTTCGATTAAGTAGCTTCAGTGAAACGTCCTCCAGTCTTCTGCTCTATTGTCGTAAGATTTCCTTTGTTGTCCATCTGCTGCGTGGTCGAAGAATCCTGGAAACCGGCAAACAGCAGACAGCGATGATAACTGAAATCAATGCACTGAAAAATATCAGAAACAAAACAGCATACAACATAGTTACAGAGCTAATCTCCATTTAATAAAGCTAGTTAACCTCCCTTCATCTAGTAGATAATTTACAATTATTTTATCTATAACACGTATCTGAGTTTTGGCAGTTTTGACACCCACTTTTTATTTATTTCTAAACAGGTGTAAGAATAAGGATAACTCCATACCTGATAAGAGTTTGGAACATTTTATAATAATAAGAGAAGCAAATGGTTGATTCAATTAGCCAAATTGCTTCGGCTTTTGAATCTGCAAAAGCTATCACTTTAGAAGCCGCTGCAGTTGCATCCTCTAGACTAGGTGAATCATCATATACTCACTATTCCAAAAATCTGAGTACACAACAATTAAGAAACCTGTTAAACTCGAGAAATCCAAGAGAAGTTAAGGATGCTATGAAAAGAGTGTTGAGTATACTCGCCTCAGATGACACATCTATCAACGTAGGGGAATATTTTTCGGATATTGTAAAGAATATAAGTTCTGATGACATTAAAATTAAAAGAATGGTATATACATATTTGCTTCGTTACGCTGAAAAGGACCCAAATTTGGCTCTGTTGTCTGTAAATGCTATTCAAAAGACATTAACGGCAAGTGATCCAGAAATTAGAGCATTCTCACTAAAGGCTTTGTCTGATATCAAAATTCCATCTCTGACACCAATCATCTTATTAAGTGCAAGAAAACTAATCGTTGACCCATCACCAGCAGTTAGATGCGAGGTTGCGTATACTTTAATGAAACTATACAGATGGGAAAGAGAGACCGTTTTGGAAGATGTCAATCAATTATTTGATGACCTGTTGTCGGACTCCGATCCTAAGGTTATTTCTGTTTGTTTAGTGGTGTTTAAGGAATGTTTCCCGGATAGGTTGGAATTGTTACATGGACATTATCGTTACTTCTGTCAGAATTTGAAAAGATTGGACCCTTGGGCGCAATCATATCTAATCGAAACATTGATACGATACTCTAAGCGTTATATTGTCAGGCCCAATGTAGTCGATATTACGTCCAATGATCCAGATAATAATTACACTGCATTACCCGACCGATACAATCATATAATATATCCGATTTATGAATTAAGAATGGATAAGGATTTAGAATTATTTATTAAGAATCTAAAGTTATTAAGATTTAGTCCTAATCCACTAGTGATCCTTTCGTGTTGTAATGCATTTTTCCAATTAACAACACCTAATGATTTCAGAAATTCTAGATTCCCTGAAGTATTGATAAACATTGCTATGGGTACTGATAATATCGGTGTTAAAGTATTATTGTTAAAGTCAATTTTATTATACTCAAAGTTAGACAACACTCTATTTTTACAATTTAATAAAGAGTTTTTACCATTCCCAAGCGATGCAGTACCGATTGTTACTTTAAAATTAAAGATCTTATCAATATTAATAAACGATACAAACGTCGAACATATTTTGAGAGAATTAAAGAAAATTATCAAACATCAACAGAATGAAGAAATTATTATTGCTGCATCTCAAACCATGGCATCCTGTGGTAGACTATCGGCTGCCCTAGAGTCGCATATAATGAAGTGGTTAATTAGATTAATTGAACAACAAAGAAGTAAATTGTCAAATGAAATTTTAGATTGCTTTGTTAATATTATTAGAGAATTGGTATCAAATAATCCCAGAAGACATCTTAAATTTATCCTTAAACTGGCAGATCTATTGACGACACATCATGTGGTTGCTGATAATGCTCGTGCTGGTATTATTTGGCTATTTGGTGAAATTGCTGGAATTGAATTCAAGATATGTCCTGATATTGTAAGGAACTTAATTGATGGATTTGTTGAAGAAGGTTCAGAATCTAGAAGACAAATTATTTTACTAAGTGCAAAGTTGGCGTCATATGAGTATGACCTAAATAAAGAGAATTTGAATGATGATTATAATGTTGAAGATTCGAGGGTTATGAAGATGTTCAAGTACCTAGCTTATTTAGGTAAATTTGATGATAACTATGGAGTTAGAGATATGGTCCGTTATTTGACATCTATATTTGGCAGCGGTAAGTATGAGATTGCCTCACTATTGTTACAGGCTCCGAAGCCGAACATTTGGGACAGCTCTAACGATAATTTTAACCAAGACATTTCATCGGAAGATATAGATAATATCGATAATGATTTGATTTCATACCATGTTTATATTCCATGGAAAATATCAAAGACAGATGAAGGATCAGAAACACTTGATATCCGCCAACCATTCCCATTAAAAGATTATAATAAGTTTAAGAAAAGCTTCTCTTCAGAGAGTTATATTGATAAGACTGATTCACTTGTAAGTGATGTGCGCTATAGGGATGCACAAACTGTCGAATCGCATAGTCCGACTGTTGCGAGGAATAGTTTTACGTCAAGTACAGGGAAGAAATATAAATTGCAAAGTCTTGATGAGTTTTTTTCGGATGTGCCAGCAAAGGCTGCTGGCCAGAAGTACACAAGCATGCCACAAAGGAAGAAAGTTGTTACCGTGGTTGAGACCTCCAGTGAAGAAGAGACAGACACGGGTTCAGAAGAGGACGACGATGACGATGATGAGGACTCAGACGATGATGAGGACTCAGATGATGAACCAGATGATGAAGAGTCATCAGGTCTTTCAGATTCCAGTAATTAATTATATAGATTGGAAATATGAACAAAACTAAGTATATATCTGCATAGAATATTATGAATCATTATTACTTTTTACATAAAATTATATCATTATTATTTATTTTTTTGTCTTTAAAAAATTTCGTTACCACAAAAGTTTCCACTAGTATAGATAACGGAATTCTGGATTTAAATCACTTAATTTCTCGTCGTACGGTATTGGTTCACCTAATTCTCTACATTTTTCGATGATTTTATCCTTTTTAGCATTTTCCATTTTGTATAACCAATATTGAAGAATTGTCATAAAAATGGATAAAACTTGAAAGGCTAGACAGATGGATAAACCTTTGATATATCTTGGTTTGTCGCCAGCTAGGAAGATTTGACCGGAAACTAAACCTGAACCAGAACCGAAGAATAAATTGATCCCTAGTGCAGTTGCCCTCTTGAAATAATTACCATTATTACCACTTAACCACAGACAATTACAAGCTGCATTGACATAGATACCCATGCACAGGATATAGACACCAAAATATCTAACACCATGGACTTCTGACCCTAGAACGATTGCCAAACCGATCGCGGTCGTTGTACAAGCTCCGATAATAAAAGGAGATCTTAATCTCAAACGATCAGACCATAAAGCACAAATGAAAAATATAATTGCGGTTAAGAAATATACCGGCACCGTCATTAATTGGGCTCTAACATTAGTAAAACCTAAACTTGTAATGATAATTGGTAAAAAGACAGTTAACCCAAATGTAGTTAAATCGATACCAAATAATGCAATGGCACAAACCCATGTCTTAATATCCTTTACTGCTAACTTCACTTGGTACCAATCAAATGTTTCATCGGGATTGAAAGTATTCATTGTCTTGTACCTTTCAATGATATATTCTTTCTCTTCTTTATTGAAAAACCATGAGTCTTCTAAATTTTTACTGAGACCAAAATAGTAGCATGGTACAAAACCAATGGAAATGACACCTTCGATAATATAAATATATTGCCAACTTCTCAAGGAGCCGTTGATTGTGGAACAGCCATATGCAATTAAACCACCGAATGAAGAGGATAAACATGCTGCACTGAAGACAAAAGCAAATCTTTTAGCGTATTGTTCTCTTCTGTAACAAACAGAAAGGTACATATTGATTGCAGGATAAATCATACCTTCGAACGCACCAAGTAAAAGTCTTACAGCTAATAAGTCACCGTAGTTTCTGACCCATGCACTACCTAAAGAAATTGCACCGAAACATAAGAGACATATACTCATCATTAAATGTGGCCCTACAATTTTCAAAAGATTTGCACCTATTGGATCGAATACAACGTAAGTACCAAAGAATACAGTCACACAAACATTATATTCTTTACCCTTTAAGCCTATATCTTCGGATAAACCTGCGACTTCAGCATTACCAATATTTGACTTATCTAAATTTGATAAAAAATATAATAAACACATTAAAGGAATTAAGAACATATCCATTTTTTTCAAAATTTGTTTCTCCATTGGATGATTTAACGACGGTATACCGTCATCTTCAGTTGCAGTGGTAGTTGAGAAAATTTCTTTGTCAATAATATTATTATTTATGGCATCTTTCTCCTCTTGTAAATCCTGATTTTCTCGACCGTTTACATGTCTGTGGTATAGTTTCCCTTCATCCTTATCTACTACATTCTTATCCCATGCTACTTCATTCTCAGATAATTTTGAGTCATTAGAATTTGAAACGAATAAAACGTTATCGACATAGTCTCTAATAGAACCAGGCATATTAGTCCGAATTCAATATATTTGCTCTTTTTTGTATTGAGTTATCTAACTTTTTTCGACCTTCAAAATAATGTACCAATATAGGAAACAAAAATAGCAAAATAAAAACTAGATAGTACTCAACTTTATATACTTTTTGAACATCTTATATTAAAAAGAAAAACACACTTAATAATATTTACTCTGTTATATGATTTAATATTAAAAAGAGTCTGTGCGTGACTGTGTTACCTCTTTGGGTCTCAGCTTGCCAAGTCGATGTCAGCTCACTTTCTGGAATTTGAAAATTTCATCCTAAATTTTTCAAGAAATCTTTCCCAGTTTCCTTTGTCATTTGTCTCTTCTTCCATTGCATAGTAACTATTATGATAATGAGAAGAAGATTCGCTTAATAATAAAATCCGTATCCAATGGCGCAGGAAGGTACGTACAAACAAGAAAACGGAATACTGCGGATGGGACAATAGTTCGGCACACCTTTCCGTATCCGAGAATAGTGGGATTGGCAGTGAAACGGCAGCACAACTTGCAAATCCGTTTCATTACTTTTTCTGTTTGTCGTGCAGTCCTTTCTTACCAGATACGTTTGTATTGTTTGTCTGCCCCTCTTCTTTGAGGGAACCACGATTGAATGCAATCTTCGTAAGAAGTCAAATTTTGTTTTGTTTTTTTGTATTTATTCATTTACTTATTGTAGATGGTCGTTACTGTTGTCTACATGTCTGTTGTGCCGGAAGAAGACGAGTCGTTGAACAACAAACTTTCCTGAGTAATCTGTGTTGTTCAGTAGGTGCGTATTGTTTTTGCTCCAAGTGACAGACCATCACCTGATAGGTTGACATTATGCGACGCGACAATATAAATTCGTAAAAAAATATATATACGTCCATCAAATGAAAAAATTTGTATTGTCGTTGTCCATTAATAACGGAAATGCTTGAAGGAGTCTTGTTTCTACGGGGATATATAATGGACAGTCACAAAATAAACTAAAAAATTGATAAGATGTAATTTAAACTGAAAGTTGAAACGGATACCAGTATTCCGTGTTTTTGTTTGTAAAATATATATGTGTATTACAGAACGTTTTTTTGATGTGGTGCCAATTTCTTCTTATAGAAGAATCGACATGAATTGAGAGTAATTGCATTCCTGTAATGTGAATTTCTGGAAGCCGAAAGTAAGATACAGCTTCTCCTTTCCAAACCCATTCATAAATATTTAATGTGTATATTTTATATTCTTAATGATTTATAAAGTGAGGAACGAACAGTAGATTCCTTAAAGTCGTCAATTTAGATTCCTGTAAAAAAAATTTAGAGCATAGCAATTCAATATTGGTTTCTTGGTCAAGTTTGTATTTAATTATTCTTCAGAATAAACTTATGCTGTTTGATGGATCCAAATTTATAAATGTTTTAGAAATTTAGATTCTGAAAGAAATTTAATGCTTCTTGTGGATGACTGGCTTCAGGAGAACGTTAATTTAATTACTTAAATAAATAATACTTCGAGAAATGTACAATTTACAACTATTTAAAGTTACTAGAAATAGTTGGGTTATCTATTTTTATATTCTCATATGGTCAATATCCTTAAATTTATAATAAAGGTGGAATATAGAAAAACCAAGTTGGTTAAAGTAATTGACACTGATCAGCGTTGCTTCTTCTCGAATTATTTACAGTTTAAGGAGAATCCCAAAAAAAATTATACTTTCAGTTCCCAAGCATATAATACGTTCTTTAAGAAGAAGAAATGATCCCTAAAACGGCATCATACTTTCGATTTACATCAGAAATTGATTTTGAATCTTCTGGAAAACACATCCATAATTTACACAAGACCAGACTTTTCTTAAAAGTCACATTTTCATCAATAACAAAACGAGTTCATATTTTTTTGAAAAATTAATTGTGGTTTAATAGTGTAGTGGTTATCACGTTGCCTTTACACGGCAAAGGTCTCGAGTTCAAACCTCGGTTAAATCATTTTTTTTTGAAATTTTTTTAGTCACGTGACTTTTCGATTTTTCTTAAATTTCACACTGTTTTCGGCCAAATTCATGTTTTAGTATTCCCCATTACTATTATATTGGTTTCCAGGAGTTTATCATATATCCGTGTCTTCAAATACAGCTTCTCTCATGAATAATAGTGCTTATTTATTGAAATTTGATAAATAATTCATGAAATATGTCAGCACGATAACTGAATCCATTTAATCCAGAACTTAATTATAACTCCGTATTATTAATAATAATTCTTTCCTTTTAAACCTCTTGTGGTTTTATTACTCCGTTACATCTTGAATTGATTAAAAAAATATTGTCATAATTGTGCCTGTCATTTTAATAGTTATTATTTTTTCACGGAGATGCTGACATTTTTTCTTTAGTCCAATGAGCTAAAGACCCCATGAAAAAATAATGGTGTGAAACTTAACAGAGGACACTTTGACACACTACTCTAATAAAAGTAGACTATTATTAAGGTTAATGCAATCATTTCCTTTACCCTTTCCCCCATCACATCAATAGACCAAAAACATATTATGAACAACTATGGGTGTCCATTCATTTTGGGATATCGTCGGTCCTACTGCAAGACCGGTTAAATTGGAATCTCTACATGATAAAAGAATGGCGGTAGATGCCTCTATTTGGATATACCAATTTATTAAAGCGATGAGAGATTCTGAGGGGAACTCTATTAAAAACTCACATATTACAGGGTTTTTTAGAAGGATTTGTAAACTGTTATATTTTGGTATTAAACCTGTATTTGTATTTGATGGTGGTGTGCCTGCATTGAAAAGGGATACTATTAAGCAAAGAAACGAAGCTAGACAAGGTAAAAGAGACAGTGCTCAAAGAACGGCTAGAAAATTATTAGCTTTGCAGATGCATAAAGATTCAAATAATAGTCCACGAAAGGATCAAACTTCAGAAAAAGAAAAAAGTAAGACACCAGATATTGTATTCAGGCCTGAAGATGACTGGGATTTGCCAAATATCGAAGGGTTTAGAGTCTCGAGAGATGATGCAAGGGTTAACTTAAACTATGAGCAAGAAAAGAAAAAGAAAACCCTTGAGAGTAGCATAATAGAAGATACAATCGATAACTTAGATCTAGACTCAATTGATCCAACTTCAGAAGCGTTTGAAGAATTGCCGAAGAATCTTCAGTATCAGTTATTGTCAAATCTGAGGTTGAAATCTAGACTTAGAATGGGTTATTCAAAAGAACAATTAGAGGAAGTGTTCCCAGATAGTTTGGATTTTTCCAAATTTCAAATTGATATGGTGAAAAGAAGGAATTATTATACCCAAAGGATTATTAATATGACAGGTTATCATGACGGAGGTGCGTCAAAATTAAATGATGAAGTTGTAAATAGAATATCCAGTCAGAAAAACCGAGAATATAAGATAACGAAAACAGATAACGGTTGGACCTTAGGTTTAGGAGAGCATGATGGTTCCGCTGCTAATAAGGCAATTGAACTAGACCCAGGAATTAAAGATGAAAGTCGTGGTTTAAATAATAAGAAACAAGGTATCGTAGATATCATCAAAGATGAAGAACAAGCAGAAGATGACGATGAGGATGAAGATGAAGGTGAATGGGAAGATGTAGCATTAGAATCAACCAAAGTTAAAGACCAATTTGATTATTCATTAAAGGCAGGGAGATTGCCAGAATTAGATAAAACATCACAAGTTGTTGGAAGTCAATCATTCTTGGATAAGGTGCCTTCAGAACAATCACCCGTGAAAAAGGACAGACAGGTCAAAACTTACAAAGTTGCAATCCCCGAAGAGAATGAGATAAGCAGTGGTGAAGAGTCTGACGATTATGAAAAGCAATTTGAGGAGATTGAGATGATGGAAGCCTATCAGAAATCTAAATTGGAACAATTCCAAAGAGAAAAACGCATTAAGGAGCAAAAAGAAAAATTGGAAAATAAAATAGAACAAAATAAAATCATGGAGAAAACAATGAAACGACATCAAGAAAATATCGAAAAGAATGATATGGAAGGTATGATACCTAATCAAACTGAAGGTCAACACAATTTACAGATGATTTTTGAGAAGACAAATAATGCATCTACAATCTCTGGTGACTCATTTTTGTTTGGGGGTTCATTATTAAATAACGAACACTCAGAATCTAAATCTTCAACAAAGGAAAAGGTTATTCCTGAAACTCCAAGTTGGTTTGAACATAAAAAAGCTTCTGAGCCTATTTCTGATGGAAATGTACCTAATCCTTTCACAAGTACGATGTTCGTTAAAGACAAAGTGGAACCAGCCAAGAATTCAAATGAGATAGATGGTGAAAAATATGAACTTTTAACTGGGAGAAATGCTCAACATTTATTAGAAGAACAAATAAAAATTAGGAGTATGAGCGAAGCAGCTGAAAAGAATGATGCTGTTATCGCTATAAGTGATGAGTCTGATGCGGAACCAAACAATATTGGAGCATCTGTTAAGAAAGTGTTAGATAAACAAAATTCGTTATTATCGCAACAAGATGAAAACCAAGATGATCTGAATACCTCAGAAAAGCCTGAGTCTGCGGCTGAAAATAATAATGATAATAATAATGAACCAACTGTGTTTGAATATGAATTCTCAGAAGATGAAGAAAATGATCTAGTTGAAAATATTAGACAAGAAGAAAAGGATTTTAATGTTTTTAAGAATAAAGAATTATTGAATGAGTATCAGCCTAATAAAGATGTTGCAAATACCGCATTCCTAGAAGATGAATTGTTTAAACGACAAGTCAAGGATAAAAGAGATTCCGACGAAGTAACAGAGGATATGGTTACAGATATTCAGGAAATGTTAAGCCAATTTGGTATCCCGTTCATCACAGCACCAATGGAGGCTGAAGCCCAATGTGCAGAACTTTTGACATTAAAACTTGTCGACGGTGTGATTACGGATGATAGTGATGTGTTTTTATTTGGTGGCACAAAAATATACCGAAATATGTTTCATGACAGAAAATATGTTGAATTTTATGATTCAGGGAAGATCGCAGCAGATCTTGGACTTGATAGAGAAAATATGATAGATTTGGCACTCCTTTTAGGAAGTGATTATACTAATGGTATAAAGGGTATGGGACCCGTGTCTAGTATGGAGGTAATTGCGGAATTTGGTGATCTGAAGAAATTCAAGGAATGGTACGAACAAGGTCAATTTGACAGAGAAAAATTAAACAATGAATCTAAGTTTGAGAAGGACTTGAGAAAAAGAATGGTTAAAAATAATATTCTGCTCGATGAATCTTTTCCTAACGAATTAGTTATTGGCTCATATATGAGCCCTGAGGTTGATCACGATACAACGCCGTTCGTGTGGGGTTTTCCAGCTATTGACATGTTAAGAAATTTTCTTGAGGATCATTTAGGATGGACACAAGAAAAGACAGATGAAATATTGTTACCTCTTATCAAAGATATTAATAATAAGAAAAAGAATAAACAGAGAGCGATTACCAGTTTCTTCCCTACAGAATATATTACTAACAACAATCAAGCAGTCAGTGGAGGTAAAAGAATTTTGACGGCAACTTCAAAGTTAAAGAAGAGAAGAATGAAGTGAAATATGGGTAGTGTAATCGTTTATTCGTGGGATAGAATGGTATATGACGTTTGTTAATTTCTTGTCGTTGGCGATAGGAACACTGATCAATGTGACACTACAGATGACTCGATCCATTTACTTTTCCGCGTTCGGTGCAGCGAACCAAATTACGAAGAAAATGAAGCGCAAGTACAACCAAAAAATGACACCCGATTTTTTTCGTTGTTAGTAATCAGCGATGGCGAACAGTATCAAACAAAGAACAGAAATTGTGGAATTTGATGATCGTTAAAGGCAGGTCATGTACTCTGATTGAGGGGACGATATTTGACTCACTTCTGCAGTTGAACAGTTATTCGTTTAAACGGTTCTTTCTTCTATAGTTAGTTCTACATATAAGGATAAATATATAAGCATATAACAGAGTAGTATCGCTAATCCGATTCAAAAAGTTATACTGATTTCAATAGTTTTTTTTGCATTATTAGTACTAATAAAAACTTCGAAAACTTCTATTCTATTTTCTACGTTTTTGTTACTATTTCTACCAATAAACTTACCTATTTGAAATGAAACAATGGGGAATGAGGCTACTCTAAATTTGACTTTAGGGGAACGTATGCTGAGTGCAGTATCAGGTTCCCTGTTGACATCATTAACCTTAACACCGATGGATGTTGTTAGAGTAAGATTACAACAACAAGGAATGTTACCAGATTGTACATGTGAAGTGGCGACTCCGACGGCAAAGGAAGCAGTTGTGCGCAGCTCGATGAATACTGTTTATGATTTACAATCTGTGAAGAGTTCTAAATTAAAGGTTCCAAAATTAGAATTTGCTCAGACTAATAAGATATTTTGGGAAAATCCATGTTTCCAGGAATTAAATTGTGTGAGTTCGTCATTAAGGTTTACAGGAACAATAGACGCATTTAAGAAAATTATTAATGTTGAAGGAATTACCACACTCTGGAGAGGTATATCACTAAATTTAATAATGGCTGTTCCATCGAATATTGTGTATTTCATCGGGTATGAGCAAATCAGAGACATTTCACCACTATCTAAGAACCATGAGAATTTAAACCCATTAGTATGTGGTGCATTGGCTAGAATTCTAGCAGCAACCAGTGTTGCTCCATTAGAGTTGACAAAGACTAAATTACAAAGTATACCAAGGGCTTCAAAATCTACAAAGACATGGATGATGGTTAAAGATTTAATGGAGGAAACAAGACAAGATATGCATAAAAATGGATCGATGAGAGCCCTTTTCAAAGGTTTAAATATTACTCTATGGAGAGACGTACCCTTCAGTGCAATATACTGGGGTACATATGAATTTTGTAAGAAGAATCTCTGGATGAAAGACGAACAATCAAATAGTACAGTACTACATTTTGTAAATAGTTTCATTGGTGGTTCAGTGAGTGGTACCATTGCTGCAATCTTTACACATCCATTTGATGTCGGTAAAACAAGATGGCAAATATCGATGATTTCAAATAATTCTAAGAATCAAAATTCTTCCAAACATAGAAATATGTTTAAGTTTCTTGCCACAATTGTTGAAAATGAGGGACCAGCTGCATTATTCACAGGTTTAACTGCAAGAGTCGTTAAGATTGCACCAAGTTGTGCAATTATGATCTCAAGTTATGAGATTTCAAAAAAGCTCTTTGGTGCCGAGTGAAACTAAAATAATTTTATATGTAAATATAATATTTCTTTAAGTACGTATATAAACATCTTAATATTCCTACCATAACTATAACCGAATGATTCAATAGTGAATGTCATAATGTTTAAAGGAACCCTTTGGGATGTGCCGATAAGAAACGAGGTTATCACTTTTTTATTTTTGTTTACTTCCAATCATCCACTGTCCCCTTTCTGAATAAGAACTAAATATAAAAATTTAAAAATATTCTTGAAAAGACAAATTTTTTTTTGAAGAAATGCAATGAAAATTCGTGGATTATCCAATTTTTACACTAATTTACAAATCATATACACAACAAGTATGTTATCATACAATTTAATGAAAGACCTGAAGTGACTTACGGCATGCGTCTGTCATCAGGACTTTGGTCTTCTATAAGAGATAACCGGTGCCTAATTGTTCAGTTCAAAAAGATTCGACAACAGAAATTTCAATTATATAAACTCTTAATATGACTTATAGAATGATGGTGTACACTTAGCACGATTTTTCTATCAAGATCTAAATAAATAACCCAGATCTCAAGGTTTATTGTTCTGTACTATCCGATTATCATTACAAGACGCTCCGAAATTGGCGAAAAAATTATAACACCACTTTGAAAATATATTTGTTCATCGCCTTCAAAAGGATAAAGTTGATAGAACTTGAGGGGTCAAAGAAGAGGAGAGGCACATTAAGGAGATATTATAACAAGGCCCCAATTCTAAGGTACAACAAAGAATATTGAAATATTGATCATTTTGTTTGAAAGCTAGCAAGAAAAATATACTCTTATCAAAAGGCTACCGAATTTGTTTGAAGATTACTCCAACTATACGTTGATTTATTCTAGCTGAGCTGCCCAAATTTATGAAATACTACGAGATTACGACATTAAAAGAGACCTATTGAAACTGTTACTGAGACTTACAACCAACCTTTATATCGCTCCCCCCATTTTAAACTAAACACACATCATATATTTGAAAATGTCTATCGCATTATGGTTCTGTCCACAACCTGGAAGTAGTAGTTATGAGCTGCTTAAACAACTAATATCATCTATGCAAACATTATTTCCTTCTTCAATTATATTTGAACCTCATATCACAATTACAACCCACCTTACCTGTGAAAATAAAGATGATGTTAACAAGATATTAACATCCTGTGTTGCTGCTATTAGATCAATTGAAAAACAATTACGCGACCCTCGTAATCCACCACTGGTGTCATTTAGTTCCTGTTCAATTAAGAAACAGTACTTCCAAAAAGTTATTTTAAATTGTAAAGCTAATAAATATTTGCTAGGTTTGGAGAAAATTATGACAGAAATGTATGGTACTAAGAAACTGGCAGATGGTGAAGTTGTTAAATTTGAACCCCATGTTTCATTATTATACTCTGACGTTACTCCAGTCAGCCAGGCTTATGTTCGAATGATTGAACAGCGTATTGAGGATACTTTGGATCTAAGCTTATTGAAGGTCACAAATAAGGATCTTTTAACATCTGATACTCAAACGAAATGGGAATTTTCGAAAGAATCCTCTTTAGGATGGAATATTCCAGGTACTTTTAAAGTTGTAAAATGTGAAGGTCCTGTTTATGATTGGGAAGTATTAGGTCGTACAGATATTTTATAATTTCCGTTATAAATGAGAAATAACCAATTTTCAGAAGAAGAGAAAATCCTTTAAGACATATCTTTCTAATTCATTTAACTTCTTATATACACCATTAACACGCTTGTAGTTTGGACGAGTTAACCTTAGTATTCAATGTTTCAATTTCCTGTACTGGTTAGTGAGTGAGAGTGAGAATTAGAAATTTTATTAAATGAGAAAATATTCTTTTCTCCCCCCCAAAATGAATGAATAAAATGGCTCTGATTATCATCAATCTGAACCTACGTGGGATTGTATTATTGTATGCTGCTATGTTTTCTCATGATCGTGAATATTTGTTTAATATAACGAAGTGGCGTTGTAGGCATAGATTTGTTGATTTTACTATTTGAGAATAAACTCAAATCATTAGCTAGTTGGCATTATATGTTCAGAGGTGGTATAGCATTACCCTCGATAAAATTAATTATAATAGATGAATACTATGAGTTTTTCGTCTATCATATTATTTGAAATGTCCCACTAACTGTTACGTGAAGTACATGTTACTTTGAGTCGAGAAATAAATGGATCCATATTTGGTGACAATCTATTATCGTATCTTTATTTTTTTTTGATACGTGCTTAAAAAAATGATATAGTAAGTCATTATGGGTTTTTAACTTCATGTTATTATTAATCAAGTTCTCTTGTAAACTACTCTATTGTTGGAAAATAATCATTTTTCAAAGATTTTTTTCCTGAAAAATATGAAAAATCTGCAAAGCATATACTTCAAGGATAGGCGAGACTTGTCTATAAAGCCCATGACGAGCAAGTATAAGATATTACTAGATTATATATCTTATTATACCACTGCGAATTTCTCAATAGTATAGTTTTTTTGATTACCATTTCAATCTATTTCCAAGGATTGATATTCTTATTCCCAAATAATTTCATTAGATTTTTATTGAATTAAGATAATAATTATATTCACAAGAGAACTATTAAAACATAACATCGGCTATATTCATTTACCATAACATTACTCTTAAGAAAAGACCATTATTTTTAAAGACATATCATGACAGCCTCCTTTAAGTCTGATCCTCACTCTACGATAACGAGATAATAGCTGAACTATAAACAATTTTATTGAACCTGTCCTTGCAACAGGAGAGAGAAAAATTTGGGTCATTCTTTATATTTTCTCAAACTTATTGTCTACAAGATTATCATGGAAAATATTCATTCTGGCCACTACGGAAACAAGTTTCTCAGATTAGTTACTACTTTGTTCTTTCCTTTTTCTAGGTTCTTGGTAACTGGCAAATCTTTCCACATAAAACCTTCTAGCGGCCGACTTGGCTGTCCAGAACTTCTTCCGACGGAACGGATCCTTCAAGAATAATTTTCCACGTTCCAAAGAAAATTCTAATAGAATAATAGTTTAATAATAAATTGAACTGTTGACCAGCATGTTATGAGGGGTTAAACGGGATTTATTAGTTTATTATCTTTAATTTTCATTTCAATAAGAAGAGATCTGCCTTTAAGTTAAAGGCAAAAAAAGATACGTATCATTAATAGTATGATAATAGTTCTACCGGATCAAATATTTATTGAACTTTAATAAACAATTCGACATTATTTACAATGGAAATTCTTCTTATTCGTAATTTTTTTAATGTATAATAAAATTAAAGGTTCACAACAATAGGATAACATGATGGATATCATTCGAAACAGGGTGCACTATTAACCTTGCCTGTACAATACTTGAAGATAGCTTCACGCACAACCTATCTGTCAAATATACTTTATCTAGGACAAATACTCTGTATATTCTATGATGTTGGTTGTAAAATATTTCTCTTTTCCTCTGAAATTTTATTTCTGACAAATTTCTACTTTATTATACACAGGAAAAAATAACCATATGAGATATTACTTAATTCACTTAGTTTAGGTCAATTTTGGGAAATTATTTACTACGAATTTGAGAAATAGCTTATTATTACGTAACCGATAACTGAAAACTTTAATTATACATGCATATTCTTTGTTTTGTGTAATGATTATTGAAGAATAATGCATGAATCTTTAAATACTTCGATAATTTTTTTTAATTCATGTTCTTATTCTGGGAAATACCACTAAAGTAATGTAGCTCAAAGAACAAAGACACGAATAATACAGAAAAAAACACAGCCGTCCACGCGAATCGTCACAAGAGCAGAATAGATTACGACAGAAATACGATACAATAGAGAATCTAAAATAATATTAGTCGTTAATAGAAAGTTTAATAAATGATCGGTCTTAACATGCAATTCTTTTACAGCAATAAGAATGTTACCTACAAGATAAATTAAAGAAGAAAAAGAAAGAAGTAGATCTAACGATAATTCAGTCAAATTGAGGGAAATAATGTATAATTATTCATGCATATTAATATTCATTCTTTTATTTTTAACATTTCTCAATCTTGCCGTAGAGGTTCCAATAACAGCCTCTTTAAAATTAATATTATTGGACTCAAAAGTTCTATAACAGGGAAGGGAAACAATGAACCGAAAAAACAACAACATTCGAATACTCTCTCAACTTTATGAAAGATTTTTCTGTTATTATCATCCCCTTTCCTATCCTGTAATAATGATCATTCTTGATTCTTTATAGAATCATAGAATTATGATGAAGTTACATATGACTTCTTTCAATATCAAATAAATACATAATCCTTATTTAACTTTAGATGATTCATTTGTAAATAGAAAGGACAATATCATAGTGTTCCTGTTATCTCCGTAAGCCTTTCTGTTCTGTACAAGATCTGGTGATAAATAGTATACATTTGCCTTTATGGAAGAAACAACTTAACTCCGACAATTAGGAAATTCAAAATGATAAAAAAACAAACAAATAAACATGACAATATTGGCATATTCTAATTTATCATTATTTTTCATTTCATCTCAAAGTCAATCATTACGCTAATCATAACATCAGTTTTTTGGGCCTTTTAATAGGACCACCGGTGACAAAATTAATGATATGTATAATGCAACAATCCAATTGATGAAAGATTTATGGTATTACCTGCCTAAGAACTTGAAGGAGGATAATGAAGAAAGGGAGTACTAGGGAGTCCTAATTTTCTAAGAACAGACCTTAGAAGAATTCCAAACTTAAAAAGGTTAATAAGAAACTAGTGTTGGTATTTCCTTTTTTTACTTTGCTAATTTCTCGTACAATATTTTTGGTACAGAGTGACAGGGGGTCTCTAGGGGTGCTGCAAATTCTTCCCACCTAATTAACAGAGCGAGCTAATAGAGGGGCATTAGGACCCATCAAGTATGCCAGATAAATCCTCCCTCATTTTTTCTGCATATGGAAAATCCAATCTTTCATTGCGCGGTCCAGTCTTGATTACTCTCCTTTGCAAATATTATTCTCAATTTGTTTTACAGAATGTCATAAGACATCGATACTTTAAACTTTAAGTTTATTATTTTATATTAGAGTAAGTAAAAGAGAAGAAAATTAACTCTTTGGAAGATTCTTTAAGTAGCTTATCTCATTTATTATTTCTACTTCATTTTCTCTCTACCTATAATTTTGTCTCTAAATCTCTATGAAATGTTTCATCCGCGTCTGTACTCATCCTCAGTGATTTGCATGCACGAGCCAGTACTTGTGACTTTCTGAGGGTCCTTCTTAGAATCTTTTAACCTTATATTTTCTACGTAGGTGTCTCATTTGAATGGTAGTGTGAAATTATGAAATGCATGTGAGAACCTACGTAAAGGGTAAATATTGATCACCATTGCAACTACAAGTTTCAAAGACACTTCAAGAAGGACTTTAGAATTTTTTTACTTTAAGGGAAAATATAGTAGTCAATATCAACTTATTCCATCGTCGGTTTCCTTCTTCCTTTAGAATAACTTATTTAAGAAACAAAGAATAGATCGTAGCAATTTCTGTTTATGCATTTTTTTGATGGATAACTGAAATGTTCCCTGTTGTAAATGTGTAATACCATACGCAAACAGGCCTATATTAGCATTTTATTTCTTATTTAAATCCTTAAGAATATTCATGGTTCAAGTCTATCCTTACCCGTTACTTCCATCCATAACCTTCCTATTAAAGATCTAGCTTAGAAAGTGTAGAAAATCTTTAAGTTGAAATAGGGTGCTACCTTTTCGAAGGTCTTAGATGTTAAATTTTATACTGACATTACAGTACTTTTCGGCATTTGATTTTATCTTACACTAAATAAAACTTGCAAAGGGTCAAATCAAAGTGAAATAATATTACAGGAGTGTATTGTTGAAAGTTCTTCTAAATATACTTAATGGATTGATTCTTTCACAGAGGATTGAACTTCCGCAGGATAGTTGTACTGAAAAAAACTTAGAAAAGAAATTAACCGCAAAAAAAAGGTAGTGATCTGCATCATTCATTACATTAGGCGTTTTCTAAAATGATTCCAAAAATAACAGGAGATTACAGGCAGGGTCTTACACAAACCATAATAAAAACTTAAACACACTATTTGTTATTTACAAAGTTTTTTTTTACTTCACAAACAGAAGAATGATATGCTAAATTAAGAATAGCTTGTATTGATATTGCGAAAGGAGAAGCTTTTTTTATGTCGTTGCAGAGTTTGTTAGTGTGTACCATGCACAGGCCATACACAATTCGATTACTAAAATTTAAAACATGGTAGATTGTTAGGTGAAAGGAGGTGGGGATAACTTATTGCGATAAAGAAAGATTAGTATCCCTATTGTATTTGAGACAATCGGTAACGAACAAAAAGACAAAATTGAGTAAATCATGGTATTAACAAAAGCAGAACACTATTCCACCATTTCACCGGAAGATTAGTAATATCACAAAAACATTCTGCTCTGAAAAGGTCTTCCGTTACTAAGAGGTAGAACTTAAAGTTCGACCAATTAAAAGAACAATACCTATTATTCTACAAGAATTTTAAATTGTTGAAGTTTTTTTGACCAATATAAATTCGTATTAGGACTTATTCTCCGTTTTTCTCCGGGACAGAGAAAAATGCAGATGATCTTTATATTTACAGATCAACAAATTATATACCTCCACTTATATTGTATAAATGTACCCGCAATGTGTGAGTACTAGTATATCATATATTAGGTGAACTTCCATACATATACATATCTATATATCTATATAATTCAACTGGTTGTATGAGATATTCGATTTTTTGAGTCAGTTATTTTTATTTGAAAAGGAAGAAGCGGATCACAGAAACAGTTTCGATCCGAAAAGATATCCATTCCACCTTAATTCTTTCTGTCCAAGAAAATTCAGTAGAAAAATAGCCTCACAGTACCCTGTGTCATTATTCAATTTCTCCATAGCGATGCTTAACTGTAAATCGTTAGAAGGAAAGAAAAGAAAATAAATCAGAAAAAAATGATCTGTACGGACACTCAACTGGATTTTCAATAACGCAAGATTTCCATACGTACACTCATAGATTTGGAAGTTTTAAAGTGGAAAAAGTGAACAGAAGCAAATCATATACAGAGAGGTTGCACAGAGGTAAACTTATTAGCATGTGGTTCGAAGTCCTTCTTAATAAGAAAGAACGCAATGCAACTTGTACGTCTATTACATCCCTCTTACAACTGTGAACCAACAGTGGTATATCAACTATAGAAAAAAGAACATGATTCTTTTCTTTTCTTTTCCATGATGATTGGCCACCTGGTTTAGCAATAATCTTGTATGTAACGACTCCAGGTAGTAAAAAAACGAAACAAGAATAAGCATATGTTTGAATGATCCTCAAACTTCATTGGGGGCATTGACAAACATCAAATGTTCTTTACGATATTTTTTACTACTGTCACACCAAAATCATATTCCAGGAAAGAGAAAAAGTACTGCGATAGTTGACGTTTCTTTTCTATTTTCTGTATAGCATTTTTAATAACAATGCCATTCTTGATATTTACCAATATCCGCATGAAATTCCAAATACTACAACAACTACTATATGCAAGAGAGACACAATTGGAAACGTCTTACCAAATGAAAAGAAATCTGCTTACTTCGTTGATTGTTAGTATGCCATTTCTTTATCAAATAAATTCCAGTAATTCTTCAAGCTAAAACGTTTATTTCAAGCACCACATGTAACGTTTCATTATAATATGATCTGGGATGAACATAAATAGAAACGTAGATGTTATTGCGACGAATCGATATTCTTCGGGGAATGTGAAATCGGCCATTATAAAGAAGGTATCAAATGGTTGCAAAGCAAAACTGAACGTACGTAGAATTAATCATCTTAAACGTAGATACGACATATTTGATTTCTCAGATAATTTAGTGACATTAAATATGTAGTTTACCTCACCGTGAACTTTAATAATCCGGAATAAAACAGTAAGAAAAGAAGAAAAAATAAATAAATAAATAAATAAATAAATAAATAAATAAATGATCAGACCTATTCCTTAAGTGCATTTATCAGTGATCATACTTTAAGAGGAATAAATATCTCATCCTCAACAAAGTCTTTTGTACTCCTGTTTCCTTTAAATCCCGGTGAAGATTATGGGCCGCTATGAATGGTTCTGCGACAAATGTTATTTTCTTTCGAAATATCAGGAGCAGACTTTATTAGAGTTTTTTTTATTAACAAAGAATTCCCGGGGATTATCCAATAAAACGCCCTAGAAATGTCTCCTCCCTCAGTCAGAATCTGTTATTATTCTTAACCGGATCCTTTTTCCAAAAATTATTGTTTCCATTTTTATCTTCTACAGAAAGAGCGTACAACATAATAGGTAACTTTATCTCTGTATTTGCCTGTAGAGTTTCCATTCTTACCTCTGAGAAATTATCGTAGATATTTGTTCTTTTTCGCGTTTCTACTTCTGTTTCTTACAACAAAACCTTAATAATTTATCTATCTAAGCCGGTTTGGATATAAAATTTTGCTGATTTATTTTTATTTTAGATCGCCAATTGGTTGTTATCTTTGAACAATATATTGAGTAGATCATTAAATAACTATTAATCGCAGAAGAATATCACTCAATTTCATTTTTTTCTTTCACTAGAGCAGTTTCTTAAAAGCATGTACGTTATACAACCTTATTAATTTTAAAAGAATCTCTTATGACTTCTTGTTCTTCTTAGACTTTTCTCTTTCAATGAATTACACACCCAACAGTATTGCTGTACAAACGGAGACCACTGAGGAACAATTATATTCAAAGAAGTACGCAGTACTTTAGTAGCTCATTGGGTGATTTGAAGAAAACAAAAAATAAGCAGCACTAAATTGTATAATACAGATACTCGGTTTCACAAAGATATTCCGTACGAATAATCATTATGAAGTGAACTACTTTCTAAGAAAGTTTAAACAACTCATCCCTCAGTAGATATACCATATCAGCTATTTCAAATACACGTTATATGACACTTTAGTTTTCCTAAACATTGTATTCTTTGCGAGAATGGCCTGGCAACCATTATACCAAAGAGGTCCATGGCTGTTTTACATTGCAACTCTTTTTCACCTAAATCCTGTTACCGTTACCTATACAACGTTTGTATGAGACTATACACAACTTTTCATTGCCCTCGACCTAACTATCCTGCAAGGCCTCCTGTAACAGAAGAAATAGTAGACCGTGCGATCAGTTGGATTAGTTCTTTCCCTACATATCACAACTTTAACAAGCGTATTGTGCTGAAGTAAATAATAGTTGATTGTACAAAGATTTCACATAATAATCAAACAAAGAATCATTGAGATTACCCAATTATTTTATTTTATTTTAGTTCTGATTCCTCTGCTTCCTTATTTTATTTTTTTAGTGAAAGTATGTTTGTTTCCTTACCTCATTTACTTTGAAACCTTAAACAGGAAACAATGTTTTCTTAATCGACGTCTTGTTCTAATTGATATGTCCTTCATTTTTGAAACTGTGTCAGAAATATGTAATCTATACATATATGACACTGATTTTGTTAATAAATTGTATTTTGGAACGATTTACAAAGATTATTTGTAAACCTATGGCACTCTGTCTAATGAATTATGATTCGAGTCATTTCAAATTAATTTAAAGTTAAGTAATAACAGCATAATAAGTCACTACTGATCATAATTACAATTGTTAATTTTTATTTGAGATTTCCCTTATAAGCTTCTATTCATCCTACCCTTTTCGTTACATTTTATCTTCTCAATTAGAATAGTAAGGTATTTTCCAGATATTGAAATCTAACATCCTAAAAAACAACGACGTCATTATCAAGTTGGATTCAAGCTATCAGTATCGAAGTAAATGGAGTTGTTCAATTACCTGTGACATTATAGTAACAAACTTTGCAAAACCCAATTTCACCTCTTTTGTAAACAGAAAATTTAATCAACAACAGATTCAAAAAAAAGGTGAAAAAGTTCACCTTAGCTAAAATAATGCAACACTTAAAATTTATCCATAAATTACATTCTATCTTAAGCAGACCTGAACTTCAAGATTGGATATATTGGTCAAAAGAAGATAGTTCAATATTTGTTGTAAAACCTTATGATCCAAAATTCAGCTCAGAAGTATTGAAGAAATATTTTAAACATGGAAATGTAAGCAGTTTCGTTAGGCAATTGCATATGTATGGGTTCCACAAGATATCGGCGAATCACAATAAGGATAATGAATCGATTGTGAATAAAACAGATATTAAATGGTCATTCACACATCCATCTGGTTATTTCCATAAAAATGCATATTCATCAACTTTAAATAACATTCAAAGAAAAAGAACAGGCCTTGGCAAAGACGGTAAGAGGAAAAATATTCTATCCCCTGTGTCTGTCAATTTTATCAACCCAACTGGTTCTCAGTCTATAACCAACGGAGGTTCATTAAATGTTAGCACTTTGAGACATAATATAGTCCCGTCGAATGCGCCGAATGTCAATAGTTATATGATGAACTCTAACCGAAGTTTAGACGTTCAAGAAATACAGCAATCAATCGTAACTAGGAATTCTAATGTTAATGGATATCCGAATCAAGAAGAAGGTGTCGTATTGACAGGAACACAAAGCCAATCATTAGCACCCGTTTACGTAGTTGACTCTTACGCAACCGTAAACCATCCAAACGAACTTCAGATAGTTGGCAGGGGTAATATGCAAACAGATATGAATGAAGGTGTACCAGTAAGTTACCAAAGACAACAAACCCAAGCCGGTTATTCCATTTTATCTAACGGTCAAGTCGTTTCATATCCTTCAAATGTACAAGTAGAACGACCAACCACGACATATCAACAGTATTATCAACCAACCAAATTTAGTATTAGCCGACAACAAACTCAACAGGATCTGCAACGACAACAGACACATCTACAACAACAACAACCGCAAAATGTAAATGGCACTGGCCCAAATCCACAATTTCCGATGTACGAAAGCGATAGTTCATCACAACGAAATGTAACTAGTGTAAAACCTTTGGTTGGCTATTCCGCAAATCCAGACTTTCGTGAACATGACAAAAGCTCAGATGCATCAGTTAACAGACGGGAGTCTATATCTGTACCAGATATGAAGAATCCGAAAATTGAACGATTATCTGAATCTCCTCGTATTTTATACCAAATACCCAAAGCCCTACCACATTTAGCTATAAATGGGAACACAAATGAGAGATATACTACTGCTGCGCTTCCATATTCATCTTCAAATGAAACATTACGAACAATTGTTCCTTCAGCGCAAGCTGCTATAACTGCAATGGAGGAACGTAAAATGGTCCCGGAAGTAAGTGGAATCAAATTTAAAAACATAGACACAAATATGGAGATTATATTAAAAGGAATCAGAAATATCAGTGATCAGTTTAATTCATTAAATCCTAAAAGGGATCATCATTACGATCCAACTAAGGATGTAGAAGTTGAGAACGCAATTGAAAAGAATGTTACTCCAAAGTTACATACTGAGTTCCCTACTAATAACATCCCAATGAGAAATACTAAAATAAATCGTTTAGATAGTTTCCTGAAAGACATGAAGGCTGTAACTGACCAGTATCCCGATTTAATGAAATGAATTTAAAATTTATCCAGAAAGAGATTACTTCTGAAAAATTAGCATGAAGTTCCTCTTCGGTTCTCATATTTACGACATTAAAATATTCGCGCGATAGATAACAGCCTGTATACTGCATACCATCTATTATTCTATAAAACACATACATATTTTCATTGGTGTGTGGCAATATACCTTTGTAACATCTATTTACTATATACATATTTAATAATTACTGCATTCAATTAAAATCATCATGTAAATCTTATTTTTTTCTGTCTATTTATCTATCACTTATATAACATTGTAAGAATATATATTTTTAAATTGGCGCCAAGTGTATTTCCTTAATACACCCTTCGTGCCATTTTTAAGATTGCCCTGGGTACTGAAAGGACATTGGGTTATAAGCAGGTACTTGGAAGAACTGTACATTATTAACCCCTGCGGTGTTCATATACAGAGGGAAATTTTGGGTTGGTGTCGGAGGGATATTTAGTGGAGGATTCATAAGTAATTGATTCTGTTGCTGCATTAACGCATTCATAAATTTCTTATTGTATGGTAATTGACCGGTTACTCCATTACTTATCTTCGAGTTTCTATATCTGTGAGAAAAATTATCTGTTGAGCCATTCTCTTGTCTCAAATTCAAATTCTTGAAATGGGTTTGCAGACCATGTTCATCATGATTATTTTCTCCATTTGTACCTCCTGATATAATAGAAGGATGTAAACTATTACTATTAATGTTGCCATTATTACTTTTCTTATTGGCAAAAGAAACTGAAAGCGTTGACCCATTATTTAATTGATATCTATTGGTTGCCAGTATGGCTCTAGAAGCATCAATCGGATTCTCGAAACAAACAAAGCCATATCCTTTAGAGGGACCAACCGTCTCATCAATTCCAACTTTATCAGAATTTTCCTCAGATGTCTTCCCATCATCTCCTGCTCCGTGAATTACGGACCCACCGATAGTAATTACCTTTGAGCTAATAATCCTACCAAAACATTCATAGAAATCATGTAATGTGCTGTCATCCCAATCTAAAGGAATATGTTTTACATATAGATTGGACTCTTGTTGGTTATTTAATGGTATTGGTAGTCCATTAACATATGGATTTGCTATAAAACCAGCAGGCGATTTGTAAGTATATTCATTATTTATACCCATAGGTGGAATCATTGGCGTCAGAAGTGGTGGACTTGTTCCATTCATAGAGTTACCAGACCCAGATAAATTTGAATTTGCCCTGCGTCTTGGCAGATCATTTATTTCTATATTGGTATCAGGACCTCCGATGTTATGGTAATTCGCATAACTAGATCCAACATATTGTGGAATTTGAGGTTCTACAATACTATTTCTCTTGGAGGTAATAATAGATTTTTCTTGATGCTTGTTTCTATTAAAATGATTGATACTATTGTTGCTTATATTTATCCCATTATTCATTATATTTCTTTGACTAGAGTTTTGTATTCTGTTTTGAATTGCTTTATTAACGATCAATTCATTACCAAACCAATTAAATCCGTTAAATTGGTCAATGACACCTAATATTTCTGCGGCTCTTTCTAATTTAATAAAACCGTAACCTTTCAAAGGTGTTCCTTTTCCTGATATTTTATTTTGATTGCCATTTGAATCTCTTGGAAAATAATACGAAATTATAAGGAAATTTTGGAATCTTTTAGACATAGACTCAGTAATCAGATCGATTATCATTTTTGGTGTAATAATTGCATCTGTATCTGTTCTCTTCGGAATATTACCAATGAATAAACATTTAAAATTTTTTTCTTCTGTATTTTCTTTAACTTGGGACCAGTGCAGATTTTCTCTTTCCTTACGGTCTACATGATAGTTAATAAAGAGAGTTGAACCTTCAATCTCCTTTCCGTTTAACATTTGAATACATTTGGAAGCATGCGAGCCCATTTGATACGAGACAAATCCGTATCCAATATCATTTCCTTTTACTTTATCATGAATTAATTTAATTGATTCAATTGGTCCGTATTGTTTACATAAATCCATTAATCTGGTGATCGTAATTTTTTTAGATATTCCGCCAATAAATAAGTTACCAGGATGGGTCAAAGAATGATGATTTATCGTTAATGACCATCTATCAACTTTTTCAGGAATCTCTTTCAATACAGTTATTATATTAGTGGCACAGTTTTCTAGGTAGTAATCCTTCTTGAAATGAGCCTGTTGTACAATATCGAACATCCAATTAGTTGAATCATCATCGTACGATTTAGCGAATTCTTTTGAACCATGTTCAAATTCGTAATGATTTTCACGGATAACTTCTAATCTTTTTATATCTGAGAGATATTCATAATTTTCAATTTTTAAAGGATTAATAATATTACCTTTCTGATATAATATACAATTTGACAACTCATTTATAATATCGTCTTTTTCATTTTCATCTTCTGATACTGTACTTGACCACTTAAGCCTTATAGTTAACTGATTCTTATTAGCCAGTTGTTCTAGTTGCAACCCTGTTGAGTTAGGAGTATTCTCATTATTTTCATTTGAATCCTTTACAACTATATTATTTTCTATATCAGACATTGCTCTTTTTTCTTTTTGTTTATTTCTAATTATTTTGCGTCGTCGTTTCCACGGATATTGTTAACATCAAACTACAATTTTTTAAAATCCATAAACTTGAGTAATATAACTGTTCGTAAAAAACGTCCTATAGTGTAAATGGTACATATATCAAATATCTATAATTTTGATATCTTAAATAAGAACTATTGAGAATATAATAACAGAAAGCTAAATATATTGATAGATAATTTAAAAAAAAAAACAAAATAAAATGGTAAATTCTAGATTTTTCTTGAATTCTTGATCTTTTTAAATTATGTTAAAATTATATTTCTTCTAATAAAACAAACCCAAATTAATTATGGTTACCCCAGTTTTGAACTTGTAATATTTGAATAATATGTATCCTACTGCTTGATGTACTTTTTTTTTTTCTGTTCAAAGAAGAGGATATACTTTTAATACTGTAATCTTTTTATTTCTCTCATATATATTAATGACAATTAATCAAGATGCCAAACTGGAAGCAAAAAAAGAAGAAAAGAAAATAATACCAGGTACGGGAACAATATAATATCTTATTTTCCATAATTAGTTAACAAGTATAGTTTCGTTTCAAAAATATATCGGAAACCCTCTATTTATTTATTTGTTTATTTTTTCTTTGATTCATTTTTGAAAACCTGCTGGTACGTTTCATTGATTACTGACAAATTTTACGAGAACTTGAGCAGAATTTGTTTGCAATCGATATAATTAATTCAATTAAGGGGAAAAACCCAACAATCAAACCAGACCAAGGGCCTACAGAATACAATACCATATATTACATTGAAAAAACAAACAAACAATACATGAAAAGAGAGAAGAACAACAGAGGCAAAAATCAAAAAAGTCATTTTAAACATCTCATATATTCTCGGCAATCCTATCCAATATATTATTATAAAGTGGATAAAAAAGAACAAACAATCATACCCTTACGTAGTCTCCCTCAAGTAGCGGGCGAAACTCGGTTATTATTTAACAATAACAATATCTGATGCAGATAATTGTGGTAAAAAAAAATACAGTTCTTATTCATTGTCTTAAACTGTCAGTCAAAGTTGACTAGCAGTTCCCCAGAGATGTTACTACTCTGATTATACATAAGAAGATGGCATCAGAAAACCCTTTTTTTCTAACTTCTTCCCTGGGTTTGATAATCAAATACGTAAGAAACGCACAGCTAAATTGGAAAGATTACTATCTCGAGGCAATTAATTGACATATTTGTCCCGAAAAGGGGAATTTCCGACCTCATACGATGAATATTAACCCAAAAATTCCTCTTGCAGAATAATCTGCGTGTTCGTTGAATTCTTCCGGCCCCCGGTCGGAGCCATTTTGCACAGGAAATCAAAGAGAAGCAACCGTCAGAAATTCGAAAAGAAAAGAATTGCTGAGAGACTCTGAATGAGTCGTATTGAGATATTATTATAATTGCAAAACAACAACTAAAGAATGCTACAGCAAGGAATAATTAAATATTGTGGGAAAAGGGTAAAATATGATGCGTAATTGAGTATACTTGTAACCTGCATTTTAAAAATAACGCAAGAAAAAAAAAAAGAAGAGTTGAGAAACGATTAAGACGTGTATAGAAGAGGAATAATCTATCAAGCGCCTAATGTCCCTTTTCGTATGCTTCATGGAAGGTTTAAACGAGAGCTCTCTTGATTGAAAAAGGTGTCTTGCAAAATGGCTCCCAGATACATATATAAATACAGTATGGATGAGACTTTCTATCACCGTAATTTGGAATCTAATTCATATCTAGTTTAGCAAGAAAGGACACATGGAAAAGATAGAAAAACCTGTAATAATCTGATATTTAATAACCGAAATACAATAGACCGTTGTTTACAACGACTAAAATGTCAAATTACCTCATATTTCTTAAGCTTGATCTTATCTATGTTAATGTATTTGCTAATGATAAACCCTAATACGAACCCTGATAAAAATTGACAGGGGTTTGACTCTACTCATTAGGGTATAAACAAGATATACAAACGTATACAAACTCTCTGCTTTCATTACTATATAGTTGATCTGCTGCGGAGTGCTTAATTGCCACTTTATAACATTTCCATCTGGTTAGTAGTGCATAAGGCTCAAAATATTATAAATACGTCTTTCTACGACCATATCTCCCTTACTGTTCTTTTCCTTTCAGTTCACCTGAAATATCATTTCATACGAAGTTCAACTATTGAAATTTTCCCTAACGGTGGCAAACTGAAAACAGAAATTAATAAAACCACTGAAACCTTTAAAACGATGAGAACCGATTCTTTTAGAGCAATTGAATAATATTTTGTGAAGTCGTAATCATCTACACAAATCAACAGTATTTGAATTTACAAACTCTAATCGTTTCCCCCTTTTTTGATTGGTAACGTCTCGACAAATATTAAGTCAAAACATACCTACAAATATACAATATGTTTTTAACTAGAAGTGAATACGATCGTGGTGTAAGCACTTTCTCCCCAGAAGGTAGATTATTCCAAGTTGAATACTCCTTAGAAGCAATCAAGTTAGGTTCCACAGCAATTGGTATCGCTACCAGTGAAGGTGTTATCCTAGGTGTTGAAAAGAGAGCCACTTCCCCTTTACTAGAATCTGATTCCATTGAAAAGATAGTAGAGATTGAACATCACATTGGTTGTGCAATGAGTGGGTTGACTGCTGATGCTCGTTCAATGATTGAACATGCTAGAGTATCTGCATTGACACATAACTTCTACTATGATGAAGATATTGGTGTTGAATCTCTAACACAATCCGTTTGTGATTTAGCTTTAAGATTCGGTGAAGGTGCTTCAGGTGAAGAAAGATTAATGTCAAGACCATTCGGTGTTGCTCTATTAATAGCGGGCTATGATAAAGATGAAGGCTATCAATTATTCCATGCTGAACCTTCTGGAACTTTCTACCGTTATAATGCAAAGGCCATCGGTTCTGGTTCTGAAGGTGCGCAATCTGAACTACAAAATGAATGGCATTCATCCCTAACGTTGAAAGAAGCCGAAGTTCTAGTGTTGAAAATTCTAAAGCAAGTCATGGAAGAAAAATTAGACGAAAATAATGCACAACTAAGTTGCGTATCAAAGGATGAAGGTTTTAAAATATATTCAAATGAAAAGACAGCAGAAATTATTAAAGAATTAAAGGAAAAGGAAAAGCAAGAAAGTACCGAAGAAAATGATATTGAAATGTCATAGATAACTAATCATAAGAAACTATCAGTCATTTCATATTTTCTCATCTGGGTCTTATATATAAAATATAGCAAAATGTATAGTCAATAACGCACATCTTAAAAAAATAAGAAAATTTTATGAAAATAATAAAAAAAAGTGTCACAAATACCAATATCCGATCTCAGGAGAGAATTCCCATCATTGTTATTATCCTGGAAGGTTAAATATGTCATTGTCTCTATAAAAAAGATCCTATATATAAGTTATACATAACTACATCATATCAAATGAGAATATTCCGGAATTTCCTTCACTTTGTTATTAAAGAACTTCTCCAGTCTATTAGCATATTTGAAATATGATGTATTCTCACCATTGTACACCCTACAATTATTACAGACCAACCTAAGATCGTATATGAAATCTTCCATCTTTTCATATTTGTTATTTTCCAATTTTATTTCCATTGTACTTAGATCCATTGGTTCCTTTATAAATTCATAGTAATCAGGAACTTCTTCCCTGTTAACAGGTTGTAAGAAAGGCCATGCTGCCGCATGATTTTGTAATTCTGTCAAGATGTTTTGCATAACAGCATAATGTGGACCTCTCTTAGGTCGTTGAGCCAATTTATCCATTTCAGGTGTCCAGCCAGCTTCCTTCAATCCAGGTATCGTCATCGGATCAATTGGTTTTATGTTATCCAAGTCCTCAAACTGTGTCAAACCAGGTCTGACAATATGTGATTTCGAAATGGTTCTAATCTTTCTTCTTAATGCGGCTTCTTGCAATAGTAATATTTTTGCTGCGTCAAGATATCGTATCTTAGGGAGCATTGAACATTGCATTAATGTACCACCTTCATAATCCTTGATATAACCCATCCATATCTTTTTATCCAATGTGACTTCCTTAGTAAAACCTTGCTTCTTGAAATAACCAATGGCATAATTATCAGCATATGTTAAGAAGTATTTAATAGGAGACGTATTTTTAACATAATCCTTTAAATGATTCATTAAGTGAGCACCATAACCTCTAACTTGTTCTGTGGAACTAATGGCACAGAAAACAATTTCTGCGAAACCTCTTTCATTGAATGGTCTATATGTAATACCACCGACAACAGTCAAAGGTTTCCTTACAACAGCCATCGATAAATGATTTCTATCATAAACCAAACGAGCAATATATTCCTTCGGCATTTTGGGTAATTGTTTCTGGAAAATATTCTTCAAACCTGTCAGAACCATCAGATTTTCCTTAGTATTATCGTTATTAACTACACGGAATTCAATCTTCCCTTCTTTTTCCTCTATTACACTTGCCCTTTCTTTAAATTTATATTCTACACCATCGAATTCGAATTTAACTAAACCTTTCTCTTCGTCTTCGACCACAGTATTTTTCACATCGAGATCAACAGTTTCGTTACCATTTTCGTCGTTCTCATCGTTACTTTCATCATCATTTGAATCATCTTTCTTTTCATTTCCTGCATTACTCTCATTATCATCATCAGATTTTTTATCTTCTATCTGTTCATTAGGCATTTCTTTTGTTTCACCATCACTTTTCTTGGTGTTGTCTTGCTCTATTTTCGGTGTCTCAACTTCTTGCTTAGGTGATCTGCGCATATTAGCCTTATAATCACCTAATTTTATCTTTTTCACTTCAGGCTTACCTGTCTCTGTGGAATTATCATCCCTACCACGAATTTCTGCTCTCGTCATGACTAACTATTCTAATTTAATGTATATGATTCCAAATATCTAATAATTACAAGTATTTTGTTGTCTAATCGAAAGTTATCAAGTTTATGGAATAAATACAACAAAATAATGGAATGAAATCGGTTAATAATGTTACAAAACGAATTAGTTCTATCGATAGACCCCAAACAATCTCAATAGGTAAAAGTGAACAGGCCAATTTCTTTTATATCTTTGTCTTCTCTACAATATTTAACTATATTCGTATACTTAAATTGTATATAATTTTTCATTGTCTTAATTTTGATTTTCGTTCTGTTTACAATCTGTCTTAAGGTGCCAGAAAAACACCCACACTAAGAGATACCACTTCTTTGTAAATTTTCAAAGCTCCGTCCACGGAAACACTGTAAAAAATTATCACTAGCGACGTCGGCCACTCATAGTCATGAACAACAATGATCACTGATGACACCATAATGTATTTAAATGCTTATATTGATATTCATATCCAATCATTCGGAATCTTCTACATCTTCTTCCTCTTCTATTTCTTCCTCCTTGCGTTGATCTTCTAAGGTCAATTCATCAATTTCGTCTAATAGTTCATCCATATCAATACCAGGCGCATCACCATCTTCGAATTCTTCGCTGCCATCTTCCTCATCGGCGCTATCATCTCCAGTACTCTCTCCAGATTCTCCATTATTCTTATAAACATTAACATTGTTTCTGAACTCTGCATCTTCTTCGATTTCTTGCAAGAACATTTCGTAGTCCTTCTCAGCACGTTCAAAGTCTTGTCTTTCAGCTCTTGCGTTGTTATACTCTTTACTAGCATCAATGTCATTATGTTCTTTAGCCATTCTCTTTAGTTTCCAGTTTCTCTTACTCTTGGCTCTCTTTGGATATAGTTTCTTCACCAACACAACATCTGGTACATAGTCATATTTCAATTCATCAAATAAATCCGAGTTATAATTAGAATTAGCAATGAAGTAACCCATGACACTATCACCAGCATGTAAGATACCACCTAAATGCGATCTAATATAATATTCTTGGTCATTAACACCTAAATCAACCGATCTGGCAACAGTAATATCAGCTAACACACGGTTGTCCTTAACAATTCCTGTAGATTCAACATCTAAGACAATAAACTCAACTAATTGCGATGAATCAGCTAATGAATTGAATGGATTTCTCCAATACACAGGTGCCGGTAATTCTGCAGTTTGTAACGTCTTTGGGTCTAAGAATTGAACTGAGTTTGATACTTTATGACAAATTACAAATTGAGATATGTTACCTAGTGATTTCGCCAGCTTCTTAGGTAAAACTACCAAATCATCCTTACAGATAGGAACTAATTCAACGGAGTAAGTAAATTTATATTTGGAGACATCAGTATGGGAATCCTGAGAGACCAATTCTTCAGATCTCTTATACTTTGCTGGAACGGAAGACGTTAAAAAGTCTACCATCTTAATAGCATGATTCTTTTGACCATAGAAGAAATCCAAACCATCTTTAACTTCCTTGATGGACACTGTATTAACATGTGCATTATTCTTTAAGATCATCTGTTCCAAGTACAAAAAGGTTCTCTTATGTGGAACTTTTTGTCTAATTTGAACAGTAGCTGTCCATGTATTAGCGGTGTATGACTTGGCACAATCTGCACATTGCATAGCATTAACGAAGTATTCAACCTCGAAACTTTGTTGAATTAGGGTGTTTAACATAGCCTCACCTTGAATGGTAACCTTGACCTTAATTCTTCTTGAATGAGGTTCTGTCCATATGAATGATGCATCAACTAGTCTAACTTTATTTAAACCCTTCAGTTTCTTAAGACAAATGGCTAATAATTCTCTTGATTCCAATCTTGCTCTAATCCATTGACCTGGTGGTTGAAGAAATCTTTCACAATCTCTACAAAATGAAACATTTGATTCTCTTGGGATACCTTCTGTAATATCCACTTTCATCTTGATACAGTCGTAACACATAACTAATCCCTTGGAACCATCTATAGGAGTACCACATTCACAACAAAGCATTGTTGCTCTTGGTTTTGATGCGATTTCATCCTTAACACTGACACTCATTTTTCTTTTCACTTCTTTTGGTAATAAATATTTTGTATTGATGTATTGAAGATGATAAATAATATTTCTTAATCTTAAAATACAGAAGTCACTGATAACAAAATTGTTATATTTGTGTAGCTTTTATAGAAGATCTGCTCATTAGTCCATCTCCTCAGTGGTGGTGAGAAAAAAAAGTTGAAGGTCCACCACGGCTTTGAAAAATTTCAGCTATGCGATGACCTTACGTAATCATGATATATCTCTATAGATAAAGAAATATATATAACTTTCTAGAATAATCTAATGCATTTATTTATTATTTGTCTTATACAAGTTCTATTTACGTCCTTTCTTCTTTCCGTTAAACAGTAAATTTACAGATTTTTTAGAGTGTACAACTTTCCTATTTCCGAAATCTTCATCTTCACTGGATTCATCGTCGCTGCTACCCTTCGAGGTTGCATTACGTGGCTCAGGACCCCTACCTTTGTTGATTTTTGTCTTAACCATATTCTCTGCCCCATTCCTTCGAAACTCTTCTCTTTTACCACTCCTTATCTTATTCTTCAATGCTACCATTGCTTTTGTATCATCCTTCGCAACTCTATAAATATTATTTCTTTCATTTAAATGGTCTGATCTTTTCTTTTTCTTTGCTAGACTACTCACTTTCTTGTTACTTTCAATGAATTCACCTATTGTATGAATATCGTTATTAACATCGTTACCATCCATATCATCATCAGTTCCCATATTTAAACCTGATCCAATCTGTACTACCGGAAGCTTGAAAAACATTTTTTTACTATCTTCTAGATCCTTAATAGTATATGCTTGCCCATCTTCCTTTATGCTTTTGGCGTCTGTATCCTCTTTTCTTTCATCATTATCAAGCCAACTTAGCACTTTACTACTGTTGGCATTTAATGCAACTTGAAGTTTTGCGTTTAAAGCCAGTTTTTCTTGAATTTCTTTAGCTCTACTCATGTTTCGATGATATATCAGTATTAGACTCTTTTGTCTTGTTCTTACTTCTCAAACCCTTTTACTTTTATACATTCACATTGTCTGTATTCCTTCCTTGGTTACTTCACATTTATTTATCTTTTCAGATTGCGTTGTGAAAATTTGTTAGCGATGCGATGAGCACCATAACGACTACTACAAAATATTTAATGGACGAAAATAAATAAATATTAATCGATTACCTTTATAATTATATGCTTATTATATATTCTATATCATGCTCTTGAATTTTTACTATTCATATTTTGATTCCTTCTTTGTTTTCTTCTCTCACCAAAATTTGCCTTTTCCATTTCCATCAAGGATTCTCTCTTTGCCTTCGTTACCTTTGTTAACGCTTTTCTAATAACGGCGGTATCATGAACCTTATCACATTCTGCCATTTTCTTATTGATTCTTTCCTCAATGGCTTCAATTCTAGAGATATCTCTTTGTGTAACAAAACTTACAGCATCACCTGTTCTACCAGCACGAGCTGTACGACCAGAACGATGAATATAAGTATCTGGATCTGAAGGAATATCATAATTTATTACTAATTCAACAATTGGAATATCTAGACCTCTCGATGCTACATCTGTAGCGATTAGGATTCTTGCTGCATTAGCACGGAATCTTTGTAAAGAGTTTGTTCTTTCCTGTTGTGGCATCTGCGAATGTAATGAAGCTACTCTTAATCCCAAATGAAATAAAGTCCTACGAAGAACTTCAGCTGCAGTGGTTCTATTAACGAAGATGATTACACTTGATTCTACGTATTCTTTACAAGTCAATAATTGATACAAATATGCTTCCTTAACGTGTTCAGGTACTAAAATATACTCTGTTTGTAAAGTTGATGGAATGGCAACTTGATCCACACTTTCGACCTGGTATGAAAATAATGATGGTTTCCCCTGTATACTTGGAGCATCCTGCAGAGCTTTAACTTGATCTGTCATTGTTGCGGTGAACAATAATGTTTGTCTTTTATCCTTTGAAGGCAAAGCTTGAATACATGTTCCTAAATCATTAGCAAACGTATCTGTCAATAAGAAATCCGCTTCGTCTAATACTAAATATTTGACACGTTTCAATCCTCCAATCGTATCTTCCCCACTATTCATGATGTGATGAGCCAATCTACCAGGAGTAGCAATGATGAAATGCGGTTTCCTTTGTAATTCAATAGCTTGTTTAACTATACTTTCCCCACCAACTACTAAAGCTACACGAATATTCATTTGACTTCCCAAAGCGGTGAATTGTTCAGCGATCTGCATTGCTAGTTCCCTAGTTGGAGTCAACACTATCCCGAACATCCCACTTGGATCCTCTGACCATTTCGTTAACATAGGTCCAGCAAATGCAATTGTTTTACCTGAACCTGTCTTGGCACCACCTATACAGTCTCTACCATCTAAAATTTGGGGGATGCAATTCTTCTGAATATCAGTCGGTTGAGTAATCTTCATAGCATTGAGGGATTCGACAAGCCATTTCGACAAGCCTAGGGATCTAAAATTGGACATCGTTTGCACAGGTATATATGTCAATATATGTATATATTTGATGGATATGTATATTTTGTACTATATGTTTCTTAAATATGGATGCGTGCATGTATTGGCTCATCGGCTGAAAATTTTCTTTCTTTTTTTTTCTATGAGCGGATGTGAAAATTTTCAAAACGCATCTCATCTCATCGCATTGCAAAAGGATACTTTATAAAAGTACAAGAAGAAGATAAGTTTGTGTTAGATATTTATGGAAGGAAGAAAAGAAGAGTATCAACAATATCATAGGAGAAAGAATGGCTAGAAAGGGCAGAGCTGCGATCTTACCTAACAATATCATTCTTTTACAGAATTTGGTCAAAAGAGATCCTGAATCATATAAGGAAGAATTCTTACAACAATATTCTCATTATGAATCCCTAAGAGATATCTTCATGATGAATGGTATGGCTAGTACTGGTAGTACCGGCATGACTAATAATAATGGTGCTGGTGATGATGGTGCTAACCGTGTTGAGACCAATAGTGTTGGTGTAAATGGGAATGCATCCGTTGGTGAATTAGTTGAATTAATTGGATTCATATCTCAAGTTTGTTCGTGTTTCCCACAACAGACTGCTAATTTCACTAATGAATTAAGACAATTATTGTTGGAACATCATAAGACGTTACCATTTGAATTAAAGGAGAAAATATTAACATCGTTGACAATGTTAAGAAATAAAGGTGTAATTACTGCTGAACAATTAATTCAAACATTATTTCCTTTACTTATTGCTTATTCTTTACAAGGTAATTCCCTTGGATTAAATTCTCACGCGAAAGAATTACGTAAATTGATTTATAACAATTTAGTTACATTGTTAAAGAATAGTAATTTAGGATCTAAGAATCAAAAATTGAATAAATCTACACAAGCAATTTGTTTCAATTTATTAGATCAACCTGATTCTCAAGGGATCTGGGCCGCTAAATTAACAAGAGAATTATGGCGTCGTGGTATCTGGGATGATTCTCGTACAGTCGAAATCATGACTCAGGCTGCATTACATAATGATGCCAAGATTGCATTATCAGGTATAATGTTTTTCCTTGATGCCGATCGTGAACGTGAGGAAACATTTGAAGAGAATAGTGAAGATGAAGATGATGTTGATGTTGATGCATTAAAACATAGATTAGAGATTAATAAGAAGACTGGTAAACGTGCTAAAAAATTAAAAAATGCAATTAATACAGTCAAAAAACGTAATAATACAAAAGGTCAAACAAATCAAAATTTTTTAAATTTCAGTGCTATTCATTTATTAAGAGATCCACAAGGTTTTACAGAAAGATTATTTAAAGAACATTTAGGTGGTAGTAAACGTAATAGTAAATTTGATATGAATCAAAGAATTGCAATAATGCAACTTTTATCTCGATTAATTGGTACACATAAATTGACAGTATTAGGAATTTATACTTATTTCTTAAAATATTTAACACCAAAACAGACAGATGTCACTAAGATTATGGCAGCAAGTGCACAAGCATGTCATGATTTAGTACCACCTGAAACTTTACAAATATTGGTACGTAAGATAGCTGATGAATTTGTATCAGATGGTGTTGCTAATGAAGTTGCGGCTGCAGGGTTAAATACAATTCGTGAAATATGTTCACGTGCACCATTAGCCATTGAAGAGACTTTGTTACAAGATTTAATTGAATATAAAGCATCAAAGGCTAAAGGTGTAAATATGGCAGCAAAATCATTATTATCATTATATAGAGATATTGCACCTGAAATGTTAAAACGTAAGGATAGAGGTAAGACAGCAACATTAGATATTATAGAGAAACGTAATAAGAATGATAAAAGTAAAGATATTAGATTACAATATGGTGTTGAACAAGGTATTCAAAATATTCAAGGTTTAGAATTATTAGCTAAATGGAAACGTGAACATGCAACAGAGGAACAAAACGATGAGAATGATGTTAACAATTGGGAAATTGATAGTGATCATGGTAGTGATATTGATGGAGATTGGGTTACAGTTGACAGTGACAAAGAATACAACGTTGATGTTGATAGTAGTGATGACGATGACAAGAAGAAGAACCAAGACGATAGTGATAGTGATTTAGATCTTGATCTAAGTGGAGACGAAAAGGAGGAGAAAGAAGAAGAAATTGTAGATACCCCAGCGTCAGCGTTCCAAGAATTAGCCGCCACGCGTATCTTAACACCGGCAGATTTTGCGAAATTACGTGAATTACAAACTGAGGATAATGTGATGAAACAAATGGGATATCAGGGTACAAAATCCAATAACAATGAAGAAATTGTTGATGCTGCGGGTCTTGTAGGTCCTGTTAAATATAAACAGACACGTGAAGAACGTATCGCTAAGATAATGGAAGGTCGTGAAGGTCGTGAAAAATTTGGTTCTCGTAAGGGTAAACGTGAAGGTGGTCACTCTACAACGAATCGTGAGAAACAACGTAAGAAGAATTTTGTTATGATGATTCATAAGAGATCCGTTACAGGTAAACAAAAGATGTCCCTAAGGGATAAACAGAAAGTATTGAGGGCACATATTACCAAACAGAAAAAGAGAGGTCATTGATTTATAGGGCCTCGAGACGATACACTTACATACATATACATATACATATATCAATATACTTCTTTGTACATTAAAATTAAATCGATTGATATAGAAAGTGTCCACTGATTGATTGTAATCAATTACCCCAATTACCCCAAATATTATATAGTTATGTATCCGGAACATCAAACCTCATCGGAGCGAACATCTACGATATCGGGATAAATCGGACAATTAAATATTGGAGTAAAACAAAAAAAAAACTTGCTCAGTTATCAATCAATCAATTAGATCAATCAATGGCTGTTTTCTGTCACATTATTATTATTTGTGCTGGCGATGGAGAAGTCCCCGTTGGAGAAAAGCAGACAGACCAGACTGGCCAGGCGGCAATTCTGTATTCCCCTTAGTATTTTGTAGAAAGCGGGGATAAAAAATATAAATTCGTAATGTTTTGGCGATATCGCATGTAACGGCATAACAAACTATAGAAACCACACAGAGAGAGAGATACAGAGCCGCTTCTCGGAGAGGGGAGAAATTTGGTACTCGAGACAAGGAGCACATGGAGTAATAACAACTTGTAAGAAGTATATATGTATATAAGGGAGAGCATCACAAATATACATCTTATCAATTGCATTTTGTTATAACAGTATTGTTTACATACCTAACTTACTTTCATCAAAGTAACGAAACATAGAAAGAAAGAAATATGTTAAGAAATTCTACAATTAGATTGAATTTTAGTTCAATCTTTAAAAGAAATTTATCTATTCATGAATATAGATCAACTCAATTATTAAATAATTATGAAATTCCACATCCTCGTGGTTCAATTGCATTTTCACCAAATGAGGCAACTACAATTGCACATGATTTAAATGTCGGAACTATAGTATTAAAAGCTCAAGCATTAACAGGTGGACGTGGTAAAGGTCATTTCTTAGAATCAGGTTTACAAGGTGGTGTTAAAATGGTTAAAAGTACAGATTTAAAAGAAATTCAATCCCTAACTTCAAAAATGTTAGGTAATCATTTAATTACAAAACAAAGTGGACCAAAGGGGAAATTTGTTTCAGGTGTCTTTGTTGTTGAAAAAATTGATTCTTTAAAAGAAAGTTATTTATCAATTATATTAGATAGATCAACAAGAACTCCTGTAATTGTTTGTTCAAGTGAAGGTGGTGTTAATATTGAAGAAACTGCAGCTAAGAATCCTAAAGCGATTAAAAAATTTCATGTAGATCCAATAAAGGGTCTTACAGATTCTCAAGCTAATAAAATTGCTAAAGCATTAGGTTTCTCTGAAGGTACAACAGATGAAACAGCTAATACTGTTAAAAAATTATATAAAATTTTTATGGAACGTGATGCAACACAAATTGAAATTAATCCATTAAGTGAAATACCAAATAATCATATAATGTGTATGGATGCGAAATTTGGATTTGATGATAATGCATCATTTCGTCAAGAAGAAATTTTTTCATGGAGAGATTTAACTCAAGAGGATCCCGATGAAGTTAAAGCTAAAAAATATGATTTAAATTTTGTTAAATTACAAGGTAATATTGGTTGTTTAGTTAATGGAGCAGGTTTAGCAATGGCGACAATGGATGTTATTAAATTAAATGGTGGAGATCCAGCAAATTTCTTAGATTGTGGTGGTGGTGCAACTCCTGAAACAATTAAGAAAGCATTTGAATTAATTTTATCAAATGAGAAAGTTGATGCAATTTTTGTTAATATCTTTGGTGGTATTGTTCGTTGTGATCATGTTGCACTTGGACTTGTTAATGCAGCAAAAGAATTAGATGTTAAAGTACCAATTGTTGCAAGATTACAAGGTACAAATTTAGCAGAAGGTAAAGAAATTATCGCTAAATCAGGTATTCATATTCATTCATTTGCAGAATTAGATCCAGCAGCTAAAAAAGTCGTTGAATTAGCTCATGCTTAGAAAAAGAAATATACATAAAATAAATATTCAAAAAAACGTTCGAAACAACACACGACAAATGAAGTTAGAAGAACATTCAATTCATATATTCAATGTCAAAAAAAGAAATTTAAAATACATTTTCATTTCATATAGTAATATTATTGTCATAATTGTTTTTATTATTATAGTTATATAGAATATATTAAATTATATTAAATTATATTATATGTAAATGCATCTATGTGAGTTCAATTCAATGAGTTAAATTTTCTTGATTTACTGATTGTATAGCAATTGAAGGTTTATTTTTCACAGCTTCTTGTGATGTAAACATATATTTAAATACTTGTTGTAAAGTATCACCATTCTCCAATCTATAATTTACTATTCTTGATACTTGATAACCTGCTGTACAAGCTAAGAAGATATTAACCGAGGCTAATAAATAATTTTTTGGTGTAATAACAAATGACCATCTTGCCCAAACTAAACCTGTAGCAAGTAAAGAAAGTGATTGTGTAGCAGATAATTTATTTACAGGTCTATTCATATCTGATATACCTGCTATTACTAAACCCCATTTTAATGTAGGTGCCCAAAAATGAACAGTTCGTGGACCCGTTTCACTATTTAAAAACCTTTTAAATGCAATATTGAAAGCTGACATGTGTAATTGTTTAATGTTATGTGTGTATGTAATGTATTGTTGTAGTTTTATACTTATAGCAATATATCAAAGAGAAAGAAACAATATTTAGAAACTAAAAATCACAAACTGCGATCTTACTCATATATATAGTAATTTTAATAAATACAAAACATATTTCTAGCTTTACCTACGCATCATCCTTTCACGAATTTAATAATCCGGGGAAATCAATATGGGGAACTATCTGTGTTATCCATTAAACATGACTGGTTTAAAGAATTAATGTATTGTTTAACTAACCTTTGAGAGCGTCACACACATCTTCTTTCACTCTCTTTACAATAATACTCCGTTTCTGTTAATTCCCGTTGTCTCCCCTGCGAATATTGTACCTGTTATAGATTTCAGCCATCTCCGTCAACCGCAAAGAAAGAAAAGAACAGAGAATAATGTCATGACGTACGTACGCAAATATTGAAACAAAAAACCGTTTCTCCTCTGTGTTAAAAGAGGAGAAGTGAACCCCTGAATATTATTTACTACGTACGCGCGTGAATGTAGTATAATCTCTTTATTTTACAGAACAGCGATATCGGGCATTACCGTGCAACGAGAAGCAACAGACCGGCGAAGACCGGAGAAAGAGAGACAGAGAGTGAAAGAAGAAGAAATTAGATTTTTCTTTTTTGGTTTGTTCCCGTGTGGAATGATATGTCGTTATGTACGGTGTACACGGTGATCATTTCAATTTTTTTCATATTTTATTTTTGTAATATTTCGTCCACAGTGATCTCGGAAACAACTATGATGATCTGACTTGGTTTCTATGCGTCTCGGTAACATTGTTGCCCGATTTTGTTTCTTCTTTCTATGCATACCCAAGGCTTAGCAAACAATAATTATTCAATTTACAATGGCAACTGAAAAATTATTGATTAAGATTTATATTCAAAATATAATATATATGACAAAAGCAGATCAGAAATATTATTCTATTTATAACTCGAGAGTCATTTCACATATATTTACGCGTGTATATATATAAACAATTGCATTACAAGCCATTCACTTATAATTGTTTTTGCACATTACTTCTCCTATTCAGGACTTCTCTCTCCCCCCCATCCCATTCAAGTTTACCGTTACATATTGAGTAATACATGTCACCATATACCAAATTAGTTAAAGGTGCAACTAAGATTAAAGTTGCACCACCAAAGGATAAATATATGGTACCTATTTTAAATGCAATAGATAATAGAGAAGAATTTAATGATATTATTTATGATATTCGTGTACGTATTTCAAATAATAAACAACAATGGTCAATTGTATTTAAATCGTTAGTTGTAATACATATGATGATTCAAGAAAATCCAAGATTAGTATTAGATTATTTATCACAGAATTTAGAATTTTTCAATAATATGAATGTTAAAGTTTATAATAATAATAGTAAATGGGCAACAAGTGATTTAAGTGTAATGAGAAGATATAATGATTATTTAGAATGTAGAGCTAATGAATGGGAAATTATTAAAAGATATTCAAGTGAATCAAGACCAACTAATAAAGAAAGATTACGTTATGTTCAATCATTAGAAAGAGAAACTTTAAAATTGATGAGAAATAAATATTCTCAAATGGATTTAGAGACTGATTTATTTTTATTTACATTCAAATTATTAGTTAAGGATCTTTTAAGTTTATATAATAAATTAAATGAAGGTGTAATTAAATTATTGGAATCATTCTTCGATTTAGGTTATGATGATGCAGAGACAACTTTAGATTTATACAAAAGATTTGTTAATGTTACGGAATCTGTAGTTCAATATTTACGTGTTGGGAAAGCATTGGGATTAAATATTCCTGTTATTAAACATATTACTACAAAATTGATTAGATCTCTGGAAGATCATTTGAATGATAGATCAAATTATTCATCTCAATTACCAAAACAACAACTTGAACAACGTGAACAACCAAGAATACAAGAACAAGAGACACGAAATATGTCTACAACGTCAACTACTCAGGATAATAATGATTATAGAAAGATGTCATTAGCTGCACAAAAGAAACTAGAAGAAGTAGAAGAAGAGAAACGTCAATTACAACAACAATTACAACAACAACAATACTTAATTTCCCCATCTACAATGTCAAGTAATAATCCATTTTCTCCACAAGTTGATCAATTTTCATTTGAACCTCAACAACAGGAACTACAATCTACTGGAACAGGTAACCCTTTCTTAATGCAACAGCCTGTCCAAGTCTCATATACTAGTAGTCCCTTGAGTCAAGCGCCACCAAGTTATTCAATGGCTAACCAAGCAGGTAGCCCGATACCCGCCCAACAACAACAATCATTGGCGCCTGCTCGTACTACAAGTATGATGATTAATAATACAAACCCTTTCGGTATGGATGTCCTCGCAGAGAACCCAGGGCTAATGACAGATACTACGACAGGTGTTACATATATGCCCGTTCCAGTACAAATAGCAGCTGTAAATCCATTTGATCAACAACAACAGCAGCAACAGGGGCAACCGCAAGGGTATACTTTAAGACAAGACAGCAGTCTTGTAGATCTATAACAAGACACAGTAGATTAATGTAACTATGTTAACATACACACTTACGTATCTTTTGTAACAACTACATTGATAGAATCAATATCAAGAAACATTCATCTAGAAGTAAATATATATATACATCTATCTCTAATGAATTGGAACCCTAATGTAGGGCATACCAAAACGACTACAGTATCCAAATTTAATATGTACCAACATAAGTGCCGTGTATAATGACGTACCTCCACACTGGCCCAACACCCACGCACCAGGGATTCCACTAATTCTGCTTACTCGATCCAAAAACGGGAATGATGAAAATTTTATTGAAACAGGCATTTCCAATCAGGTCGGCCCATAAACAAAGAGAATCAAGAAAACAGAAAAGTTGTACTGCGCACATTGTTAGAACCACTGATTGAGCAACAGAAGTAACCGTGTGGTGATGGATGCTTCTGTATAAGAATCGGAACAAGAACAAGAGCACGAGCACGAGAAAGTACGTTCGTACGAAAATGTGTTGTCTTTTGCGCGGTTTTCGTTCAGGAAACATAGAATCACGTTTGGAACTGCACAGTTGTCTTCGTGGGCACCGTGCCGGTTGCAATTTATCGCAATTCCCTTCCTATAAAAGTTGCGCTCCTTTCTCTTAGGCACACTGACTGGCGGCCCTCAGTTCAGTTCCGTTCAGTTCAACTCAGGTTGCGCTGCTCTTTGTCATGAACTTCCCAGATAGGCAGACAGACAGGCAGACAGAGACAACAGCAGGTTTTGTAGGCTGGCGGGAATAGAGAATCTCCAGATGGGATAGACAGAGACGGAAAGAAATGCCTTCAGTATTAGCGGTGGTACCCTTTTTATAAGGAATTGCTGATAACGGCATCATCATCATCATCATCACTATTATTATAATCAAGTCTAAATAAGTAATAGAGAAAGATGTTATGTTAACAACCTGATGGATATTTCCTATTAGAAGGGTTTATGTTATTTTATTCTATTCCAATTTTTTTTTTTCCTTCTTGCAAAAGTTCCTCTTTGAAGATACTTTTTTTCTTTATTTCTTTGTCTCTCATCTCCTATCTGGAAGTTTTTGTTTATATATTGATTAACACTTTTATTCAATTTTAATTATTAACTTTTTTCTTATTAGTTAAAACACAAACTAACGCAATTTATACAATTTATATATATTGTTAAGGATAGCACATTCATTTCAATTTTATTACTATTTTCTATAAGAAATAAGAAAAGTAAGACAGAGGAACTACAAAAGCAGATTATCCAAATACTTATTTATTTTTGTATAACTCAAAATGACTGCTTCTACAGATCCATATTATGGTGTTGCATTCACTTCATTAGTTACCATTGATGAAACTCTATTTAAACAAACTATTAAATTTTATCATTCCTTAGGTTTTGCCACCATTAAGGATTTTGATAAATTTACTACCGGTGAGGGTTCCTTATTATCTATTGGTACCTCTCATGATTCCATCAGAGAAACTTGGTTAGAATCCTTCAAATTAAGTGAAATTGATGAATTAGGTTTCAGAGTTCCACAACAAGAAGCTCAAAATAGTAAACAAAGTGAAGGTGCTTTATTGAAAATTAGATACGTTCAACCATCTAAAAATTCTGAAGCTCAAATTATCGCTACTTCAAACTTAATCATCACTTATTATACTAGTGAATTAGATTTATTACAAGGTAGATTCCCAGAAGCTAAATTAGAAAAATTCCAAAATTCTGATTTAGCTATCTTAAGATTATCTGATCCATTAGGTAACAAGATTGAATTTACCAATTTTGTTCATCCAGCTGATTCAAAACCAACCGATAAGGATTTCTTCCAAAATGCTGAAGCTAACAACGTTGCTAATGTTACCCCAGCTGCTATGCAAGCTAACATCGATATGTTAAAGGCTACTTTAACCGGTGACAAAAAACCAAAGAAGAAGATCGCTGTTATGACTTCTGGTGGTGATTCTCCAGGTATGAACGCAGCTGTCCGTGCTGTTGTTAGAACCGGTATTCATTACGGTTGTGATATGTTTGCTGTCTACGAAGGTTACGAAGGTTTACTAAAAGGTGGTGAATACTTAAAGCAAATGGCTTGGGAAGATGTTAGAGGTTGGTTATCTGAAGGTGGTACTTTAATCGGTACTGCTAGATCCATGGAATTCAAGAAACGTGAAGGTAGAAAGAAGGCCGCTGGTAATTTAATCGAACAAGGTATTGATGCTTTAGTTGTCTGTGGTGGTGACGGTTCCTTAACTGGTGCCGATTTATTCAGACACGAATGGCCATCTTTAGTAGAAGATTTAGTTAAGGATGGTAGATTCACTGCAGCTCAAGTTGCTCCATACAAAAACTTAACCATTGTTGGTTTAGTCGGTTCCATTGATAACGATATGTCTGGTACCGATTCTACCATTGGTGCTTACTCTGCCCTAGAAAGAATTTGTGAAATGGTTGACTACATCGATGCTACCGCTAAATCTCATTCCAGAGCCTTCGTTGTTGAAGTCATGGGTAGACATTGTGGTTGGTTAGCCTTAATGGCAGGTATTGCCACCGGTGCTGATTATATTTTCATTCCAGAAAGAGCTGTCCCAGCTGGTAAATGGCAAGAAGAATTGAAGGATGTTTGTCAAAGACACAGAAACAAGGGTAGAAGAAACAACACCGTTATTGTTGCTGAAGGTGCTCTAGATGATGAATTGAACCCAATTACTGCTGAACACGTTAAGGATGTTTTGATCGATTTAGGTCTAGACACAAAGGTTACCATTCTAGGTCATGTCCAAAGAGGTGGTACCGCTGTTGCTCACGATAGATGGTTAGCTACTTTACAAGGTGTTGACGCTGTTAAGGCAGTCTTAGAAAATACTCCAGAGACTCCATCTCCATTGATCGGTATTCTAGAAAACAAGATCATCAGAATGCCTCTAGTTGAATCTGTTAAATTGACTAAACAAGTCGCTGATGCCATTGAACATAAGGATTTCGACAGAGCTATCTCTTTGAGAGATACCGAATTCATTGAACTTTATGAAAATTTCTTATCTACCACTGTGAGAGATGATGGTACCGAATTATTACCACCAGCTGAAAGATTAAACATTGGTATTGTTCATGTCGGTGCTCCATCTGCTGCTTTAAATGCTGCCACTAGAGCTGCCACTCTATACTGTTTATCTCATGGTCACAAACCATTTGCTATCATGAACGGTTTCTCTGGTTTAATTCAAACTGGTAAAGTTAAGGAATTATCTTGGATTGATGTTGAAAACTGGCACAATTTAGGTGGTTCCGAGATCGGTACTAACAGATCCGTTGCTGCTGAAGACATGGGTACCATTGCATACTATTTCCAAAAATTCAAGTTTGATGGTTTAATGATTCTTGGTGGTTTTGAAGGTTTCAGATCTCTAAAGCAATTACGTGACTCTAGAAAGGACCATCCAATATTTAACATTCCAATGACTTTGATTCCATCTACTATCTCTAACAATGTTCCAGGTACTGAATATTCTTTAGGTGTTGATACTTGTCTAAACACATTAGTTAACTACACTGATGACATTAAACAAAGTGCTTCTGCTACAAGAAAGAGATGTTTTGTTGTTGAAGTTCAAGGGGGTCATTCTGGTTACATTGCTTCATTTACTGGTTTAGTTACTGGTGCTGTCTCTGTGTATACACCAGAACATAAGATCAATCTAGCTTCCATTGCTGAAGATTTATCCTTATTGAAGGAAAACTTCAGTCACGATAAAGGTGAAGTTAGAAATGGTAAGATTGTTATTAGAAACGAAGAAGCTTCTACTGTATACACTACTGAATTAATTGCCGATATATATTGTGAACAAAGTGACAACAAATTTGGTGCTAAGACTGCCATTCCAGGTCATGTTCAACAAGGTGGTGTTCCATCATCTAAGGATAGAGTTACTGCTTCAAGATATGCTGTTAAGTGTGTTAAATTCTTTGAGAATTGGAATAAGAGAAATTTGACTACTGGTAATATGGATGAAGATGCTCATGTCTTAAGATTCCATTACAATGCCAAGGGTGAAAAGATCTCTACTGTTGCTCACGAAGATGACTCCGCCGCTGTCATTTGCGTTAACGGTTCTCAAGTTACATTCAAGCCAATTGCTCAACTATGGGAAGAAGAAACTTCTGTTGAATTAAGAAAGGGTACTGAAGTTCACTGGGAAGAATTTAACAAGATTGGTGATATCTTATCTGGTAGATTAAAGCTAAGAGCTGAAGTTTTAGCTGCTAAACAATTAGCTGAAGCTCAACAATTATGAATTTTCATGACATATGATTGAAACGTATAACAAACAAAAGAAACATATATTTTTTTTATCTTTCTTTCTCCACCATAAACTAATTTATTTTTACTAGAGGACACGGGCCCATCCATTAAGTAAAATTTTCAGAGAAAGTTTTATAATAGTGAACAAAAGCCCTATTTTTCTTATTAATTAGAATGTATAAACTTTTTTTTTCTAATTTCTATATTTTTATGTAATGTATAATCGATACTCTATTTCGTTTTCCTTTATCCAGGCAGCCTAGCCTAGCATAGCATAGCGTAGCCCAGCCTTACATATCGTCTCTAATTACATCCTATCATCCTATTAGTAAGAATATCCATCGGAATTATCCGTTTGTGGTTCTTCCGCCTGGACCACGTCATTTAGGCAGAATGACCGCGCCCATAGATTAGATTCCGCGCGTTAATTGAGACAAATGAATTGGCAGATTATGTAAATGCCCGGCACATACGCAGCAGAATTACAGAGTGAAAATTTTTTTTTTTCTTCTTTATCAATTTTCACAACTGGCGGAATCTGGTGAAAATTGCTGTGGGAAACGGCCGAGCAAAATTATATAATCTGCGATCAGACATGTCCGGGGTGAATTTCTTGTTATTATTATTATTATTATTATTATTGCGAGTGTGTTGTATGGGCGTGAAATTATTTTTTACTTCGAGTTGTAGACTATCAGAAGTGAGAAAAATTTCAGATTGTGAGTTTTCTTGATAGTTACTTGAATATATAAGTATAGTTTGTTTGAGCTATATCAGAATCTTAGATCAGTAAGAGTGAGAAAAAAAAAAACAAGTATACCACAAGAACTTATCGGTAAAAAGCTAAAAAAAAAGAGATATCATGTCAGAAGTGTCGTGTAGTGTCGATCCGCTACAGAAATTTGCTACATTGGCTAACAATAACAATAATAATGTAGGCAATATTAATAATTCCAAATTTCAAAGAAATAACTTCAATCACAGAGGTAGCACAGAACAAGCATTTTTCAATAATAATGAAGTCCATTCATCAAGGAACGAAAATCCAATGATTCCTTCATTTATTCCTATTACAAACAATACAGATACCAATATTCATTCATTTCCATATTCACAACAACAACAACAACCGCAAAATCAACAAATACTGGCCAATAGTTCGGGTCATGACGGAAATGACGATGATATATCGAATATTCTCTCAAATGTGAAGATCCATGATCCACTAGAGTTTAGTGACGAATATAAAAGATTTTATGGTAATTTTCAAAACCAAAACGGTTCAAGTACACATTCTAATGCTACTCCAGCGTCTCAGAGACCATCGATTCAAAGATTTTCACAGTTTAATTCCCAACAATCCCATATACGGCAATCTACTTTAAGTACCAATAGTACTCCATCTCCTTATGATTCTACATTTCAATTGAATAACAGTGAAGCTCATATGATTGATCACGAGCTGGATATTTTACAAAATGAACTGAATCAGAGTTCACATCATCATCACATGGGAAACGATACATTCAATGTGGAACAAACTCATTTCAAGGAAGTTGCAGCAAGCATCGTTGATGTTTTGACTCCCGAGACAACACGTTCCTCTTCACCTGTGAACACTAAGCTAGGAGGATCCAAGTTTATGAATTTAATGAAAAGAGTCAGTGCAGGATCCGTCACTATTCGTAGAGATTCACCAGAATTGTTTACTCCGGAGACTGACGAAGTTGTAGGTAATGAATACTTCCCTGTTCAAGATCAGCCAAACAAAGATTGATTCAATCAATATACATACATTTTATATATCTTTATAAATCATCTTAATGTCAATTTTATAAATGAATGAATATATGATATTCATTATCAGATCTTGGCATTTGTCGTTTGAAGGTGTCATTCCATTACGTACACATTTGAAAAATTCGACATCACTTCCAACGACAGCCCAACTATTTTCAATAAAGAAGGCCGCATTCAGCGTGTCTATTAAAATGCTGCAGTGCCCGTTGCGGTTACCATGGAACCTTCTCCTGTAGCTCGCTGCCTGCCGTGAATCCATTTCTCGCTTGCTTCTGTCTTTTTTTTTTTTTAGATGTGTTTGCTTCTGCTGTCAACAGTGAAATTCTTGAGGTTGAATCACAATTTGTCTGATAAACTCATCGTGCAAGAGTAATAAGTATCATAGTCTTACGTAAGCTGTCAAAAGTTGAACATAGATCTCGACAACTTATTTAATTGTTGGATTAATCCACGAGAACTACAACAGACATAGCAATAATTGCGCAGTTTTTTTTTTCTGTAGAGGGACTAGATCAAGTTTCGTAGAAGCAAAATAAACAAAGGAAGGAAACATTGATAAACAATTACAATACAGTAATATACGTTTTCAACTGAACGTACTCCAAATATAATTAACACACCCACACCCGAAAGGATAATCAAGTATGGCTCCTTTTAAGTTCGGGAAAAGATCCTCAAAGGATAAGAATAAACAAACAAAGGAAGGATCCGGTAATTCTCCAAAGGGCAGTCCCTCGAGATTTCTACATTTAGGAAGTAGTAATAGTAATAACAATCAAACTACTAATACAGGAAATCTATTCAATAGAAATGAGAACGGTAACATGAACAGAAATGTAAGTTATACCAGTACCACAAGTAATAACAGTGTCCAAAATAATAGTAATAATAACACGATGTTTAACAACAATTCAGCTCCTCAGCAGAAATTCTCGCCAGTACAACAAGCACCTCAGTTTGCCAAGTATGATCAAAGTAATAATCCTCGTTTGTTCCCAACTCCAATCCCAGAACAACAAAGAAACGTATCGGGCGCAACCTCAATTCCATTAGTTTATGATAACAGTAATAAATTACAACCTCAATTACCTTCTGAGAAAACCGTATGGAATAGAGTCAAGTTGGCCAATTCTCCATTCCCAAGATATAGACACGTTGCCTCAGCGTACGCTAGTGACGATGATAAAGTTTACGTAATTGGTGGTTTACACGATCAATCTGTCTATGGTGATACATGGATCATTAAATCAGAAAATAACGCTACTAAATTCACTTCTCATACAGTAGATATTGGTGAAAATACTCCTCCTCCAAGAGTGGGCCACGCTTCAACGTTATGTGGGAATGCCTTTGTGATATTTGGTGGTGATACACATAAAGTTAACCAAGACGGTTTAATGGATGATGATATCTATTTGTTTAATATTAATTCATTCAAATGGACAATCCCGCATCCAGTTGGTCCAAGACCATTAGGCAGATACGGTCATAAGATTTCAGTGATCGCAACAAGTCAAATGAAGACTAAGTTGTATTTGTTCGGTGGTCAATTCGATGAAACATATTTTAATGATTTAAGTGTATTTGATTTATCGTCTTTTAGAAGAGCTGATTCTCATTGGGAATTTTTAAAACCAAAGACTTTCACCCCGCCACCTTTGACTAATCATACTATGGTATCATATGCTCATAAATTATGGGTATTTGGTGGTGATACACAACAGGGTCTACTTAATAAAATCTTTGTATACGATCCGATAGTCAACGATTGGTCTATTGTTGAACCAAGAAATATCGGCTCTGAATTAAAGGATATCCCACCTTCAATGCAAGAACATGCCGCTTTAGTTTACAAGGATCTAATGGTAGTTGTCGGAGGTAAAGATGAACAAGACATATATTTGAATACAGTATTTTTCTTTAATTTTAAATCTCATAAATGGTTTAAATTACCCGTTTTCAATCTAGGGATTCCACAAGGTCGTTCAGGTCATTCCATATCTCTTTTGAAAAATAATAAATTATTGATTATGGGTGGTGATAAATTTGACTACGCTGCGATTGATGACAATGATTTACATACTTCCGATATCAATATGGGTAAAGGTACTATCTTGTACACCTTAGATTTAACAAGATTGGAAGAAATGTGTCCCGGTATTATGGATGAAGTATCTACTCCCTTGGCAGGCGAAGCACCAGTTTATAATAATGCTTTCAATGAAGTTAAGAAAAATGTTGAGCATCCTGTTTCCAGACAAGCGTCTGCTAGTGGTCCCAACGGCAATGCAACAACTACAACAACTCCAAATGATGTACCAATATTTAATACAACCCCAACTACATTATCTGCGCCATCTAATCCAGTTCAAATACAAAATAATATATTGACGCCATATAGTGATCCAGAGCATCAATATACTCCAAAGACAGAAAATACCGATATTTTCCCCGTTGTTAAACAAACAAAGATTACTCCATCTGAGGAATTGAAGAGTCCAGTTACATTTGATCAAACTAAGAAGAATCCAATAAATGGGAATGTGATAAATTCCAATCCAGAACCATCAGTGGTACAAAAGCCTCCCGTTATGCAAACTAGAAGCAGCATAGAAAGAACGCCTGCCACTGAAAATAGTTTTAAGACTGTTAGCTCATCTGTGCAAAATGATGAAGAGGTTATTAAATCACCTATAATTGAACAAAAAGAACAGTTTGACGAACCAGCCACTGATTTGAATAGAGAACCAATTATTGAACCTACTGGCACGGAAGAAAGAGTTGCAGTTGTCTCACCATCTCAAGAATCCAGACACGAAGAACCAATAAAAGAAGAAAAGAAAGAAGAATTTCAGCCAAATGAATCAGATGAAGACGAATTTAAGGATTCTCAAAACATTGAATCTGAACAATTAGATAAATTGAACGCTGTTGAAATGAGTCCCGAATTAAATAAACAAGAATCCGATAACGAAACTTTCGAAAATAATACTCTTGACGATTTAATACCTTCTCCTCAATCAGAGTTAATTCAATCTGATAATGAAGAGGAGACGCCGGAGGATAAAGAAGAAATTTCTACCGCGCCTTTGAATACCGATATGGATGAAGTCCCAGTTAATAAACCAATTAAAGTCGAGGAGGTTTCTAATATGACTACAATTGATAAGAAGGTACTTGAAAACTTCCGTTCCGAGTTACAAAACTTGAGAGATATTGCAAATGAAAAATCACTTGAAGCAAGTAATCATATTAGAGATCTAGAAAATCAAATAATTAGATTAAAGGGTATCAATAAGAAATCAAACAGCTTGACAGCTGAAAATGTCAGCGCAGCAAGGTTACAGAATCAATATGACATCTTGGTAGGCGATAACAATATTATGAGAGATAGAGTGTTGGAATTGGAAAGTTTATTAAGTGATAAATTCCTTGATTTAGGTAATTTGAATGATATTATTAAGCAGCAGAAACTTGTTATTGACGGTTACGATAGAAACAATTTGAATGAGGATGCAATTGAGGAAATGAGGTTAAAGGTCAAAGTTCTGGAAGAAGAAAATAAGACTTTGAAGGATGATATAAGGGCCAGAGATATTTCGTTAGCTAAGAACATCAGTTTATATAGTGAACAGATCGATTCTTTAGTCACAAGTTGGCAACCATCATCAAGCGGCGATGAACATGAGAACGATGAGACATATAATCAAAATTCTAAAGATGCTAAGGATGTTACAGCAAGTAGTTATCATCCACATCATAAACACGTTGTAAACGAGTTATCTAATCAATTAGATGATTTATTGGTTAGAAGTCAAGGGTTGAGTGAATCTAGAGATAAATTAAACGAAGATTACCATGAATTAGAAACAAAACATCAATCTACTAATGAAGATCTTTTAAGTACGAAGGAAGAATTACAAACTATGAAGAAGAACTACGAAGAGACTTTAAAATCTATTAACAATACAGGTAAGGCATTGGAAATCTCGGAGAAAGAATTAGATAAATACAAATCCTTAAATAAGAAATTACAAGAGGAAATGGACAACTTAAAATTACATAATATCGATAGTCCTAAATTGAAGGATGGTTCGCTCTCCCCAGATGATGATAAATCTGGTTCAATAAATGATGCGCATTTCAATATGAAATTAAATGATTTGAAAGCAGAATTGTTCATTGTGAAGCAAGAAAGAGATTCGATGAAGGATGAAATGTTAGAATTAAAGAAAAAATTATACAGCATGGACGGTAATTAAATAAAATAAAAGATATTGGCATATTATTTTCACCTCAAAAGGAAATTGAAAAACAAACCAAAAGACATATACTATATATGTATATATTGTGAATACATCAGAAACAGTTTTTGTACTATATATTTAAAAAGTTAGGATTATATAATGATTAAAATCATATTATGACGAACGTTTGATATCTGGGTATTTTGAGAACGATCATTTTCCCTTTTCGGTTTAAATTAGCTGACTGCCAGTGTATGGTTGGATACCATCGGCTTGTAAACTCAGAACGAGCACATATATGGTAAGAAGTACTAACCGAGCTGCTATCGTCAGAGCTTTAGATGTTGTTCGACGATGTTTAAGATATTCTTACGTACGTTATGAGCTGCCCTGATTACCAGTTGTCAGACTACGAATTTTTAGCAATGACGAAACTTTGGTTCGCTGCAGTTCTCCTTGCATAAAGTCAGCTTGATGTTAAAATGAACCCTAATGAATATCACGTAACCCTATTCTCCATGGGGCCCCTCCAATCAGAGAATCATATTTGGTGCACAGATTATCCCGGGGGTCGATGGAGACACTATGAAACCCTATCCCACGAGCCCTCTATCCTTGGTGGCCCCTTGACTGTTTCAGCACTCAATTCACTGCACAACGGCTGTCTTGTATAGGAACAAGGGTTCGGAGAAAAAAACAACCAAAAATGGAATAAAAAGTGAAAATTTCGATAGTCGCTAAGTTAAACAGGAGAAGTAAAGGGCGCATAACGTGCAAGCTTCGTTACTGTATGGGGGTTAGTTGAAATTAAACAGCACAGGATTACGTTAAGCACATTAGTTAATCAATTGAAATAATACTTCTGGATTCTGTTAAATTTCATTTTGTAATAATGTTTATTGTGAAGTAAGAGGGATTATCTTGTTCAGAAAAAAGATTTAAGAATAAATTTAATTTCTTTATTAATTCGTAATTGTTGGACAATCGAAATCAGCCACCTATTGATTAACGAGTAATTAAACGAACAATAATAAATTAATTTGTTGAAAGCTACTTCAGAAGAAGAAAATATTTCTAGAAATCAGACTGCTTTCAATATAAGACATTTGAAGCTCGAATACTTTACATCACCATAAAAGGGACATTACTCTGATATTAACCACAATTTGTTAAATCCGGTTATCATTGAATCATTATACATCATCCCCTTGAAATAAGTTCCCTCAAGTTTCTCAAAGAAAATATAAAAACCACACTATCTGACACAAGACAAGTTAATCAAATTCTACTGCCAAATCTTTTTTTTTTCAGGTATAAAATAATTAAATGACAACAGGATTACCTATACCTCCAAAATACAAAAAACATATCTCATTTGATAATTTATCACCATCTTTAATAGATGATGAAATTAAAATATTGAAACAAAATAATAGATATATCGGATATAACAATAGATTCTCTCATATCCCACCCCAATATAATCCACTATACAATCAACTAAGCAAAGATGATATTACAGATGATTTAGAAGACACGAATGATCCATTAGCTGAAAGACCCCAATTACCTAGTCAACATACTAGTATCAGTCAGCAATCTTCCCGAAGTTGTCAGGAACCAAGACAGTCAAGAGCAGAATGGCATACGCCACGTTCTCTGAATGATTTTTCAATAAAACTATCACCGAGCCCCTTATATAAGACTACTTCAGCTGGAAGTAGAAGTGAATCTCCGCTTGAAAGACAATCTTCGACATCAAGGATAAGTCTTGGGAGATTACCACCTCCTCCTGATAAATCGATTTTGAAACATACTGATAAATTAGTAGATGAACCAGAAGATATCGAAGATGTTGATATCGGTGATATGACCACAGATAATTCGAAAAAGATGACAAAAGTTACTAAAAATAATACCCAATTAAATTCGGGTTCAAAAGTAGGTTATACACAATCATTATTTTCTCATTTAAATGAAGTTGAGGATAGAATTAGTAATAGAAATAGAAGTACAGGAGATTTGAATACTGAGGAGAATCCAAGAGATTTAAGAAGGAAATCGTTTGCGAATATGTCCGATGCAGAATTAGCGGCATTAGAAAATTCGTATATAAATCTTGGTAGATCAACTAAAGCTACCATCGATCAATTTGATTTTGGTAAGCAGAATCCTGTATTTCTTGATGACAAGAAAGCAACTTCAATTAAAATCCCAAATACAGTGCTAGATTCATTAGCGTGTGTATATCCATCGAGACCCGTCGTTGACCATAAAGCATTGTCATTAACGGTGGAGAATGAAAATTTTCAGAAATGTGTCAATTCTGTACATAGGAAATTGAATAATAAATATAAGAATGAGAATGCATCTTTAAGAGTTGTGTCGTGTTATATATCTGGTAGGAGGTTTACTTGGTCAACAGTTGATTGGTATATTGAAAATTTCGTTAAAGATGGCGATCACTTAATTATAATCACATGCATCCCAGATTTTAAGGATAAATTAGATATTAAAGTTCAACATGAAAAAGTTCAAAAGAGGAAGAATGAAATGTTCAACATTCATAAAAATGAGGCAGCTAAACCTAAAATTTCACATAGTACTAAGAGTGAGAAAGAAGAGGAAAGACCATTATCGAAAGGTATACTTTTAGAAGGTGTTTATGAAGAAGCTAAAATTGTTTGTAAAAATATTCTCGAATACTATGCAGCAAGATTATGTGACAAGAAAATTAAGATAACTGTTGAAATGGTAAAGGACAATTCTACTAAGGCCGCCCTAACGAAGGTTGCCGCATTATACAAACCAAGTCTTCATATTGTTGCGACAGTCAGTGCTAATATCCAAATCAAATTTAGAAATGGTAATGTCAAGCTGCCATTCTTTGTGATGAAGCATTATACTATTCCAGTTATTGTCGTTCCATTCGAATTTATAGATAGCAATCTGCTAATAGAGGGTGCACCACATGAAAAGTCAAAGGTAACCAAGGATAAAAGACTTGAAACATTAGATCGCATCTTTAAAAAGACTGTTAAGAATCCATTCTTACATGACGAACACTATCACAAGGATAATTATAATATGACATCGAGTGATGATGAGGAATCAGTAGCTTCAGTGGATGAATATTTTCCAATATCTGCAGAACAACAAAAGAAGATTAATCAATTTGAACAATTGGGTTATATATTCCCATTGACAACTAGAGAAAAATTATTGAAAACCAATGAAGTTGTATATGATCAGGATGGTAAGAAATTAACTCCAATAGCATCTAGAAGTTCGAGAAGAAGTTCAAGAGTGCAATTTCAAGAATCTGGATTATATAAAGTGAAATCAATGATAGATGGTGTACTGACGCCAGATGAAATCCAAACAACTAGTAATACCAATCATAACAGCAATAGTAATTCGTTGAAACCTACATTCAGTGATGCACAACCAATTAGAAAGACTAAATCAGTTATGCAACCCCCAACTACAAAACCACATCATCATCATCATCATCATCGTCATCATAGCGGGAATTCAAAGGGCTCCGGTAATACCAGTGAAAAATCCCGTTCTAATCATTTATCACCAAATATTAGTCGCGAGAGTATGTCGAAAGTCAAATCTAAACAGAAAGTTAAGACAGTGTCGTCATCATCTTCTACGTCATCAAAGAAGAAGAAATCAGGTATCAGTTCAATGTTTAAGAAATTTTTCTAGAGATGGAATAGTGGTACTACAAAATCTCTGTTGCTTACGATAATAACAGAAATCTTACTACATCACTTTCTGCACTTGAAAGTTAACTAATGATATATATTATGCAAACAATATAAAAAAATAAAATAAAACTATGAATAAAGGGATGATAACAATAATGCGGCTGACTTAATTAAAGGAAGAAGTATACTTTGGTGCAACCCTTAATATCAGCGGTACCCTTTAAATATATGAAGTGAAAGAAAATATTGCCACAAATATAATAAAGAAACTTAACAGAATATAACAAGACACTGATGTTTCAAAAATGATGTGAATCGAATTTCGTTGATTTCTGTAAATATATATAAGCAAACAATGATGTCCAAATAACAACAAGTTTGATTTCTTATTTATTATTACAAAAATATAAGTTCTAGTTTTAAAAAATAGAAAATTACAAATCTGTAAAACCAAATAATTAATATCATATTCTTTCATAATGAAAATCGATTCAAAAGTTTATTCGGAGGCTCAGAATTTAGCCAAAGAACCTCATTTTAAATATTTAATGTTAGGTGTTGTATGCGGTGCTGTGGTACCAACCATATATGCAAGACGGTATATGTCTAATAGAAGTGGATCAAGACCAAATGGATTGGTTGAACGGTTACCTTCATTAGAACCAACTGAAAATGTAAAGCCAAAGCGGTCCTTAATTGATGATGAATTAACATATGAATTGTATTCTTCTATCATTTAGATACGGATAATTTAAGGGAGTTTCAAGTCAAATCCTAACGTTTAGTCATACATAAGAAGTGCAAAATAGTTAATAAAACCTGTTGTTGCAATTATATATAAAAGTCAATACTATTTAAAATAAATAAAAAGTTCGAATTTTTTTTTTTTTTTTCATTTAATAAATAAATTTTTGATGTTGTTACTATATGTCGCATGTCATTGAACAATTTTTAATGATGCCGGCTGTCTCGGACAAATCAGGTTCGGAAATCCCAATCGTTTAAGTGCAGCAATCTTAGTAAAGGATACTACATAAAATAAAGCAATTTCAATACAAGACAATTCACAAGGGACGATACACTTACCAAGATCTAACTCTAAGTTGGATATATTAATATTAGAAGCGTTTAAAAAGTTCAATTTATTTCTACCAATTCATTATGTCAAAGGATTTCTATAGGGAGGTTGATCCATCCAAGGATAAATTAATTGTTGATAAAGATATTGATTCTTTACAAAAACAACCAGAAAAATTGACATCATTTATTCATGATCAAAGATTGAAAATTGCAGATGGTGTTCAAACCACCAAAGATAATGTAGATAAGATTAAAAATGATTATACTGAGGCCGAACAACGATTAAATACTAAAGTTACTAGTGTTTATGCGGATGATCGTAATAAATTGGGATTAGGTCTTGCATCTGTTGTTGTTGCAATGATGACCGGTTCAATAATGACAAGACGTTCTGGGTTTAGTTTAAGATTAACTACACCTTTGTTATTAGGTATCTTTACAGGTATTTATGTATTCCCTCGTACAAGTAATAATATTTGTGATAAGATATTTGATTATGAATTGAAGCATCTACCGGTATTAGCTAAAAAGCAAAGAGAAATTAAAGGAGAATTAACTGAAGGTTTAGAAGATTGTCGTGATTTTTCCAAAAAATGTAGAAATTTAATCAATAAATGGTTTTAAGAACATGAGATAATAACTGGTATATTATATATGTTACCAACTTGTAAGTATAACTAAAATAAATAGTAAGAAAAACACAAAATAAATAAATAAAATAAACATGAATATCATAAATTAAATGAAATGAGTAATTGTATACAGAGATGTATTAAAAAATACTTATATATACGGGGGGTGGGGAATAAATTTTTTAAAGGAATCAATCCTTAGTTATGTAAAAAACGTCTAAATTTTATTGATTATTTTATAATTAAACGGCAACAGTAGACATCTTTGGACCGAATGGTTCGTAGTGAATCATATCATCTTGATGTTCTAGAGATTTCAAATGAGAGATCATACCCTTCATGAATTCTAAAGAACCACAAATGTAAACATCGGAATGAGCTGGAACCTTAGATTCTAAGAAAGCGGCGTTAATACGTTCAGTCTTGTTAGTGTGAACGATTTCCTTCTTAACATTTTCAGCTTTGTTTAATAATTCATCAACGTGCTTCTTGAAAGCTTGATCCTTTTCATCACGAGAGGATTGAATCCAGTAAATTGGTCTCTTTGGATTAGCCTTAATTTGTTGTTCTAACATAGCTAAGATTGGAGTAACACCAACACCAGCAGATAATAGAACTAATGGAATTTCATTTTGGTTAATTAATTTTTCGTTTAAAGCGAAATCACCAGCTGGTGCACTTAATTTAATCTTGTCACCGACGTTAACCTTTTCGTGCAAATATTCAGAGACTAAACCTTCTGGGTTACCCTTAGAGGTTTCTAATTTAACAGCGAATTTCAAACCGTTAACTGTGTCAACTGAACATAGAGAGTAATGACGTAAGGCATCGTATTGGTTTTCTTGAATAGTTGGGTGAGTGTTAACGGTAATGTATTGACCAGCAACAATGGGTAATTTAGCTAAATCAATACCACTGTCGGCATCGGCGGAGACAGTGAATTCGTAGATATCTTCAGCGACTAAATCTTTAGAAGTGACAGTGAATGGTTTCCATGAATCCCAAGCAGCTTCAGCGTACATTTCCTTTTCAACAGAGATGAAAACGTTGGCGATTTCATTGTAAGCTTCACCCCAAGCATTGATAATTTCTGGAGTAGCAGCATCACCTAGAACTTCCTTGATAGCTTTTAGTAAATATTCACCGACAATTGGGTAATGTTCTGGTTTGATTTGTAAAGCACGATGTTTGTGACCGATTTGCTTAACGTGACCTAATAATGGGGATAAATCATCGATATTTTTAGCGGCAGCTAAGACGGTAGTAGCTAAAGCAGTTGGTTGAGCACCTTTCTTTTGGTTAATTCTGTTGAAAATGTTTAATAATTCAGTGTGTTCACCTAACATGTTCTTGTAGAAAGTAGTAGTGATTTCAGTACCACGTTGTTCTAAGACTGGGACAGTAGCCTTGATAATAGTTCTAGTAGCAGGAGATAGCATTGCTGTAATGTGTTATGATTTTTTTGTTGTTGTGTTATTGGGTAAAGTTAATAAAAGTGAGTGATACTAGTATTGACTTGGTCTTTTATATTATAAGATAAGAGATATATAATAAATATACAAATTAGAAAAGGAAAAGTTTCAAAGAAATATCATTTATCCAAGAAAGTTTGGACCCCTTATATACATTTTTTTTTTAATTAACTTTCGAAAACTTACTTCATCTAAAAATGAATAACCTTTCTGAATAAAAATAGGAATGATCGACACTTCAATCGATATATGCTTTCGCTAAAAAGAAACAGTTTGTTCATTACGATGTCTCCGGGAAGACAAGTAATCAGTAAAGTTATCTTACATTTCTTTTGTTCAACTCAGACAGATTATGTTTGAACACATATACACATACTCTCTCTCTGTTTTTTTGTCTCTAGCGAATATATGTCTTCTTGATAGTTCTACCACCTCGAGAGGTTTGCTGAAAATTGCTTTATAATCAAAAAATAGCAATCTCCGCTGCCTCCGATTCTCGCACACCTGAAGTCACCTCTGCGACATGTTCTGCCCTCTCTCTCCTTTTTCAGTACGTTGAGTTTGTCTGTATTCATTCATAACAGCAAGAACGTTGTCGTTTATCGAGAAATTGTAAACGGATATTGCAAGAGCTTATACTGCCACTTCTGGGATGATTTTGCTTTTTTCCATCCCAATGGTCAATACGTATCACTGGGAAAAAACGATGGAACAGGAGGAGCCCCACGTCAATATTTGCAAAAAGCAACAACGAAGTAGCCAAAAAAGAAACTATTTCCTCGTTGTGTCCGACCTCTAATTACATAAGAGCGATATCCCCAGAGGTACGGACCCCGCGTATTACGAGATCATTGAATTAGAATTGATTTGATTGGTCCCAAATGTGAGTGTACATCTATAACTATTGTGAGTTCGTGCCATAATAATTGTTGACTATCAAAAAAAAAAAAAAAAAAAAGAACAATGTGTACAGCTTTCTTACCAAGCAGGAAAACTCCGTACATTATTGTTATTGCCATTATTATTTCGGGGGGGAGTCGAGTTGCGGATTTCCCGAATTACTTTTTTTTTTCTTTTTGCACGATTTTCCTCTGGGGAGGCGCACACCTCGTCCGACTGAAAAATTACGTGGAGGGCGTACAATTCTATTCTCTTCTGCTCTGTGTAAAAGGGGGGGGGAAGCCTCATCCATTGAAAAAAGCAACTGGCGGAGCAACACGCGGTGCTTTGCTGCCGATTTTTACTTTTACGTCCGATACAAATTCCCGGGTATACGTGCTTACTAAACACATAATCTTTCATTGGATAAAGTGACACAAAACAGGCGAAAAAGAGATGAAGGGACAGGGCTCATATGTTGCAGTTCTTCAAGTTTCCATAAGCGATGGGGATGATTTTAACTACGTAAAAAAAACAACTGCAATTCTTGATAAAATTTAAACGATGTGCACGTAATTTTACATATTATTTACTTATTCTACGTAAATATGCGACAAATAGACAGAGACAAAGAACGAGAGATTATGCATTGGTTTCGTTCATTGTTGAGAAAAGAACATTTGTGGGGTCGTTGAAGTCTACTTGTAATGTAAACATGGCGTTGACACACCAATTCCAAGTAACAATGTGTACGGAATCAATAACATTATTATTGCTGTCTTGTGATTTAGAATTAATAAGCAATTGTTTTAATTTTTTCACTTCAGACGTTTTGGTTGCAATCACTAAATAGTCGGGAGTAACGGAACTTTTAGCGTTCCCAACATTTGAATTATTATCATTCTTTAAGATACCATCCTTTGAAAATTTAGAATTTAATATATTCACTTTTTTAATACCATGACTTTCCAAAATTGCACTTATTGTATCCGTACCACCATTAATATCTTGGAAAATATTAACATTAGATAAATGAGCTCTTTCAAATATTTTAGTACCTAATTCTGTCTTACGTTTCATATCATCTGAAATTTCTTTAATACTATATTGTTCAATTAATTCTTTATCAAAATGTTCACGTAATTCTTCAAGACTATGATAAGTTGATCTTATCTTCGAACGACGTACATTTTTCAAAAGATTCTCAACAAAATCAGGTTTCAATGCATATCTTAACGGTGTAAATGATAAACTTTGTAAAAACTTTTGAGTTCTAAGTAATTTTGGCGCAAAAATCGCATTCAACTTGTATTCATCCTTAATTTCATTGAATAATTGAACTCCTAACAATTTCAATATACACAAATCAATATCGGTTAAATTATCTAAACAACTCGTTTGGATAGCACGAATATCATATATCGGTAATATCGATTCAATTGAACTTATTTCATTCTCCGGTAATGATTTCCTTATGAATGTTTCAACAATTTCCTTAGCTTTAACGTCATTGCCATCATCAACATTTCTATTTTCATTAAACGAGTCATCAAGGTCCCTTGTGTCATGTTTAATGGTATCCGATTCGATCTTTCTTTTCTTTTTTGCAACTATATCATTTTGTTCCTCTGTCGTATCTTTGTCTCGTTTAGTCTCATTCCTAACATTATTTGATTTGTCATCCTTTTCAATTACATCCGACTCATGTTCATTTGTCTCGTTCTTAGAAAGTTGCTCGTTTAAATTTCGTACAGGGCCCATATTAGCGGTTAAATAATTTGATGATGAGGAGGAACTGCTATGGTTCTCTGGTGTCTTCCTCGCGGATGAATTTAAGTTACTTGTTGAATCAGTTAGATCACTTTGCGTCTTGCTTAACAAATTGATACCATCTCTCAATGTACATAAGGATTTATTAATGATTCTTTCATTTTCAACACTACTTGTTACATCGTCTTCACTTATTGCTGAAAATTGACTATTATTTAAGGTATGAACAGGTTCATTGTCAGATGGTAACTCAATTGGATCATTCAAAATATCATCATCGGAATTATCAATGTCATCCAATTGGGTCGGTAGAGTAGTTTGTGTCATGGTTTGAGGAACAGACATCAAGAGATCATCATTATCATTGTTGGAATCATGGCGTTGAAATAAACTATTTGGTACTTGGTTAATATGTGTCTCCAACCCATTTGTGAGAGGTAAAGTACTATATCTCTTTAATAAGGGATCTAATTTTTCACCTAGCAAGTAACAATCCTCTAACCATAGATGATTCACCACAGTACATTTCCCCTTCCATAACGTCATTGCTGTATTGTATTTTCTACCTCTTGGAATTTGACAAATTAAGAAATTATTTCTCTTTGAGAAATCTGTAGTTGCTTTCCCACCTAATTTTTCAACTAATAATTTAATGTATGATCTTTGATAACCAAAATATTTAGTAAAACTTGCATTTAATACATTGATATGTTCGTCGAAGATTTTGTCCTTGAACGGTTTATAAATGATTTTAGAATCAGGTGAAACAAATGAGTTTAATTTTAATATATCAAATAACCAGACCAAATTTGCTGTCATTGATCGTTGTAATTTAACTACTGAAGCATGACAAGCAATTACAATTGTCTCAGATTGGGCATTACCTTCAGTCAACTCGTCATTTATCACAGTCCCATCATTATGTTCAATCAAATCCTTCAAGAATTTTAATACGTTGTGGTCCAATTTTAAACTTTTATCTAGTTTTAAATTCTTATTTGTTAGAATATTTGACCTTATACTGAATTCCTTGTTATGTAATTTCGTCCATGTTTCATTGAAACAACTCTGGGTTTTATCAGTATATGTACCACTTGCTAACAAATGTTCTTCATACGGTACAGATTCTCCTGTCTTATAACATTCCATAATCCATGTTGGAAATATAAATTTAATGTCATTAGATAATTCACCCTTCTGGACAACAAGGACGGATGGATCCATAAATGATCTGGATATCAAGAAATCAATATCTGTTGATAAAATATCAGTATATGAACCACCCATCGAAGCAATTAAATGTGTATAAAATAAATATTCATTATCATTGAATGTACATTTAGATACGTAAAACTCTAGATCTCTAAAAAAATGTTTTGGATTTGGCGAATATAATGTAGTCTTGTTTAATCTATTACAATTTAAGGAGTCCTGGACCCAATTTGGAGTCACAATGGGGATCAATAGATCATATGCACAAACTGAATAAAATTTGTAATTTGTATCGAGAGAGATTATGAAATGTATATCTGTTATTGATTTTTCACTATAGAATCTCTTGTAGAACCATTCTTTACACCCCTGTATATCTGTTTTAGGAATATCACTAGGTATATCAATGTCGAATGATTCGTATATTATGCAATTATTACAACCATTGTCTTCTAGTAGTAATTTTGTAGATTCGAATTCATCTAATTGAGATTTATTCGTTGCGACTATAAGTATATTTAGATCCTGAAACAGACTCATTGTTGCGTGCGACAGTTGTGCAAAGTTATAATCTGGTAGCAAACATACATATATTTCGTTTCATGTTACTCACTATTGGGGGGGGGGGTTAATTTAAGATTGAACATGTTTCTTGAAATAATTATGCATCCAAAAGGCAGAACGCCAATAAAAATTTTCAGTTTCACTTTTCGCGACTGTGAATCATAACAAGATTAGTAGCTTATTACTATGACAACAAGAGACGAATAGTACAGTGTTCATATAACATAGACATGCAAATATATGAAATCATAGACATTGTTCCCTCCCCATCTTAAAGCAATGTATGTGGGTTAACCAGCTTTGGATTGCCAATTGCTCTAACTGTAACTGTTGATTCGATACACCTCCTAAATGATGAAGATACCAGTTCCAAGACCGGCAACTTGTATATAGTGAAACAGCACACAATGATAGTTTATCAGCTTCCTGTATCTATTGCTGGCTTCCAAAGGTACACTGCACTACACTACATGTATCCCATCTGCCAAATGTCACTACGTACCGTACTATCTTATCTTGCAATCAAAACAATACAAAGTTCCCGATGCACTGTCCCATCCACGTGGCGCTTCACAGTTACTTTATATAGTAAAAAAACATTGTTAGTGCCAACATATTGTCCATTTCTGGTCTGTTCTGTTGTGCGGCTTGTTAACAGTTTTTACGTACGATGACGAAAGAAGAAAATGGGATGATGAAGTTTTATAGGGACAACAGATCGATCACCAGGGCAAGAACAACAACAACGAACAACGATAACAGCCACGAACACATATGTATGAACAAGTGTCATATTATCATTTTGTAGCTGTATCTGAGATTGCTCTGTCAAAATCAAACTATAGGTTCTAGTATATCTGGTTAAGTTAAGTTATTGACAAATAGTTATTCTGAGATTATAGAGAATTTTATACTTTTTATACAAGATAACTGAAACGACAAGAGCGAAAGTATAATAATTTAAAGAGATATCAATTACTTTCATTTATTGGATGGAATCTCATTGATACTGTATTTGTAATTGTATCTTCTATCTTTATTTTACCGGATCTATTTAAGTGGTGGATCATAGGATACCATCATACAACAATCTTAAGAACTACATTTTTGAACAAGCGATGAAGTTTGGTAAATATTTAGAAGGTAGACAATTGGAATTGTCGGAATATAATGGACATTTTATCGACTACAAAGGTTTGAAAAAATTGATTAAACAGCTGGCGATCCCAGTTTTCCCGAATAATTCACATCAATCTAAGGATTTGATACTTGATAAAACAGAGGATAGCGATGATGACGTTACCGATTTTAATAATCCCGTATTTTATACCAGATTGCAAGAGAATAAAGCCTCATTCTTTTTCAGATTGGAGAGAGAATTGGAAAAGGTTAATTCCTTCTATTTAGAAAAGGAGGCAGATTTGAAAGTTCAGTTTAATATCTTACAAATTAAATATAATAATTATAAAAGAGCCGGCAGATTGAACTCAAGGATGGGTATATCATTCAAGACAATTTATGGTGGTTTCATCAAATTTCAAAAAGATTTAAGTAATTTTGAACAATATGTCGAATTGAATAAGACAGGTTTCTCAAAAGTTTTGAAAAAATGGGATAAAAGATCACATTCTCAAGAAAAAGAATTTTATTTAGCTACTGTTGTGTCAGTACAACCAATATTTGCAAGAAACGAAGCATTGAGATTAAATGATGAAACTTTGAACATTTTAATCGAATTAAATGATGTTAATAATAATAATAATAACAGTAACACTGGTGAGAATGAACCAATTACTAATTCTGAGAAAGTGTTTGGTATGAACGATGAGATTTTACCCAATAGTACAATGTCTAGTGATAACAAAACTATGATAACCCAGAATCTAACTGTACTGAATCTAAGGCCATCTCCTATTACAAACGATTCACAAACTTCTCTGGATTACTTGGATTGGGATACCAAGATTGAAAATTGGTATATTGAATTAGTCAATATCTCTAAACTAAAAGATGATTATAGAAGAAATATTGCATTAACTAATTTTACAACAACAAAGATACAAAATACTATAGGTAAGATTGATAATGTAGATAAACCGAAATTATTAAAACAATGTGTGTCGAGATTGTTCTTGTTGTTGATTGGTAGTTCTATTACTGACACAAATTTACAAATCTTTTATGACAGTTCTAAAGGTAATATCGATCTACTGTATAATGGTGAAGATGAAGAGGAGTTCACTAAACGAAATATAATACACGAAGCAATGCATTCCCCTAAACAACAGAGAACATTTATAGTCAAGACATGTATGGAAATTTTATCATTAGATACATTGACAAGATTAATTAATGAACAAGATATATATAAGAGAACACCGCTACATTACGCAGCAGATTTGGGCAAATTGGACTCTCTAGAAATGATTATTAATTCAGGTCTCGATCAAACGATTGATAATGTGGATAACAATTCAAAGACACCATTAATCCTAGCGATAATAAATAATCATAACGATATTGTTAAGTTCTTATTGATTCATGGGAACGCCTCGGTAATACCGAAATCAAATCAAGAATCCGGAGTTCAATTTTCTCCTTTGTGTGTCGCTTGTAAGTATAATAATTATGACGCTGTTGATCTAATTCTGAAGTTAAGAGATGATCGTGGAATCAAATTAAATGATAGATCTGATCCAGAAGCTGCAGAATCGTTGCATATTGTAACAAAAAATAACGGTGACAGCAAATTATTGCAATTATTGATTGAACATGGAGCTAATCCTAATGGAATCGATAATTTTAATAAATGGACACCAATTTTCTACGCAATTCAACAAGGTCAAGCATCATCAGTAAAACTACTACTGGATTTAGGAGCTAGATTAGATGTTGTGGATGAAGATAGTAGAAGTCCATTATTTTATGTATTATGGGACAGTCACACAGGTGTATTAAATGCGATCTTACCATTCATCAATGAACATAATCAACCTCGAACTTTACCAAATGCAACTCTGGCACCAGTAACCGATGGTACTGAACTAGTCGATGACTTGGATGGTTTAAGTCCTACATTAGAACATATTCCAGATTTTGAATTACCTCCACCTATCATTCCACTAAGAAAATACGGTCATAATTTCTTGGAAAAGAAGATTTTTATCAAATTAGTATTTAAAGGCGGTGCACAATGTATTAATTTCACAAATAACGATACTTTGGAGCTAACTCAGCCCGGTAGAATGACAATTACACCTAATTTTTCAAGTATGATTCCACGTAATTTAATCTTTTCTGAAAGTGAAAGCACAGATTACGATGAATCCAAAACTAAAAAATACGAGACAACATTTTTAATTGATACGTTGGATAAATTCTCTATTGATTTCGAGATTTTCGCTTCATTCGGTACGAGGTTATTAGCAAAGACTACTGCTATGTCCCATTTTTTCACGCACGATCCAGTATCAAGTATTAGAACTGTTACATTGTCTCTGTTTGATACCAGACTAAATTGTGTAGGTAGCCTGGATTTGGAGTATCAGGTAATTTTACCATATTTAGGTAAACCATTACAAATTACAAAATATGAACCATATTGGAAATCTACTGGTAACAACAATAATAATAACAATAACCAACCTGGTATAATGAGTCTAGATAATCAGTTATTAATCGCCAATAAGAGTGTTAATACTGTGCAATCAACCATTGTAACATCTTCATCGTTAAGTGGCACGTTTATCAGTATCAAAGTATTCGCATTAAATGATGGTACCATTGTATCGGCTCCAAGTTTCTATATCGATGTTTACGGTTCTACGGTTCTAATCAATGATCTGACTAAACCACAACTTGAAACTCTATGTGGTTATAAGATAGATAAAATTGAAACCGATATTTTCTCCAGCTTTGGTGATAATATCGAAGAAATTTATTCCTTTTTCAAAAAGGTTATTAGTTCAAAAGTATTTGAATTTGAAACATTGCTAAAAGCTATTCCTAAATCCATCCAACTAATCGTTCAAGTTTGTTTCCCAACAGCACAAGAGATTGAAAGTGTCCCTGTTAAAATATCACCATGCGTCACCATAAATAAGTTTATTGATGGTATTTTATATATTATCTTTGAACATGAACGTACATTGCGTCATTCGGGACAAAGTATTAGATCCATTGTGTTCAGTTCATGTAATTGGCAAGCCTGTTCCATTTTAAATTGGAAGCAACCAAATTTCCCTGTATTGTTAAGAATGAACACACTAAGTACCAAAGATGGTTCATTTATTAGTGATACCCCACATCGTTTGAAAGTGGTCTCTATGAAGAAAAATTGTATAGAGGTTCCAATATACGATGAAAATGCTAATAATGATACGGCGGCCATTATTAAACCAGATGGGTTTGATGAAGAGGATAATGATGGACCAATTCATATTCATGATATGGTTAGGTTCTCAATAAGTAATAATTTATTAGGTGTTATTATACCATATGAATTGTTGAAACTAAGTGATACTCTAAACAGTGTAATCAAAGGGCAAGAACTACTACTAATCGGTTCGAGTCATGATAACAATGATTTAATGAAGGAAGATAAAGAAATTAATGGTAGATATTATGATGCTGAGTTAATATTCGATTAAGAAAAATATATCGTGTTGATAAGTACATATATATATATATATATATAAAATTTAAATAATTAAATTATAGAGTAAAAACATAGATTGTTTTAGATATTCCAATAAGAAGAAGAAGGATGTAGTTATAAATTTCATACGTGACTTTCGAAATATTTTCTTACTTCATCGTTCAATGCAACTTCTGAAGCTGTCTTTTCATTATTATCCTGAATATCTTTATCAGCACTGTATTGATTAACTAACAAAACTGCGATGTCACCATGGCCTTCAGCAAGAGCATGGAACAACGGCGTCCAACCTTGATTATCCTTAGCGTTAACTGGGCTTAACTTAGCGCAAAGTAAAGTAACCATTTTAGATGAACCGATTGCACAGGCTCTGTGTAATGGCAATTGTCCCTTCTTATCCTTAATTCTAGTACTTGCACCATTAGCTAGCAAATATTCGACTGCGGTATAATGAGTCTTTGAAACAGCTAGATGTAATGGTGTGACACCTTGGAATGTGACTTGATTTAGATCTGCTTTAATTTGTCTTTCACACAATTCTTTAAGGATAAGGACATTACCAATAGATGCGGCAATATGAATAGGGGTCCAGCCTGCATCGTCAGTAAGCGTATCCAGATCTATATCCTTCATATGAGATAGTAAGTATGTAACTATCTCCGCAGCTTGTGATGAGACGGCCCAGTGTAAGGCTGTTCTATTATCGGCATCTTTACTTATAATATCCTTACCTTCATCTTCCGAATTTTGTAAATACTCTTGCACTTTTGAAAGTTGGTTATTCATACAAGCGGCATGTAATGGATATTCTGACATGTTTGTTTGTGGGTATGAGTGTGTTAAGTATTGTTGTTGTTTTTTTGTATAATATCTTGAGTTATAACTATTTGAACTGTTTATTTGAAGTTGTTATAATTGTTGATTGTTCCTGTAACTTTCGACCCTTTTTTATATAAATCGGTCTCGCTTTTAACGTTATCGCCTAACTCAGTTTCAAAGCAAAAGTAATGATAAGCACATGATTGTATGAAGAAGGGTCAAAATTGGTTATAGAATTGACTCAACTGTTTGAATATGATATAGTTGATATAGTTGATCGCATATAGTGTCATTACATCCGTGTATATGTGTTAAATTCTCATTTGATTTTGACACCATATGGGTGTGGTGTGTGGGTGCGTTTTCCACCGGAATCTTGCGAGTGTTCTCATTGGAAGAAAGGCGAATTTTAAATTATTTCGATTTTAAATAATGTGCATTTCACCCTTTAAACAGAAGAGAAGTTCAGGTGGAGCATAACAAGGAAAGAGTAATCAAGACATATTGACAATAATGAATAGAGGCCCAAACGAATTTCAAAGGTATGCGCGTGCATTCCAACAACAATTATCAAAAGTGAACAGTAATGGGCGTGGACCGGGCGGTCGTGGTGGTAGTCCCGCAGGTATGTTTGCAGGGTTAGGTGGTTTATTGCTATTAGGTGGTGGTGCATTATTATTGAATAACTCTTTGTTTAATGTTGATGGTGGTCATAGGGCCATTGTTTACTCTAGAATCGGTGGTGTCTCCAGTAGGATTTATAATGAAGGTACACATTTTGTTATTCCGTGGTTTGAGACTCCTATAATATATGATGTTAGAGCTAAACCACGCAATGTTGCGTCTCTGACAGGTACTAAGGATCTTCAAATGGTTAATATCACATGCAGAGTGCTATCAAGACCTGATGTTATGCAATTACCTGTAATTTACAGAACTTTAGGTCAAGATTATGGTGAACGTGTATTACCTTCGATTGTCAATGAAGTTTTAAAAGCTGTTGTTGCGCAATTCAATGCTTCTCAATTGATTACTCAAAGAGAGAAAGTCTCTAGATTAATTAGAGAAAATTTGGTTCGTCGTGCTTCAGGTTTCAATATTATGTTAGATGATGTGTCAATCACATATATGACATTCTCTCCAGAGTTTACCAATGCAGTAGAAGCTAAGCAAATTGCTCAACAAGATGCTCAAAGAGCAGCATTTGTTGTTGATAAAGCTAGACAAGAGAAACAAGGGATGGTTGTTAGAGCTCAAGGTGAAGCCAAATCTGCTGAATTGATTGGTGAAGCCATTAAGAAATCTAAGGATTATGTTGAATTGAAAAGATTGGATACCGCTAGAGAGATTGCTTCAATTTTAGCAAATTCTCCAAATAAAGTTGTTTTAGATAATGAATCTTTATTATTGAACACTTTGATTGATGCTAGATTAGATGGCAAGAAGAAATGATCGACACCCGTCAAGATAGGGAAGGAAGCTTTGTACATATATAACTAATACATATCGATCACGTATAGTTTTATTTCTTTTTATTCTTTTAATAATATTATTGTTAATTAAAAATATTTTTATTTAAGTGGTGATTAAGATATATAGGATATTTATGTGTTTATGAAGTTGTGATAGCTATTGGCTAATGGGCCCGATGCAAAAAAATAAATAAATAAATGAATGCAATTAATGAATATATTATTATGGTGTAGTGGTTTCCTTAAGAATAAACCTAAGTTTCATTGGTTGAGATTTTCTAATTTTAAATATATTGGATTTGAATCTTTCCAATTTTTTGGAACATGGTGATAGCATGTGATCTGTTGGTGAGTCGTACCTTTGCTGTTGTGTTGTGACTCTCAGTGATTTCTTCTTAAATATTGATCTATTTAATTGTACTTGTTTCTTAGGTTGATGGGTATACATAATGGATTAAGGGTGGTTGAACTGGTAAACGAACTTAAACTTGAACAAACTAACATAAAAAAACATATTTCAAAAATATCAGGCAGAGAGATGATCTGGCTTATACGTATATATATAAATAGATAGATAGGTGAAAGGAGACAATTAAATACTCCCTGTAATAACATTCTACGATTAGTAAAAGAATTCCATCGATTTGCTGATCTGCATAAGAATCTGGGGTAGACATCCATCGGAAACATGAAACATCCATGGAGATCAGAGCCGGTTATTTCGCCATGAAGGGACTCCTGAGCAGAACTCCTCGACCAGTTTCTATGGATCATCAGAACTTTACAATAGGTGATTATGGCCCAAAGGTTCAATAGGTTCTGTTGTCTTTGTGCTAACACCAGATGTCCCAATTGGGAACGAAATGGATCTGTGTGCTCCCGGATTCGTATTTACTCTTTACCCAATTAGGAAGTGTAATGGACCTAAGAAGCTGCCGCACAAATTATTCGGGGGAAAAACATATTCCGTTACCCGGCGGTCACGTGAACCTCACGTGACTTCTCGTTTCTTTTTTTTTTTTTTTGCTTCCAGTGGCACAGAGGCGAGGAGACAAAAAGAAAATTTCAGTTTTCGTCGTTGGCGTTGCGTTTCGCTGTGTTCAGATTTGGTGACCAGAACTGTAAGGGTTTCCCCAGTCGGGATACTCTGTGAACAGGAAACAGACGAGATCAATCGAGATGAATGATGAGGGATCCAGAAGTTATTGTCTGGATGGTTTGACAGTTTGTGATTACTGCATTCACTAAAGAATAAGAAAAATTAGAAATTGATCTTGAAAGATTTGTTGTTTGCCTTTGATTTAGCGGAAATACACTCATTGATCTATTTATAAATCACCCACCACTGGAATAGAACAATGAATATCTTTAAGAAGAAACTAAAGGAATGGGTTTATTCCATAAGTACCGAGGATCATTATGCAGAATATAATCCTGATGAGGAGCCAAATTTTAACATGGGTATGCGTTCTGGTCAACCTAATCCATCAAGTATGAATCTGGCTGGTAATATGAGTTCCGCCGATATTAATGATTCAAATAATGGTTATATCGGTAATGATGGTGATAACGCTTATCAAATTGATGATTTTAATACTAATGCAGCAGAATCACAAAAGGGTGTCTCTGAAATCATATTGGCTTGGAGACACATCGATGCTTGGACAGATAAACATAATCCAGATTTAAATGCTACTTTAAGTGATCCTTGTACTCAAAATGATATTACTCATGCAGAAGAAGATTTAGAGATCTCTTTACCACCTTCCGTAAGAGCCTCTCTAAGGATTCATGACGGTCAAGAAGATCTAGAATCAATGACAGGTACATCAGGTTTAATATATGGTTTACAATTGATGACCCTAGATCAAATTGTAGCAATGACACAAACATGGAGAAATGTAGCAAGAAATTTAAATAAACATAAAGCTCAACAACATAAAGCAGCAATGGCAATGGAACAAGGTAGTTCAACTTCTCAACAGACTCCATCTGAGGAGACAAACCAATTTAAATTACCATATATCCCTGATCAAAATTCTGTTCCACCAAATACTATTCAAGCTGCTTATGCTCATCCTGCTTGGATTCCTTTAGTAACAGATAATGCAGGTAATCACATCGGTGTAGATTTAGCTCCCGCCTCGGAAGGTTCATACGGTCAAGTCATATTGTTTGGTAGAGAGTTCGATACTAAATTTGTCGTCGCTGATAATTGGGGTGAATTTATGCTAGCATTCGCTAAGGATTTAGAAGAAGGTAATTGGTATTTAATTGATGATTCCGATGATTACTTTTCAGGTGAAGGTGAATTAGTATTCAGAGACAAAAGGACAAATGGTCCAGTTCAAGAATATTTAGAAGTATTGAAAAGAAGAACTTTACTGAAATACAAGGAATCACAAGCTCAACCACAACCACAACCACAACCACAACCACAACCACAGGAGCAACCACAGGAATTCAAAACAAAGGTACAGAATGACGCAGCCGAGGATACAGATTTCGATATCGATGAAGAATCTATTGAAAACGCAGAAACTACACAAATTGTACCAGAAGTTAAAGAGGAACCTGTTATTGCTAATACTACTTCCGTCGCAAATGATGATGATTCAGTTGTCGTTACTAAACAAGAAACTGTACCAGCAACAAATAATGATAATGAAATAGAAACTAAAGAAGTAAAACCTGAAGCTGAAGTTGTCGAAGAGGAAGAAAAGAAAGAAGAAACTGAAGTGGAAACTGAGCAGAAAGAGGAAACCGAAGTCAAAACTGAACAGAAAGAAGAACCTGTGGTTGAAGAGGAAAAACAAGAAATCGAAACTGAAGAACCAAAGGAAGAACCAAAGGAAGAACCAAAGGAAGAACCAAAGGAAGAATCAGTTGCTGAAACTGAGGAGCCAAAAGAAGATGTCAAGGATGATGTCAAGGAACTTCAAAACGAATTTGAAAGTGTCGCATTATAAAAAGTTCGCATAAAATAAAATGTTAAATAATCAATCATTATCCACTCGTTAAAATCCAAGAAAGAAAAGAATAGATTTGTTTAAGATAAATTTTATACATACCTATATACCTACTTTATCTCTCAACTTCATGTAACTTACTAGATATAATAAAAAGGACATATATCCACATAAAAAAAGAAATGTCATATACACAATGTGATAGAATATTTCTATTCATAAAGAGCTCTTTCTTTATTTTATTATATAATCACAAAAAAGACAATTTTCTTATAGAATACATAATATATATATATATACTACCAAATAATCCTTTGTAAAAATGGTTCATCGATCCATGCGAATGAATGCTTAATAAATACAAGTAACGTGAAGACGTTAATACACATGAACCATAATAATTCCCATAATAATCTACCAGTCGAACTAATAGTAATAGGTGTCTCATTTGGACCAGCTGGAACAAGTTTCTTGAAAATTGGCTCAGCGTTGCATGTGATAAATATTCTCCAAAATAGGAATGGTAGAATATAGTATCTTGGTTCAAATAGTGGAGATGGTACAATTGTCACTATTGTACATAAAATTAATGCAGTCCATGATATGTGTGTTAATTGAATTGGTAATTGAATTGATTCCTTAATAGGTAATGGAACGATAGGATGGAACGCCATTTCATTTGGTCTCATTAATTCCATATAGGTAAATGTTGAAAAATGATAAATTATTGATAATAGCACATATTTGATTAATCTAGATCTATGATTAATTAATCTTCTAAATAAGTAAAATGTGTAATGTCTATTGTCTGCCAATAGAAATGGGTGGATCTTCGTGAAGTAACGAATAATCGACATGATCGCTAATAATTCAAATATTGTTCTAGTAGGTCTTCTTTGGCATCTTAGTTTATATGATTTGATGAAATTTCTTGAAAGCCAGATTGGAACACTAAAGAATAATATAAACATAAAACAATAGAATACTTGAACCAAATGTAGTCCAGCAGAGTGGTTAGACTTATCACCTAATGTTATTGATCTGTTCCATACTAAATATATGAAAAATAGCACAAAATTAATAAAGTATGGTAGAACAAGTTCTTTAAAGTCTTCAATTCCTGTAATAATTAATTTCAGATAATTATTTAAAGAGTGAGTAGTGAATTGTTTGGTAATAATAGCCCTTCTTTCAACAACAATTACTAAGATAAGACCATTCCATATAATATTTGTCTGCCTAAAGAAACAACTTAAACCTGCCATTATACCACTTAGCCATATACTATACGTTTCCCCCCAAGGTAATGTTAATGCTAAAGTCAATGCTTCTAATATGAAGATAGTGGACCACACATCTGTATAATATAAGTAATAATATGTTGCCATTAGAGGAAAACATGTTATTGATATTGGCCAAAATCCAATCGCGTTAAATAAAAATAGTGGTCTGAATACAACTAGTGGTAATACTATTGCACCACCTATCAGGTTGACTACTCTTAAAATAGTTAATGTAGAAACAGACTTAAATATAGGGTGAATAATATGATAGTTTACCCAACCTAAAATGTATAACCCTGGAGGGGTTGTGATTTTTGGATCCCATTGAGTCCATTTACCATTTATGTAGGTTATGGTTTGTTCTATATGGAATCTTTCATCGATGAATTGGTATGGAACTACTTTCCTAGTCACATATATGAATGTTATAATAAAGTACAGAAGGATTATCGGGTAGGCTAAAAGGTTAACAGTAAAACCCAGTATAACTTCCTGCTCTAGGTTACGTTGTACACCTTGTGCTACCAGTTGTGTAGTTAGTTCTTCTTCTGCATCCTCGTTTAGTTCAATGTTTCCGAACTTATTCGGTTTGGTTGGTTTCGTTTCAGTCTCTGCCATTGTTGTTTATGGTTATCACTGATCGACCTGTGGACTTTATTTTAACGGATGTAAATATTAGAAAATTTCACAGTACAATTGTAAAAATGAAAAAACTTGTATATTTATATAAGAATCTTTTAAAATGTTATTAATATTTATTATATAGTCGGTTGTATTTGTTTATAATATTTTAGTACAAGTGCCCTTTTAATTTTGACATAAGAGATAGATGGTAGCCCTTACGCTGGGCAAACTGAAATTTTCAATCTTTGTCAAAGTATACATATAAGAGCAACAGGACAGCGCAACGTTGAAAATGACGTTCATCATTACAAAGTAGTTACAAAAAAAGAAGGTGTAGCAATCAGATAATCAATTATGGGTTTATTATAATAGAATAATGATTATGCAGGCTAGTAATGTATTGCTTTTACGGTTCTTTCGTTGCTGGTATTGATATTCAATGATCAGCTTGATGCCGAGATTAGATATTTCTCACCGAATCTTTTTCCTATAGCTATTGTGAATTCCCTCCATAAACTCAATAATATCTGACCCATATACACCTCTATCGTGGTACTCGTTTATAATGTCAGATGATCCGTGCCATATTTCATAGAATCTAATAGTTTCATCATTCATAGCTACGCATATTGATGAACAATCTGGTGAATGAGCAGCACTAAGCACCCTTAATGGAGTTGGCGTCTTAACATAAAGAATTTCACGCAGATCAGGATAAGTGTACACAGTTAAAACTAATGGATTATCAATGTCTCCGAAACCGAAAGTTACAACCAATTGTCTATAATTTACGGACCATATTAATGATGTTATCTGGCTTGAAGTTTTATACTCTTTAATCAAAGTACCCGTTGGTGAATGCCAGAATTTAATAGTCTTGTCCTTACTCCCTCCTCCTGTCGCTAGTAAAGATTTAGACCATGGACAAAATGCGACTGCTTTAACAGCTGCTGAATGCTTTAGAATATACTTTAATATAGGTGCTGTCACGCAAGAAATATCCCATAAGGTACAACAGTTATCATTACCACCCACTGCAACAATTGTATCATCTTTATTTATTGAGAGCCCTGGATATGAAAAGGGAATTAACCGTTTCCGGATAAAATGAATGTTGTTAGTAAATCATTTCTGCTGAAAGTCCAAAACTTTTAAGAGGAACTATTTAACATACCACAAACTTGTTGACTTTGAGCTTGAAACTGGCTCACGATTTGCATGTTTATTTTATCATTCAGTGGGTCGACAATATCTACCACATAAACTTCACCCGATTCTGCCCCCACTATAAAGCATTGATGATTCTGATTATACCATTTAATGCATGCAATGCCTTTAGATGTACCTTTGTTTAGCTCGTATAATGGCTGCATCGCTGTTAAACCGTTATATTTGGAGTAATGCCCAATGCAAATATTTTGATCATAGAGGAAGATTGAGCCATTCTTGGAGCCGATTACAATTGCACCATTATATGGAGAGAATGATACACAGGTAACGAAATCGTTCCTGTCAGCAAGAATATTATGTTTCATGACAGGGATTGCGCCTGACCTCTCTGACCACATATACACTGATGCACCAAGGCCAATTAAAACTTTATTGGTTGTTAATGACCAATCTATTAAATTAGTATAGAAATCATTTCTAAGGGCTCTTGCATCTAATACTCTAAATGGCATTACCGATTTTGATCTGGTTGCCTTTCTATTAGATCCTGATGAGATATCTTTATAATGCTGAAGTTCTTGTTCTTTTTTATGAAATTCATTGGAGTTCTGCAATTTAGACATATGATTCTTGAAATCATTCTGTGGCGAAATATTCTTCGATTCTGCAAATTGGAACACTGATGTATTTGAAGTAAGATTTAAACAATTGGCAATGTTTTTCCGATGTGTTTTTGATTGTTTTAATTTCTTGCATTTCTTAGTTTTCCTGACTCTTGTACTTCTCTGTGAACCACTTGATAAGGAATCAAATACTCTTGGGTTGTATTCCTCTGATGGTAGTGAACTATAATGATTGGTTCTTTCTAAATCTGTGAAAAACTCAGGTGACGACAGTCTTTGTGGTGTCCTAGAACTATCCTCCAGAGGTTTGGTGTCTTCATAAGAAAATTTATTTAGATAACTAGAAGCTTTGTATGCCTTTTGAGATGTACTGTATGGAATAAATCTATCTAAAGTATTGGTACATCTACGATCGAGTGGTAAATTCATAGTGGTTCTGTCAGGCGTAAAGGGATCATTCGAGTTACCTCGTGATTTAATTTTTGATTTATTATCAATGGAAGGCATTATTGTTCCTGATTTCTGTAAAATAGGACAAAATGTGTTCAATGTTGTTGTTTTTTTTCTTTTTGTTATGTAATTAATTTAAAGGATAGTGATCGCTTGATTATGGCTTTAATCAAATAATTAGCCGCCCAAGTTCTTCAACCTCAATAAAAGTTTGACTTGTAATATCTAATTATGCTCAGTAAAGTTAAGGTTTATGGAACTGTTTGCGAATATAATATCCTTTTTAATTCTTGTTTCTTTGTACTTTTGAAAGATGTATCGGCTAAATAGCAAAAGTTGAATATTTATAGCGAAAGTTTCCTGCCCTCAGTTAAAGCAAAGTAATAAAAGGCCTACCTCCTTGATCTTTGGGAGTACTTTGATATACATCAGTAAGTCTATATAAAGATACGAACTTCAATGGTAGCGTCTCGATTGAAATGCAAATTGTTCTGACGACTGACGTTCCCAATGTTAAGGGAAAGAAATTTATTCGATGTACAGTGCCCACACCTAGGAAAGATAATGTTACTTAGAATAAATTGAAGTATCTAAATCTATTTGAAAAGGTGAATGATGACACTGCCAGTTATAAGGACCATGTGAATTATGTAGAATCATAGAGTTTATATCATTATTCTGGAAGGTATATAGCTAGCTCGGTTCACACTAGTCCATCATATATGCCATACTAGCGCACAATTTTTAAACAGTATTATTGAGTTAATAAACTCTCTACAGTTATCAAGCCCTAAGGTCATTTAGAATCGATATTCTTATTTGTTCTATTAATAAAAGTTGTTGTTGATCATGTTTCCCAATAAGGAACGAAATCGTGAGAAAAAATAAACATTGTAAACTATAGATTGTTTATATAAAGAAAGGGCCGTGAGTCCCAATGGTATAAAAAGCAACGATATCAGCACATATAACACTTATAAGTACTTCTTTGAGAAAATATTATACATTTATATATATTTGGTTACAACTTTGTAAGTAGTTATGACAAAGGATAAATTTAATGATATAGCATTTAACCAGGATGATTCATGTTTCAGTATCGCAACAGATGAAGGTTTCAAGATATTTAATACATTTCCATTGCAAAATAAATTAATTCAACAATTTGATGAATATCAGGATAAGGCTCGAGGTATTGGGAAGACACAAATGTTGAATAGATCAAATTATATTGCATTAATAGGTGGTGGGAACGATCCGCGCTACCCTTTAAATAGATTAATCATATGGGATGATTTAGTTGGTAAAGAAAGTATTAAGTTGAATTTCATGTCGAGTGTGAAAGATGTATATTTATCTAGATGTCTCATTGTTGTCAAATTAGAATCCAAGATTAGTCTTTACAGTTTCGGTAAGACCCCTATAAAATTAATGGATGATATAGAGATACCTATGAGATCATCTATCGACTACGTAAATTATACTGGTCAAAGTGATTCAAATTCCAATAGTAATGGATTGATTTGTTTTGAAAGTAATAAATATAGAGGGCAAATTCATGTAATGAACCTGAATAAACTCAATACAACAAATGGTAAACAAGACCATATCTTGCCAACTATGATAATAAAGGCACATAAATCAGATATTCAACTTATTAAGTTAAATCATCAGGGAACTATGGTTGCGACTTGTTCAAAGAAGGGTACTCTAATTAGAATAATGAATGTACAAAATGGAACATTGATTAATGAGTTTAGACGTGGTATTGAAAATGCAGAGATTTATGATATGGAGTTTAGTCCTCGTGGTAGTAAATTAGCAGTGATATCGAATAAACAAACGTTACATATTTTTGAAATATTCAACGAAAGGAAAAATAGCAATGCCAATAAAAAGACAACTAGTAATAATGACATCCAAACAGAAAATGTTTATAATAAGAATCTACAAAATTTAAACAGCTTAATTCCAAAAAGGTGGGGAATCCAATACTTGGATTCGGTATGGTCGATGTGTAGTATACATTTGAAGAACCCTATTTATAATAGTCATAGTAATAAGGATACACCTGTATCAAGTACCATGAATAATGGGTATGATACCCAATTTGCGAGGGATAGGTGTAAAATTGGTTGGTGTCAATCAACACCTATCCGAACTCAAGATTCTGATGACAGTGATTCCAATGAGGACAGTTTGGTACTGGTGTGGAAGAATAGTGGTATTTGGGAGAAATATGTTATCCTTGAAAAGAATATATCTGTCAACTCAACGAATAAAGACAATGATGTTAAATATTTTTCTGTTGGTGAAAGTCTGGGACAACCTTCTGTGAATAATATACGAAACGAAGTACCTAAACACAAGAGAAGATGGGAAATTGTTCGTGAGGCGTGGAGAGAATTATGAGGTGTTGAATTCTTTTTAAAAAGGAATATATGTAAGAGTATATGTACAAATTAAATAATGAACCTAACGGCATGAAGTCATGATGAAATTTAAAGTCTATCTATCAACATTTTATGGTTGATATCGTCATTAAAGAAAGTGCCATGGTAATTATTTTTAAATTTCTCCGCATCAATTGGATTATTAAACGCAAAATAATGTAAACTTGATAATTTTGAACCTAAATTTTTATCATTCCAAAACAATTTGAAACAATGTTTAATATCATAAAACCAGAAGATATTCTTTAAGTGTTCATCGCCTGTTGTTATTGGTAGATTCCACACGAGTACCGATTTTGATTCGATTTCATTTATTGTTTTAATATCGTATTCAGTTGTAACATCTAGATTGTCTTCTAGTCCATCGAAATATTTTTCCTTGGATTCAAATGCATTATATAAATTTTTCGAGTATTTATTCAATATATTATGAGTCTTCTCGAATTCCATTAGTTTCTTCCCGTTATTATGTGGTGAAGAAGAAGTATCGGGACCCATTGGAAGGAAATGTACTCTCATCTTATTGATTTTACCCATTGCTGTATCGTTATAATAGGTGTTCAAATCTATATGATTCCTGAAAAATAGATAATAAGTATCATTGAATTGGAAATATTTAGGATCCCTTTTTTTTAAGAAATTGAACTCGATAGAACTTCGTTTATCAGAGGGAAGTAAATCGATAAAATCTTGTTTAATCAAGGATGGATTGTAACATTTATAGCGCAAACCAAGCGAATCTTGGCCATTATTAGAAGTCCAGTTTATATCTTTGTGTTTCCCCTTGTTTCCCGCTACTATACCTGATTTCGTTGTCCTATTGACAATATCAGCTATGACTTTCTTGCTACTCTTCATACTGAATGGATTCCTCTCATTTACCGATGTAATATTGGGAACATAAAAAGTCGAGAACTTACTACCAATTCCATCGGACTATCAGTTTGGAATGAATAGATGTATGTATGGATATAGATATACATAGTCTCATCTGTCCCTCTGTGTGTCAAGTCACATAACAGACCTTGTATCCCATTGGGTTTGTTACCGTTTCACATTTTCTTCCCTGTTCCCTCTTCGCTCTCGCTCTGTTGGGAGTATAAATAGAAGAGACGTTTCGCTGTTTTCCAAAAATTTTCAGAAACTTTCTTTCCTGTTTTCGTTTTTTACTTTTTGGTAGTTATTATTTTATCTTATTTTTGATTTCAAGTCAGTAAGGTCGCTGATGTGTTATTGTGGAGGCATATGTGTGATTCCAAGCAATTGGAGTCAGCAGATGTTTGCATCGTGGTCTTGGAGATCGGTATCAGAAAGTGTTTCAATGAGATGTCTTTTTATATCGAACATGGTTCTTGCCTTTTACCAGAGCCATCCGGGTATCGTCTCCACTTTGTTATAGACCGATGCCATTTGGAAGATAAGTGTTTTTGAGATGGAGTCAGCTTTATGTTGGTTTCATTATCTTTATAACTGTTTTGGCATTATGTTTCATCACAGCATTGGATGACCTTCGTAATATGATAAGATTTTTTGGAACCCTCCTATCCCTTCTTTATTAGTATTTATTACTAGTAACTCTATTCTTTTTCCCTGCTATTCGGTTTTTTGTTTTATTTATTACCGGCGATATTGTTTTATGGAGAACATGGAACAATATGGCAAGTTATGAATAAACGAATTACGAATAAGGAAAGCGCCTTTTATATTGTGTCATTGTGTTGCATATGTATACGCAAGGCATAATCTACGAGTCCCAGTCCGCTCCTGATGACATATCGTCTGGTGGTTCAGACATATTTCATTCTATAAATATACTGTTACAGCAAGGATGCTGCATATGTTTATAGATATTACTGACCCGATGTTGCTTCCAGGCATATCATTATCGATTATGTAACTTACCAAGAGATCCCAATCCTGACGGATCGCATTAGAATTGTAACTGTAGTTGCAGTTATATAAATGTTTAAGTAGTTGTATATTCGTATATAGTGATACTGTTTCACGTATTTTTTTTTTTCTTTGTCCTGTAGCGAACTTCGTTTCCCTTGTTAGAACCGTGAAATAAGAGAAACGAACTAAACTACAACAGGACTTTGATAAAATAGACTTCTAGTCAGAGCTGATTTCTATTATATGGAGCTATATCATTATCATTAGGGAATTGTAAGATACATCTAATAGAGTACTAAATCATTTTTGGCATATCACAGTATCTCAAGCTCGTAACAAGTATACCAACGAGACAATGATCCCTAGAAGTTCAAAATGGGTAGGGCTCGCCAAACCTGTTATGGCAACAAGATTATACTCAACTAGACCGTCATTAATCGCAACCAGTGTCGCTAACACATTAGAAACGGTGGCACCAGCAATCAATCATTCAAGGATAGAAGCATTTAAGAGAAAATGGTTACCAGAAAGATGTGGTGTAATCACCGAGAAAGTTGGTATGATGCCATATTTCGACGTTAAGACAGGGGATAGAACCGCTGCAACTATTCTAAAACTGGATAATGTTGAAGTTATCATGCATCGTAAGTTGGAGACAGATGGTTATATCGCTTGTCAAGTTGGTTATGGTGATAAGAATCCAAAGAATATATCAAGACAATTATTAGGGCACTACGCTTCAAAATTAGTTAATCCAAAATTAAAGACTACTGAATTTAAAGTTAAAAATGAGCAAGGTTTGTTACCATTGGGTACTGTAATGAAACCATCATTTTTCAAAATAGGACAATTCTTAGATGTTAGATCTGTCTCAAAGGGGAAAGGTTTTGCAGGTGTTATGAAGAAATATCACTTTAAGGGTTTAAGAGCATCTCATGGTACTTCTGTCATGCACAGACATGGTGGTTCATATGGTCAAAATCAAGATCCTGGTAGAGTCCTACCAGGTAAAAAGATGCCTGGTCGTATGGGTGGTATCAATGTCACAGTTCAGAATGTTCAAATATTGAAAATCGATGATGCTAATAATGTTATTTGGGTTAAAGGGTCAGTTCCAGGCCCAAATGGTTCCATGGTTAAAATACAAGATGCAATTAAGAAACCGCCTGCATTAGAAAAATGATTCTCTATTTCTGAGTTTCTCATAACATGTAAATATAGAATGTATACGTCTTAATTATTCTACATAAAAATATTTTAAATTCTTTTATCAAATTATCCAAAGATGACTAGCACCTCATTAATATTAGACTTTCCTTTCATGCTTTTCTTTTTATTTATTAATTCATCTGTTTTGTGCTATACAAATTTATATGATACATATTCAAAACAAAGAAAATTTTGTACTTAATTGAAAACCGATTCTTTTATAATTTTTTTTTATCTTATTTGTCATTAGTATAAGACTAATCATCTAATTCAGATGGCTTTAATAGACCACCAATCTTGGATGCTTGTTCCTTTTGTATCTTAGATTGTTGTTGTAAGGCATTTTCTCTTTCTTCAGCAAACAAATAATCAGTTGGATCACCACCAATTTCTTTAATTTGCACTAAGAAATCTCTTAATATACCATTGAATTTATTTGGATCCTTATATTGTTTTGTTAGTGCACCTAGGAAATTGGACAATTGCTCACTAGTTAAATGTGGGAATACACTTGCTAACATATTGGATAAAAATTGATTCAAATAAACTTGATTGGATGTACCTTGTGGAGCTTCACCCTCTTTGTATATTGGAACATTAATCTTGTTATCATATACTAAGGAGATCAACTTCATTAGTAACAAACATTGTTTGGAGAAACCAGATTTGTGATCGGAGTCTGTTAAGACATAGAAGGTTTCACTAATAAAGGTGAAATAGAAATTTTCATAAAACGCATTAGCAAACGGCGTATTACCCATGTTTTCGATATTATAAATTAATTGAACAGCAATAGATAAACCGTTCACTTCGATATCTCTGTTATTATGTTTGAAAGCCCAACAGATCGCATCAATAAATAATTTAAATGCTGCTGGTGGTAATTCCAAAAATGCGTTGAAAGATTTTTCATTAATAACTTTTAATAATTTGTAAAATTCAACACGATGCTCAGGATATTCAGTAAAATCTTTGTTGATCATATTCAATGTACATTCAAATACACTTTGTAAGATTAAGATAACACCTTGTGGAATCATGTGACCGACTTTACTTACCACCGTAGTCATACAGTTAAGCACTTCAGCATCTCTAGCATCTGGAACGTTGCTTAAATAATCTTCTAAAACGGCATTTAATAATGGTTCAACAAGTACCTTGACAACATCATCTAGATTCTTAGCACGAGAAATATATATTTCAACTAGTTTCAAAATTTCTTTCTTAATAGTTCTTAGACCACGAACCTTTGGAGTCTTGGTAGCAATTAAACCTTCGGTAGCAACTTGACTGGAGATCATAGATGAAACAGCTCTGTATAATTGTAACATATTATAATAGATATGGCCTAATTGTGGATAGAAATCGGCACCCATTGCAGTACAAACGGCAACATTGGTCTTAATAATATTTGCAACAATCTTAACTGTTTCAGAATCTAGTAATAAAGCTGGGTTAGCCATTGATTGTTCCACGATGGCATCCCAAGCCATATTTGGCAATTGCATTAAATCATTCAATAATCTAGTTCTCTCAGCTGGATTTCTTTCTTCGGAAATAATAATACCACAAGCTCTGTAGAAAGTATGAACTTGTTGAGGTTGTAAATCGGCAGTAGTTTCTTGAATATCTCTAATGATAGCATGGATGAAAGGTTCAGTCTCACGAGCTTGTTGAATGACAAAATGATATTTACATTTTTGAACAATTTTAATAAAGGTATCACAAGCCATATCTTGAACACCTTCATGAGTTTCATGCATAAATTCGAATAACTTCAGGATGACGGTCTTTAAGAAATTCCAATGAGCCTTTAAGAATCTTGGGTATTGACCAACGACATACATGATGTCAGATGCAACAACGGCCTTGTTATCCTTACCTCTCTTCTTTTCAGTTAGAGCTAAAAGATCCTTAATAACAGTGACAACAAATCTTTTTTCTGTATCCTCGCTCATGGTACCAGAAATTGAACCAATAGCCCAGGATAAAGTATTGATATTATGCCACGACCATTCAGATCCATCGATTTGTCTAGCTAATTTACTAACCATAATTTGTTCAGTGTCAACGACGTTCAAATGGGTTAAATAAACCAATACTTCTCTTTCAGATTTATATAATTGAATAGTATCGGATTCCTTGACGAATTCTCTGACAATTTCACCTTCATCATTCTCTACCACAAGAACTTCTTCAGGTCTGACCATATTTTCAATAATGACCCATCTTAATTGTGAACAAATATCTTCATAAATGTGTTTCTTTAGAGGGAATTTCTTCATAAATTCTGGGTTTAATGCACCTGAACCACTAGAGACAGTTTGATTACCGACGGATAGTTGCATTAATGGATTCAATTCATTCACTGGTAAGACTTGTACTTCTTGGAATAAACTTGCAACAAGGATATGCCAGTAATCTAATGTGGTTTTAAATAATTCTCTTTCATCAATTTTTGATAATTGAATTAAATATTGGTGTGCATTTAATAATAATTCTCTTAAACTTTCATCACTTTCTAAAAGGTTTCTATGATGAGTTAAATATGTTGTTAAAAACATTGCAAAATCTTGTAAGAATGATTGATCTGTACCATTAGCCATTGAATAACTAGCTTTTAGATCAGCAGTTGGAGGAATTACATTGTTTGCAATTTGTTGTAAAGTTTTTTGAAAAAACAAGACAGTTTGTGTCTTTATGGCTGCATTATCTTGAGGTATATCTAAACTTGATACTTCTGTTAAACATTTTAATGTTACTGCTCTAGTTTCTGCAGATGCTAAAAATTTCGTACTTAATAATTCTAGGATATTAGTTTCATAGATATAACGATATGGAATCCAATGGAAATATCTCAATAGGGATTCTAATGCAGCTACCACTAAGGAAGGAGAAGAACCTTCTTCCAGGACTCTAAAACATAATTTGAAGATTTGTTCGAATTCCTTGGACATTGATTCCTTTAAATGTAATGCCTTCTTTTGAGTCATTTGTTCTGCAGAATAATCAAATACTTCTTCGGATAATAATTTTAAGATAATCATATTATTTTCACAAACATTAACGGAAGAATTTGAACTACCAATTAATTCTGGAATAAATTCTGGCCAATTTTCTGGCCATTCTTGTTTTAACACTTGAACTAAAGTTAAATCAGATTTATTAATTAAATTTTTTTGTGTTTTAAAGATTTCATCATCTTGACACATTGAAATAATCATACCGACGATAAAGTTTCTAATACCAATTCTTTGTTCTTCAGGTAATAATTTCCATTTTGTAGTGATTAATTTATCTAAGATTGATAAACCAATGAATTTAGCTTGAGGATTTTTAGAAAATTGTAAAATTTGATCAGCACGTTGCCACGCATCAGGATGTTCTTGAAATTTAGTTAAGATATCTTGAGCTTGTTTTTGTTCATTACCTGAACCACGATAAAATGTGTCTACAACTGTATCTAATAAAGTTATATCTAACTCCTTAGAGAAATCTAAAAGAGAGTCCATTTTTATCTCGTTGAGTTATGTGTATATATGTTTTTAAAAATTTGATATTTAACACTTGGATAAAAAAAATTAAAACAAAAACAAAAAGGGATTTTCCTTTTAAGATACTATGCTATTAAATTTTATAATTTAAATGAAACAATAAATAAAATGGAATTGAATCAAGATATGAAATGTGAAATATGAATCTTATGTAAAATAGCGTTTACTTATTGTTATTACTATCCTTAATGCAGTAATTTTTACAAATCAATTGGTATTATCGTTTGTGCAACTCTGCTAAAGAAATTGTTTTGTTTAAGGAAAAATTAAAAACAGAAACGAAAAAAAATTGTTCATCGGGTCCAATTTATTATCCCATTTCGGAAATTTTTCAAACATGTGGAGGGTAACCATGGGCTATCAAAAATTATATGTAATAGAATATGATATCAATTATAGAACAATGCAATACATCAGGGCACAATAATTGTTTCCCTCTTTCAAATAATGGGTTGATTTACATCAGGCACTATATTTGAATTAATTGTAGGATGTATGTCTTAAATTATGGGATAAACTCGGAGTCATAAGCAATATTATGACATAAATAGTTCAATAGTTGAATATATTGGTACTTATATAGTAGATTACTTTTTAAAATGCGGCTTTATGAATGTAGTATGTAGTTAGTTTCAAAATTTGTAACTGCAGTGTATATAATAAAACTGGGAAATTAAACGAGTTGTTCTTTGATAAATGCAAAAGATTCAATTAGCCGTACTACAGGTGCTGAAAAGGATTGATTGTGTTACAGTATTAATCAAAAAGTTGAATAAGTATGGTTGTTATGTGAAGTTTTTTGCACAATTTAAGGTACTATTTATACGGTATTCAGTATTTCGTTCAAATATTTATCAAGATTTGATTCCAAGATCATAATTTTTTATCGTCATTATATAATTTAATTTATTGAATTGATTAAATCAATAGTACATTGATATGTAGCAGATCAAAATGAGAATTGAGAATTCTATGTTTCTTATTCCTTTCTTTTGTATTGTTTTCATGCAATACATCGATGTCTTCGTTCCCAATGATAGACGCGGCCATTTAGGCCATCGTCGACAAAAAGCAACCAATAACTAATCTTTGTATAAATAAACAATATGACAAACTATATACATTTATATACATCTACTGAGCTGAATATTCCAAGGATGTCTAGTATAAGACTATCATAAGAGCAAAGGAATAAACTAAGTACGTAGCACATGTTAAACGAATAGAAGAATATTGTGCGCGATTAATATAAATGCATAGGCTTATATGACGACATCTGAATACAAGGTTCACAAATGTGAAGAATATAGAAAACAACCCAATCTGTAATATATAAAGACAGGGATTTGGAAAACAAATTATGTATATTAAATAATTCCTTCCGAAAGAAAGTACGAAGAATTTACTGTATATTACACTGTATAATAAGAACTACTAAAAATGAATCAAACTACTAATACTAATATTGCTCAACCTGCTAGAAACGAGGATTTCTATCAACATCATAGTCATAGATAGATATAGAATACGATATTAAAATTTATAGTTATAATAACCTTTGGTAATTTCCACTTATTACAATTCTAAATATATATCAACTATTCTAAATCCGTACGATAAAACAAATACACTTTTTTCTGTTTATATTTCAGGAAATGTTATAAATTATTCAAGAAGGCCATTAATTGAAAAGGCATTTATCTATACAAAACTGTAAATAAAAAAACAATAGTGATAAATATTAAGATTATTATTATTTGCTATAAAAAATAACAGACTAAGAAATTTGTGGAAGATAATTCTATCTACTCAATGAATAAATGAAATATGCCGTCTTTAATTTAAATTACATCTTAATAAGGTAGATTTTGTAGTTTACACAATGTAAAAATATTCGATATTGGAGATGATGAATTCCCCAATATATCTATCATTCACTATTTCATTACGGGAACAAAATCGTTTCCCAATCAAATTCTAGATCTGTTCAATCTATACCTAGGATAAAGATAAAGATCTAACGATCTGAAAGTAATAGATTAACTTAAAAAAAAACAACCAAACGAACAAACTACTACTTAAATCATCATAGGTGCAAAGAAACCACAAACAAGAATTAAAACTTAAAATAATCACCATATACATCAGTTATCTATCAAAAAAACTTTAATATGCTAGATGACATATGTGGTAAAATATCAGTTACCCATAGAAAAGCTTGTCAACTGCAGACTACAAAATCTCCTCAATTTCTGGACAGAAAGAAACAAGTAATAACAACAAACAATCTCATTACTACAGTTACTAACACCACAAACAAAACTGGTGTAGTGCTTATATATATAAATATATATATGAGCAATAAATTAATTATATTCTCTTAAAACCGATTCGTAAAATGGAATAAGAAATTAAATTAGGGTTCTATATAATGATGCAATCTATTCCACTATGGAATGTCCTGGCGTTGAGTGAATTTCAAGAACAGAAAAATTAAGTGAAAAATTCCAGCTCTTTTTTTTTCGTTTTCTCCCGCGCGCGCTGTCGTTTTTTTTTTTTTTTTTTTTTTTTGTTCTGTTCTGCGAATGTGGCTGTGACGTATTACTGTTCTGTCACCTCCTGTCGCCCCCACTCTATTGCCCTTCACTTCACTTCACTTTGTCTAAGCCATCAATCGCTGTTACTATTATTGCTGACTTTACTGACACAATGGACAGATGATTATGTCATTGATTCAGAGTGTAAGACAGAGTTAGGGATATGGTTCTTCGATTTTAGTTATGACAACTAAGTTAACTATTTTGTTATTTGTTACACAATTTTTAACGGATATGAATAACTTATAACAATGGTAACTTATTTAGACATCTTAACATTTTTGTCATCTATTGTGTTTTCAGGTGGACATTTCGTAGAATACAGCAGCAATTTTGGCAAATAAAAAAACGAACCAAACTTTATTCTCCTATGATAAATAATATATTCTTTCTATAGAAACTTTAATTATTGTTTTCAAAAGTGAAGAAAACCGGCAAGACCGGAATGAATATCATTCCCGAACCAATGAAATAAGTAACAGTTTTTGTTAAATCGATTCCCTCCCATTCTCATAAAGTTACTGAAAGGTACGTCATATATCACTTAATATATTTCACTCTTAAATTTGAAATGTCCTTTTGTTTCCATATTGTATATAGTTTCATCTCTCGTGTTCTTACTTTTTCCCTCTCTGTCTCACAATAACTTACACGCACGACCTACTCCTCTAAAAGGGATACACATACTTACAAAAAATTGTATTTCTTTATAAATAAGTTTCTTTATAGAGAGATCCTGACATTACAGTGAACAAGTTTTATTTCAACATAAGTTTCGATTCCCGGAAAAGCAAAAAAGAAATATTTTTCTCTCCAGTACCTAGATACCTGTGTAAAACTTGAATAATTTTTGTCAAATTTAAATATTCTATAAATTTTTTTCTCTCTCTCTAAGACACGTTAAAGTATTGAAAAATGACAGTAATTAACAAAATTGAAATATAGTCATCGTTACACCTCCGAACAAAAAAAAAAAAACACTCTTCAAATCATATACTATATATACTTCTAACCTTTTTGATCTATTTTGTTATAATATTCTTTACTCTTTATATATTTCATAGTATTTTATTTTTTTATACTAAATTCATTTTCGGGTCTCTCTTTTTACAAGTGTCAGTATTACATAAGAAGTCTCTACATTTTTATTTTATTATTGTCCTATTTTTTTTCATTAAAATTTTTAATTATATCTCATTGAATGGCAAGAACATCTAGATCTTTAACAATTTCAAGAAGTTGTAATAATTTAAATGAATATAATAATGAAAATAGAGAAAGTTGCGATTTTAGTAATTTCGATATAGAATCCGAACCCTCATATAATACAAATGATAATAATTCAACAATCGAAGATGATTCATTAACTTCTACATGTACAACAACAACTAATAATAATTTACAATCAATCAATAATGCTAATAACCATAAAAGAAAAAATAGTTGGACAAGAACATTAATTTTGGCTTATAGTTCATTAGGTTCAATCTATGGTGATATTGGTACATCTCCATTATATACTTTAACAACAATTTTTGCAGATAATAGTTCTCCAACAAAGAAAGAAGTTACAGGTGTATTATCTTTAATATTTTGGTGTTTTACATTATTGGTCATTGTTAAATATGCGTTTATTGTATTACAATTAGGTCCAAATAATGGTGAAGGTGGTCAAGTGGCAATATATTGTAAAATTTCAAATATTTTACATACGGGTCCCATCGGTGTTAAATTTAAGGATGACGAAGAAGATGATATCAATCATATTACAAAGAGTCGTACTAATACAACTAACAATGGTAGCCATTTATTATCATTAAGTAGAACAGAAACAAGAAATAGTTATATGAGTACTGATACAATTTTCCAAAGTGATAATTTTAAATTGTTTCAAAATAAAAAATTCAAGAAATTCTTCTCTACTTTCACTCTTGGTCTATGTTTCCTTGGTGGTTCTTTAGTCATTTCCGATGGGTTATTAACTCCAACTACTTCCGTATTAAGTGCCATCGAAGGTATTGGTTTAGTCGTACCATCATTTGAAAACAAGACAATGCCCGTTTCTGTTTGTATCCTGATTGTATTATTTGCTGCTCAACCACTGGGATCTCAATATATTTCTTTAGCGTTCTCTCCAATCATGACCGTTTGGTTCATTACAATTATGGTCATTGGGTGCATCAATATTACAAAACATCCAGACGTCTTCAGAGCTTTGAATCCAGCTGAAGCATTTTACTATCTAAGAGACAAAAAATCAATTAATGTATTGGGGTCCATCATGCTATCCCTAACTGGTTGTGAAGCAATGTTCGCAGATGTTGGTCATTTTTCTGCTGTGTCAGTCAGTTTAGCATTATGTACAATTGTTTATCCATCATTAATGCTAATGTATTTAGGTCAAGGTGCATATTTATTCGACCATCCAGAAGCAATTACAAGTGTCTTCTTCTTGTCTGTACCAGGTGGTAAACAATCAGGTTTCTATTGGTTTGTCTTCATTTTTGCTACATTAGCAACAATTATTGCATCACAAGCTTTGATTTTAGGTGTCTTCTCAATTATTAAACAAATGATTCAAATTGATTGTTTCCCACATTTAAAAGTTTGTTATAAATCTGCAAAGAGTTCAGGGACAATTTTCTTACCTGCTTTAAATTTCCTATTAATGATTTGTGTCGTATTAACATGTGTTGGTTTTAGAAAATCTGCTAATGTCACTGCTGCTTATGGGTTAGGTATCTCAATCGATTTGTTATTAACAACTGTGTTTCTATCCCTGTGTATGCTAACATATTATAAAGTTCATTGGATAATTGTGCTTTTCTTCTTCTGTTTGTTTGGTTCTTTGGAAGTATGTCTAATTATTGCAAACTGTATCAAGATTCCACATGGGGCTTGGTTCACAATCATGGTTACTGCAATTATGTTTTCATTTTTTGTATTTTGGAGAGGTTGTCGCGTAATGAAGATTAAACAAGAACATAGAGACCGTAAAAGGTTACAGGACATTTTATCCAAAACTGAAACTAACCAGGATAGAACTTTCATTCTTGGTGATCGTATCAGACCTGTAAACAATCATGAAAATTCGGACGACGTATTTGTGAAACCAAATTTTACAAAACTAAACAGATATCGTGGTGTTGCTGTAATGTACACGGAGTTGCATACTTTAGTTAACTCAAACAGTACCGTTCCAGGTATATTTGCTGATATCTGTAGAAATTTCCCTGCTTTACCTGAATGCTTCATATTTGTTGCTGTTAGAACTGCAAAAGTACCATTTATACCTATTGAGGAACGTGTAGTGATTCAAAAGATTCATAATTTTGAAGGTTTCTATAAATGTATCATACGGATCGGGTTCATGGAAACTGTTAATATGGACACACACATGAAGGTTCAAATAATAAGTAAAATCAAATCACAGGGAATAGTTGATGATGAAAAGAATGACCCAATTAGATTCGTTCAAATATTTGGTAAGGAAACAATCAGATCTGAGGGACCAATTGCTAAAATATCTTTCAAACGTTTCTTCCCTTATTTATGGCATGAAATTAGAGGGTTTGTAATTGAGTGGATTTTCTTCCCACTAAATGAATTGCAATCAAAGGCAGTTAATATTTCAACAAGGACAACTAGTGAACATGACGATATCCTATACATTGGGAAAGAAGTTAGCATATAGTATATTCTCATCTGTACATATTCATAAAAAAATAAATAAAATATCCATTAAACGATGGTGAGTTCAGTTGGGAAATACAATTCTTCATTTTAATTGCATTTAGAAATAACATTACATAGACTTTATAGTATCACATATAATATCACTTGGTATATTCGCAGTTTTAGAAAGTAAACTGTAGTTTAGTTCTTTACAATTAAAACGAACAAACAAACTACTGCCCGGGGTTGTTGTCTTAAAGGCGCCCGAATTTCAAATACACATGTAATTGATGTAAACACTTGAACAACAAACCTACAACGAAAACAAATAAAAACAACAAAAATCTACTCTTATTTTTAGGCTACGAAGAAATAAAATTTTCTGTTTCTTATTAAGTATTGCTGTGCCCCAATTAATACCCCAATTTAGAACATATTTTTCTCTATGTTTTTTGAACAGTTGCATGTTAATTTTGAGTAGGTTTTCTTTGTTTCAATCCAAAATTTCAAGCTTGATATTGCCCTATATCCATATAATTTATTTAGTATATTGTATTCTAGCTTTAGGTATCATAATATTTGGTATTTTCGTCCTAATTTTCGTCCTAGAATGGAATCTTAATAATCATTCATACAGAAAACAAGGTAATGTTGAGATCCAAAGATACTTCTTAATTAGTTTCTTTGTTATTACAAATTATTGTAACAAAATTATAATACAATTAAAGCCCCCTTCATTATGCATTCAGTACATATATCCCATGTTGTTCGTATAAAATGATTAAATAAAATACCATCCAAAGCTAAGCCCCCAAACAAATTTTTCAAAAATAACAGCGCAAGTGGTTTAGTGGTAAAATCCAACGTTGCCATCGTTGGGCCCCCGGTTCGATTCCGGGCTTGCGCATTTTTGGAAAATTTGACATTGGTCACGTGACCGACTGTTTCCACGGCTATTTCTTTGGATATCATAATGTTGTATTCTGCCATCTTAAACAGATATGTTCCTTTGTTCACGCAAAGAGCACATTAGAATATTGCAACTGATAAACGGAATATGGACACATACCGTATATGTCGTCATTATGAACCACACCTTTTTCTTCTTTTTTTTGTATTCTGTCACTCCAGATTCTTTTAAATATGCTTATATGCTATAAAATCTTTTTCTATAAAATTGTTCTATGTGGCAAGTTGTTGTTGGATTGATCTTTCAGTTGTGAAGTAGATGCATCCTGATCATCATCGTTTTGCTTAGATTTAGCTTCCAACTTTGGTGACCAAAGGAAATTATCTACCCCAAAGTTCATCTTAGGTGTTTGAAGTGGGAACTGTTCTGTGTTCTCTCCAGCATGGAGATGAAGATCACCATCACCATCGTCGGCATCTATAATTTTGAAAGGATTATCCTCTTGTTTCATCTTAGTAATATATTTCCACCTTGTAACGACCATATCAAGAACATCGACATTTCTCTCATTATCCAAATATTTGTCCACTTTACCCATATTGTAAAGATATCTCACATATTCGTCAATACCTAGGCACTCTCTTGGGTTATAAGTAGTGTATAATGGAATGATTTGTAGTAGCCTATTAAATTTTATGGCTCCCCTGTGGGCATTCGTATAATGAACCTCTTGAATAAATCGTCTGTATTTTAATCTCCTTGCTATAATTTTAACCTTATCAATTTTACTCAATTCTTTATTCAAGCCAACCAAATCGACTTCGACATCATACGGATCGTCAGGATTCACTGTCATGTAATTATCAACTAAACTTCTAATAGTTAGACTCCCTTCCCATATTTTGAATGAAAAAGTACCCTCGAAAGAATGCATTAATTTTGGCAAATATGAGAATTCAAGTTCACCGACACCATCTGCATCTAAAACTGACCATGCGTCGGAGAATTTTCTTATCTCACCTCTATTAATTACAGAATGTGAACCCCCTTGTCTGTAAACATAACTGAAATTCGAGATAATCAATGAAATAAACATATTCATAAAAATATACATTGATAATATATTCCATGACATCAATAGAATGTATGCGTAAACGGTGGAACCACAGTCAGTATAAGTATTAGCGGTATCACTGTAACAATATGGTGCAGCAACTGTTAAGTCATCCATAATATAATTCCAACCTTCACCGAAACTACACCTGAATAGAACAATAAATGCTTTAATAACTGTTCTGAAGTTGATATTATCTGTTGTATTCGGTCCTAGTCGAGTCATACCAAAAATCTGGTTCAAAGCCATACCATAAACCAAAAACAGAATACCCCATGTGTAGGTTAAAGAAAGAATGGCTGGCAAACTAGCCATTGCCGTTTCTAATAATTCACTTAATGTGTTACTCTGAGGAATTACAAACAGGAAAATGACTAAATGGAAGAAATCATCAAAGTTATGAAACCACACATAGGATCGTGCAAGTCTTAAACCAATTATAGACAAAATAAAGGAAATTGATACCACACAAAATCTTAAGACATTCCAAAATTGGGAAATATATAATGACACACCTTCACCAATAACATAGAAAATTTCTTGAGTCAGAAATACGGTCAATGAAAACATGAAGTAAATATCATTATATCTCACTGCATCATAATATTTCTCATAATAAGATATTGCCAATAACATTATAATGTGGAGATAAAGAACAACCTGAAGGAAAGACGCATAGTAGAAATAGCTTTTCTCAATTGCTAACGCGTAACAGAGTCTTCTAAATGGGGACATTTCTAATAAGTTTGGGATCACTTTTGGAGAGGCTTGTGATAGAAGTTTCTTAGATTCTAACCACGACTTTTCCTCAATAGTATAGTACGCGCTACCATTAGTCTTAGCATGGTTGTTGATAATGAATGAAACAAACAGGTTCAAAATAAAGACCATACTCAAGAAATTAAACAAAACAAGGAACACAGCATTATTACTGTTCCCCATAAGAGATGGAATTGTACCGACACCTGTACTATTCATTAGATTTTGTAAAAGATCGACCCAACCTTCTAATGATATAATCTCATAAAGCGACCGGAATGTAGACCCAAAAGAATCGAAATACAAATATGGATTACTATAAACTCTGGGCATCAATACTGAGAACTGGAAAACTGTGCTAGTATATTCATTGAAACAATGTTCCATATCATAATTACCGTCATTACAGGTAGCAAGTCTTCCTCTAAAAATACCTAAACCCCATACTGTGAAAGGAAATAACAAACTCAAACAAATTAACGCAGCACCCCCAATTCTTTTCATACCATCAAACATAACTAAATTGAACGTTTGTCTTGCGGTGTTACTAATTGTCAAACATCTCAACGCTCTCAAGGCTGAAAGACCTCTAAACAATCTCGAAAGATTACCATCATTCTTAAGGAACACAATAAAATAAATCCACATTGAGATTAAAACTACCAAATCAATCATGTTCCAAGGGTTACGGATATATGCATTCGGAGATAAAACAAAACCATCAGCGATAGTCTTAACAATGAACTCAATAGTAAATAAGGAAACCAAAGCAGCATCCAAGTACAATGGCCAGTTATATGTTCCAATGTTATGTTTCATTCTATAAAGAGGTGTAACATAACATGAAGTAACAATTAGAAGTAATGTTGCAAGAGCATAAATGAGAACGAACACGTCTCTTTCCCATCTATGAAAATAACGCCTCTTACTATATAAATCAGTATCGTCCTCATAAAAACGGTTACCATCCGTCCTCTTACCCACACTTGGAGGAACTAGTCTCTGACAGAAACGGCGGAATCTATGTCTTGGAGGAAAGATAAAATACGAGTAATTGAAAGCAGGGTATCTCCTTAAGTATTTCAATTTCTCTTCTTCATACTCATTCAATTGTAGAACATAACTTTTATTTGTTTGATCGCTAGTTTCCGTAAATAACACTTCTGGATGTTTATAGAATGGATTATTAGCATATATCGATATATGTATCTTTGATGCTAATTTATCAACGGTTCGATAAAACCAATTGGTAATTCTGTATTCATCGTTTTCACTTTTATCTTTAAATTCTTTTGCTAGATCATCCATATTATACGCAATATTCATAATTGCCGTTCCTCTGATCAAAAACTGTTTGAAATCTCTGGAATCATCCTTGTAACTTTTCTTAGCAAATTTCTTTCTCAACCTTTGAAGGAAACTCGCATGTGTATATTCTTGTATCTTTTGTGGATAGACATGTTGCAAGTAATGCCTAATTTGTAATGGTCTCTTTTCATTTTCATCCACATCCATACTTTCTGAAATTAAGGCAATGAAAATATTCAATATAACGGAATTAGATAGAATAAACCAAATAATTAGTAAAACTGAGCAAAAGAAGGCAGTGGAAATGTTTGGTGCGTACTGTTGAATAGCATACAACGTCTCTGTCCAATTTTCTGTCGAACCGATGGTGAATAATGACAAAAACGAATTGGGTAAAGAATACATACCAAATCCATCGTCTTGCATTTCATCTAAGGGGATGATACCTTCCATATATACTGACAAAATAACAGCGACAAGAAACGAGAAGAAAAAGTAGAAGGCGGATAAATTCCATATCATTAGACCATTACTTAAAACGGATTTCCATAATTTTCTTGTAAAAGGAATGGATATAACAACTCTATAAAATCTACTAATTTGGAAAATAGATAACCAGTAGTAGGTATGACCAAGTTTATCTGAGGCTCCTAAACAACTTACCACCAGGGATGCAATTGCTACAATACTATCAAATAGAAAATCACCACGGATTAAAAACTTCCAGAAATTTGGCGAATAAAGAATCACTCTACCCACTGTTTCCACAAACAAAACGATTGACACTGCCTTATCAACTGTAAATACTAGACTGATGAAATCAGAAGGACTATTTGAGTTAATACATGATCTGAAAACTAAGTCAACCATAATCAAAGAAAGAAAAATTGGTTCGATGAAGTTATAAACTCTGAGTGATTTCATAGACCATTCTGGTAAATTTGTTTGGGATGCTTTTACATGAAAAAATCTCCAATAACCAGCCGTGAAACGAACAGGCCAACTCTCATTCGAGTGTTTCTCTAATCTCTTTTTCTTGAATTTCTCATTAGCAATTTCAAAGGATGAAACCAAAACTGCAATTAGCAAGTTCATCATCCATATAGTTAATACGAAAATGGCAAGAATAAAAAATAAACATGCCGCCATATCATCGGAATCCATTAAATAGTACATTATATCTGTGAAGGTATTGGCACTCATAACAACAAAAACAAGTTCCATAGAATTTACGATATTGTCAAAACTCACTCTTCCATTGTATGGATTTGCATTGGAAATACATCTTGAATTCACTGGACATAAAAATCCCTTGCTGACAGCCGAATGAGTTCCATCGGCGTACACATATGGCATAGGTTTATTTGTTATAGGATCTAAATAACCACCGCAGAATTGCATGCTATATTGATATGTATCTGTTTGATCGTCCGGATTAAACCATACGCATTGTCTTCTCATTGAACCTTGGAATAATTGTACACCTAGAATACCAAAGAAAACCCAAAAATAGACCACCATAAACCCAATACTAATTAGCTGAGGAATACCATACTTTAGTGCCCTTAGAATGGAAGATATACCAGTATCTGTGTGTACCAGTCTCAATATTCTTATTACAGCCAATGGCTTAAAAACTTTGATCCCTACTCTTTCATCATAACCGTTTATAGAGAGGAAGAGTCCAATCCAAAAACAAAATGTTGAAACCAGATCTACACGATTCCATGAAGATCGCGTAAACGCTCTCGGCGTATCGAAATATATTTTCTTCTTGTTTTGACGTGTCTGTTTGGTAATAGAACTGTTTAGGCCTTGTTTTTTCATTTGCAATACATTTTCCTTTATAATCATATTTGGCATAATATAATCTATCAACTTGTTACCATACTTCTTGCTCAACGTTCTGTAAAGCTTTAGTATCCCCAGTCTCTCAAATATTGACCTATATTCTTTCCCATATGCCTCAAACATCTGAGAATCATCCCAAAAACCGAATGCAATAATTTTGGTAACATCGTTGACTGTAAAATAGATATAAATGAAGAAATTAATGAAATCTGACCAATTTTCAAAGCTATACAGGAACCTATATGTTTTGGGACGATACGTTCTGATTGCCAGAAAAACTGTAAATGCTGTCAATATAAGTAAATATGCGAACCGGTATTGTTTACTCATATGGATTGCAGCTAATTTTAGCCGTATGAAATTTGTAGGGCCAACTAGTCCTAGTGAATTACCATATAATTTCAATGGCTTCACAAATGGTTTACCAGGAGGTTGATTAAAATCCGGCAATTCTATGGAATATGTGGATATAGCCAATCCAGAATCCTTATCTGAATCTTTATCCTTAGTATCTGCTACTTCTTCATGGCTTACATGAAATTTCGATGAGCCAACTATTGATGTTTTTCGTGGACTTGTACTTATGCTACTACTTGTTTTAGCTGGAGATTTCTTAAATATACCTAAATATGTATTGTGTGGAGTTTCTACAGGCAATTCGTCGGTTGTAGAATTTTTACGAGATGGGGTTCTCTGTGTAAGCCTGGATACATGTTCTTCTTCATCCTCATCTTCATAACCACTCTCTGAACCTTCGCTCTCTTCTTCCTCTGAACCCTCATCCGCATTTAATTGAGGTAACCAACCAAATGACTTATCGTCATGCTTAAAATTGAAATCTTTTTGTAAATCTTGGAAATCATCCATATCATCGGCTTCCACAAAAGATAAAACTTTAGCAGACCTGGGGGCCTTACTATTTCTGCTTATGGAACTAGATGAGTGTCGTGTACCAGCACTTTTACTTCTTAATCTAGTGTCACGTAAAGCTGCAGTAAAATTTGTTAACGGTGAATGACCTGATGTCGATGAGGCATGACCATCCCTAGTATTAGTGCTATTGTTATCTTCACTACCACTAAAGGACGTAGTCCGTAGGAATAATCTTGGTCGCCTTCTACCAGGAGAAGTGTTTGCATTATTAGTATTACTATTGGGTTGAACCCTCTTGAATAAATTGGCCATTCTTGACTCATTTTTACCTGCTGGCTCATCATGGTCCACTAATCCAGTGTCGTCTCCAAAACTTTCATTATCTGTTGGAGGTGGTACAATATTCAATGACGGTGGTATGATTGTAGGTATCTTAACATTTGTATTAGAGTTTAATTCAACATCTTCTCCAGTAGAATGACTGGTTATGGGCTCGAATGGACCAGTTAATTGTCTTTTGATATTTTTCATTAGAAATGTCGTTCAGTTATCTAATTATACCATGCAATTTTGTAAAAAATTAACCTCGATTCTCAATCGAATACGTTTATCGGATCAATGAAACACTTTTGTTCCCTCAATAATTGATTATATAGATCAATCACAGGCTAACTGTAAATGGATACTTGTAGATGTATTTATATCTCCCAATTTAAGTAGGATTATCTTTGAAAAAATAGAAATTAAATGTATATATACTCTGAATCCATTAACGATTTATCTTAGAAGAATGGAACCGGGCGCAATAAGTCACTGAATAAGGATTTTTACTCAGCCCTCCATTGATTTAATCATCTATTATCTTGGTGCATGTGTCTAGAAGATTTATTGTGAGGTCTTCGCTGCAACCTCGCGCCTCCGACAGTAATTGTTTAATTTTACATAATTTTTCACCAAGAAAAAGAAAATATTGCAATGAACGTAATTAGACACTGACACATTACGTTTGTCGCTGAATCAATTTCGAAGTCCGGTAGAACAATATACATATTGAATGTTCTTAAATTGTTATATGCTATACGGTTAATCAATGACCCGTTAGATTACCAAGACGCTCCTATTTTAAACCAATTTGTTTGAAGAGATGTCAAGCTATATCTTCTGGCCTTCGGAATTACTGCGAAAAGAGAGATCAATATCTGAACAGGAATTGTGTCTGGTTGCAATAAAGTTAGAAGAAACCGACTATGTGGTAGTATCGATAGAGAATTTCTCATCCTCCTCCTCCTCGAAGGAACATGTAAACAGTTTGACATACCCATATTTTATCATCGGTGTGAGGGATGTGAATGGTGATTGGGATATCTCGATACCGGGTTTCACGATTGTCGAATTTGAAATACCTAAATTTAAATTAATGGAGTTTTATTCGATCGAACCTATATCCTTAATATTATCCGAACATGAAATTGAGAATAACAAGGTCTTTCAGAAGTTTCCAAATATCGAAAAGATTATGAATTATGAAAGATATCAGTGCAAAAACTATCAATTAAACAATACAATTGACATTATTAACGCATACACAGCGAACAGACACGCATTCCACAATACATATCCACAACTTGGTCATTTCGAAGATGACGCCATGCCCATTATAGGTATAATACGGAAGTGGTATACCTCAACAACTATTTACAGGGGACTGTGTTTTGTGCTTTATATGATGACTATGATTGTCTGTTATTTATCCTATTATGGGTATATTTTTATAAGGAATGGCATACCTAAGATACTATCTCTATCTTCAACAGCAAAACAAATAGACCTTAGATTACAGCAGATATGTTATTTCCCTATTCAATTCATGAAAATCAATCAAAGTAAAGCCCTAGAAGAAACAATACCGAATTATCAAGAACAAAGAAGTGATTCTAATTCAATGAGAGCAAAAGAGGCACCTTACAAATATTACCCAGATTATATTCGTTTCTACAATACACTATGGTTAATAGTTAATGATATTTCTTTTGGTTTAATGTTGGGCGCAATACTCAAGGACAATCACGATCTAATTATAGATAGTTTAAGTGAGGTTGTGACTACAACACTTTATGATAAAATGATTAACCTAACATATGTGTTGGCTAACAACCCCTTTGGCATAAAATTAAACCACGAATTAGCATCATTTTTATTTGAACTTTTCTACTGGATTATTGAGTTTTCATATAATTCGTTAATTAAATTTACTAGTGATAAGGAAAAACTGAGTTTATTCCTAAAGATTGTTACGAAAATCTCATGTGTATTAGGCGCGTCATTTGCCATTTCATTAGTCATTGACTTCTTCAGTTTATTATTTTTCCATTTATATTTGTTTTATCATATCAGTAGGAAATTATACCATTGGCAGTTGAACACATTAATTAGTTTATTCTACCTATTTTGCGGGAAGAAAAGAAACGTTTTAAGAAAGAGAATAGACTACGATTATTTTGAAATAGATGAATTGCTTTTGGGAACATTGTTATTTATTATCCTGACATTTTTGATGCCAACTGTGTTGTCATTTTATGCATCATATGCGGTTATATGGGTATCAACTGTATATATCCACGTCATATTAAATTCGGTCGTTAGTTTAATTAATCATTTCCCATTATTTGCGTTCTTGCTCAGAATTAAGGATCCTAAACGTCTACCAGGTGGTATTGTTCTAACACCGAAACATCATACGAATGGTAGAATAGTGTTATCTTTAGAAAACAGTCCTCTAAAAGTAAACAATATGTTCAAACCATTTTCTTACTCTATGAATAAAATGAAGGAATATTACTTCTCAATGACAACTTTTAAGAATTTATTGGGTGGCTCACCAATTATGATTCAAATGAATGAAATGTATGATGTTCTATATTTATGGCTACCAGAGGAGCCAATAAGTATTCAAGAGACAATGGCGGAACTGAAAAAATGTCTACCTAGAAAGGTTGAAAAGCTTGAATGATATATATGCTATTTTAATAAACTATATAATTGTGTTATTAGTTATCTATGTATATACAAGTTATAATTTTAATTTTGTGAACGTTACACCAATAGAGTCCGTCTTATGAGATCTCTTAATAAAAGTATAAAATCAACAATGTTTATGAATAAAGACAAAATAATGTAAACGGCTTTTGTTACAAATGGGGATGAATGAGAAAAAGTTCTATTATAGTTTAGCTAATGTTGCTTATTTCTTCTTAGATTTTCCTGATGATGCATTTTTCTTAGCCTTCTTTGGAGCACCTTTACCACGACGTTTTAGACCCTCTACCTTAGATAATCTGTACTGCTCTTCTTCATCTATAAATTCGCTATCAGGGAATAATGTCTTTAAATGCTTAAATTTCAATAAATCTGGATTACCATAGTAAGCTGCCACGGATGGACCTTTCAGTCTCCTTGACAATATCTTGGTACCAGTTCTTACCCCGGTTGGATTATAATTTTGTTGGAAAATCTTGGCTGATAATTCAGCTAACTTTGCCAACCTTTCCTTAGGTACACTCATTATTTCAATATATTCTGTAGAGTACTAAATTTGTATGATAACGTTTTCTGCAATCCTCTTGTCCTTCCCTACGAAACAAAATAGTTTATCGGAAACTAATAACTAATCTAAGTAGAGTTTGTGTTATCGAAATAGTATTATTCACGATAATATAGATATATTAACCTGTTGGAAAGACCTGTACCCTTTAAAACGTTTCTCTTTTATCTGGTGTTAATCTATTTATTCGTTTCCTTTATTTCTCGATTCTTAGATTTTGTAATACTCGCTTTGGACCGCGAAGCTCCGACAAGCCAACAGAAATAAATGATCAAGGAAGAAGTACATACGACAAGTGCAAAGACGTTAAGATTTTAATGTCTAACTATTGACTTTAAGGCATATATATAGTGTATTAAGATTTGCTATCTGTATATAATAATAGAAACCCCATCGATAACTTGTAAGAGTAACAAACTTGTATAAAATATGGAATTTTTATTTTTTTTTTGTGACGAAAATTGATTATAAAACTAATATACTAAATGTAAGTTATAAAATAAATTATTATATTAAATTACACTCTGGTGAATTACCATTCAACAGCATCAGTGTTTTCTTCAGCCCATTCGGAAGCACCAGTAGCTTCTTCAGTAACTTCTTCCTTTGGTTCATCACCATCAGCAACAGCTTCAGCTAGAGCTTCTTCAGCGTTTTGAACTTCAACTTCTTCTGGGTTTCTGTAGAAGTATAAATCTGGCATGATAGACCATGGTTGAGTTCTGTCAACTAGAGCACCTCTTAGTCTTAGAACTTCTCTGGCTAGTAAGTACCAGATTAAACCGATGGAGTGCTTACCTCTGTTGTTACATGGGATAGCGACATCAACGTATTCAGATGGAGAGTCTAAATCAGTTAAAGCAATGACTGGGATGTTGACGTAAGAAGCTTCCTTAATAGCTTGAGCGTCTAATCTTGGGTCAGTAACAATAACTAATCTTGGTTCCTTGAAAGAACGGGTGATGTAGTTAGTGAAAGAACCTGGGGTGAATCTACCAGCGATTGGAGTGGCACCAGTGTGGGCAGCGTACTTTAGGACAGCTCTTTGACCGAAAGTTCTGGAGGAGATGGCAACAACATCTTCTGGGTTTGGAATGGCAGCGATGATTCTAGCGGCTAGAACAATCTTTTCCCAAGTCTTACCGACGTTGATGACGTGAACACCATCTGGTCTAGCTTCGAAAACGTATGGTTCTTGGTGGACCTACAATAAAAAAATGAGGACAATTAATTTACAAATGAAATTAATAAGAAATTTGTTAGTAAAATAAATTCTATGGCATCTATTTAGAGAGAAATTTTCAACCAAATGGATTTGTCTTGGATTAATTAAGGATGAAGTAGAAATGTGGATATGGACTACACGTATTATCATAATTGTAACATAATTATCAATAACGATAACCGTTCTCAATAATTGATAATACTAATCATAATGATAACGTGGGCTACGAATTATTAATTTCTATGGCATACATTCTCTCAGTGACTAGTTCAACTATCTGATACATTAATACAGTCTTCTCCAAATTTAGTTATTATCTTAATAATTTAAATTTTCCTCTACTTTATTTGACGTGACATTATAATCCACCAATCTCAATACACAGTAAGGCTTCCATAAATCAATATTAATGTTCAGTATATTTATTTCTATTAATGTCTGTTCGGTTTCATAAAGTATTGCATTCATCATCATTAGTCGTTCAAATATACATATATACGTATCGTTCATCAATATTTCATGGATATATTCTATGGCATTACCTATTCTTCTCAATTCTTAGACATTCTTTCATTGGCTATTTCTCTATTCTCATCATTATTAACATACTTGAACGTTTCTAGCACCAAGGTGTGCGTTAGCAGCCAACAATAGTTGGGCATCTTCTGGGGTTAAGTCAAAAGTAGCTGGTAGTGACATTTTGCTCAATTATTTTATGCTATTATTTCCGTTATATTTGTAAATTTTTTTAAAAATTAAGATGTAAAATATGTCTTAAGTTAATTAACAATAAGATATACTACTAATATCGTTAACTATAAGGTCTTATTCAAGATTGATACTTCAAGAAACCAATTTTTACTTGGTGATTGTTACTTAACATACTGACTACGAACGTAGTGAGTATAGTGTAGAACCCAAGGATTGGTGTCTCTGTATGCGTCCATTAATTAGAATAAGCGATGGAGCTAGAAACTATTACAAGAATGGATACGAGTAGAAAATATTTTTTTGGTGATACTGTGAGTAATCTGTGAGCATCTGTAGAGATTAATTTTTCAGAATGAACTAGCTTTAGTTGCACGAACAGCTTCGGTTTCGTTTTAGTGATAGGTGAAAAATTCAGTGTTGTTTGGTAAGGTAGAAGGAGGTTTCCTATGGGACGGCCGGTCGGTATATTTTGGACTAGGTAGAAATAGCAAGATAGTAGAAGGAGAGATGTCTGTTTAGAGAGAAGAATTGAGCCTATGTAGAAGAAAAGTTAGGCAGAGTTTCAATACTTTAGTGGGATGTCAATATTTCCCGTCTAGTCTGAACAAGAAGTCTCTATGTTTTTCTCTACGCGAAAAAGGAAAACAGAAAATTAAAGAAAAAAATACAAAAAAGAGGGATATTAGATATGAGGGTGTACTGATGCAAAAAAGAATGACAGTCAAAAAATGAAAGTTCAAAAAGTTAAAAGAAAATACGTATAGAAGGAAATAATCAGAAGCGCGCAAGCCGTAAGTGGTTCGCTCAGTTTTGTTGATTAACAAACTTGAAGTATATCAAGTTGGACGAATAGAATCCAGCAAGATATATAAATAGAACGCTAGAGATGTATGCTTTCTATCTGCTTTTATTCCTTAAAAATCAAGGTTCAATCGCTATTATGGTAGTTGTAAGTATCCTTGGAACATTATCTGGCGTGATATGTGCTTATAGTGATTACTTTCACCTCGTTCAAGAGGATATTAAATTAAGTAACCTCAAACTCTTCGTATCCTAAGATTGGATCATATTTGAAGATTAAATCTAGTTAGCCGAACGGTATTCGGTAAAGTGAATGTAATTTCACTAACAATTCTGTATTTCTTGTGCTAACTCGGACAGATATTTGGCATTGGGTACCCGAGAACTCCATAAATTTATTGTTTGCACGTTGTTTCTTGGTAAAATAGTCAAAACTGCTTCTCTTTTTACTGTGCCTTCTCTTGCCCCATCCGAAAAGAAAAAGAAAAGTGCATTACAGAGACCCGTCTTACGATGATTTCTGTGCAATAGAACTCTTCTTGTTTACATCTGAGATGCTGTTACCGAGATGGTTCGGTAACGCGTCCTTCTATTTTTAATTTTCGTTAATCATGGATAGGCTAAAGAGAAATTCCTGTACAAGCTATTTTTTCTTTGAGTCTGGCACCTTTCTCGTTTCAATTTCTTTCGCGATGATTTTCACATATTATTGTGTTTACCGAGAGGATTCGGCACACTGACTGTTTCTGTATCTTGATGTTCTTAGGAACAACAACAATAATTAGAGATTACCGAAGACAGAGGGTAGAAGAAGATAGCGAATGCACCTTCACGCACAAGGATAAGACTACGAATAATTGTATAAGCCATCTTTTGTCATTCAAGATCTTTGAATTTTAGGGATATATATAAACAATAATAGTCGTTATGAGTTTAGAAACGTTTGTCACAATTCCTCTTATTTCTTATCTTATTAAATATATAATGAAATATTATTAGTAATATTAACAAATTATAATAGACACACTTTACACTTAAATAGTATATCAAAGTTCTGATCTTTAAATTACAACAAAAATGGCTAAAATAGATTACGATGACTTCCAATTGTTCAGGTACACTCCAAATCAAGGTGCAGCTCGTTTTTTTGCAATTATGTTTTGTATAATATGTGTGATTGTCGTACCGGTATTTGTATCATACGGTTGTAAAAGTATGAAAAAAGTAGCAAGCTATCTGGATGCCAATACATCTGTATCATATTCAATCAAATACTATAATAGAACTCAATTAATCGGTGCGTACGTTCCTTTATTCTTCGGTATCGGGTCCGAAATTGCAGGTTACATCTGTAGAAGTATTTCTACTCTACATCCACAAGATACCTCACCTTATATTGGTCAATCTATCTGTCTATTGATCGCTCCTACTTTCTACACAGCTACTATCTATATGTTGTTTGGTAGAATGGCTCATTTACTACATGCTGAAAAATTAATGATTATGCCAGCTAAATATAACACTACATTCTTTGTTGTCGGTGATATATTCAGTTTATGTTTACAGGCTGCAGGTGGTGGTTTAATGGCCAACGAAAGTTCTGCTACATCTGGTTCCAACATTGTTACTGCCGGTCTTTTCGTTCAAATTGCTTGGTTCGGTTTATTTATGATAAATGAAGTTTATTTCTTATACAAATTAGGTAAAATTGAAAACCCAATTGCTTCTCAAACTAAGACATGGAAAAGATTGAATATTATCTTATTGATTAACTGTGTCTTAATTTTATTGAGATCTATTGTTAGAGCTGTTGAATTTATCGAGGGTTACAAAGGTACAATCATTTCTCATGAATGGTTCTTATACGTCTTTGACGCGGTTCCAATGTTCTTACTACCTATTATATTCGTAACATTCATCAGGATCTCCAGCATATATAGAGTTCAGGAGGAATCTGTAGAAATTCAAACTTCGTACAACTTTGAACCAAAACAACAGGACATCGAGAATGTCAGTGCTAATATGACAAGAAGTAGTTCTGATATCAATCAACCAACATATAACTATGAAACTGAATATAAGGTGTAGATGACTCTCAAAATTTTAGGTTTCACTCCTCTTTTTTTTACTTAACCATTCCGTATTCATCATAAAATTTGCATTCTTTTCGTATCTGCATTGATACACCATTTTATTCATTTTCATTTTGGGCTTCTTCTACACATTTTTGGTTTTATTTCTTTATACATATATAGGGTTCTCATTAATAAAATAAATTAAACATTCATAAATTGTTATATATTATCGATAATTTCCTCAACATATTTCCATATGGGTTCCATTTCTGTAACCAAGTTCTTAGGATAGCTGATACAACAGTTCAAACCGCCAATTGGGGTAGAAATAATACTACATGTGAAAATATTGGAAAATCCTTGAGGTTGATTAAAGAAGGCATCTGTTACAATGTATTCATTCTCATCTTGTCCATTGTTGCCAAATGTATTGAATCCCAAATTTGTAATTTCAAAGCTGCACCTGGCCCAATACCATAGCCATTCTCAACTTTTTGTCTAACGAAACTTTCCACATCAGTAATATCCAACAATTTTGCAGTATTGACTTGATCAGATATTTGATTTTCTCTAAAATCTACCATAAAATTCTTAATCTTGGAAGAAAGTGGCCATAGATTATTAATATCGATTGTATCCAAATTATCCGAATATTCCATACCAAGAATAAAATCACCCAATTTTAGGGAAGATTCATCGACATGTAATGTTTCTTTACAAACGGATCTCGAATTCATAGGAATACTAATGGTTAATGCTTTCCCATTTCTTAAGTTATTAGATGATGCATGTTTCAAGCCAATCGCAAACAATGCACTTAGGAATGAAGTCATGGAAGATTTCTCCTCTTTACATTTGGTTAATATTTTCTGTAAAGTATCTGGTTTAATTTTTAATAATTTTTGGATGTTATCATTTTTAACAGTAAATGTGTCGTTATCATCTGAAGGAACCCTTACAAAATCATCAGGAAAATTGTAGTTTTCAAATTGCAACATATCTGTACTTGTACCGGTAACTACACTAGGAGAAATTTTTAATAATAATTTTACCAGTTGTCTCTTTATCTTCCAACTGAATGGAATTGGCCACAAGTCATAAGGATGTAGCGGTAGCTCTTGAAGCTCCTGGTTCGATTCATATATTATATCACCATCTAAAGATGAGGAGGTGTTTGTTTCACTATTCAACCCTTCCATAATTGATTTTGCAAATATTGTAGAGGACATACCGTCAAAGAAGATATGACTTACTACAAATATTAATTGATTAGTTTTCTCCAGAACAATTATTTTCCATAATGGTTTCCCGTTATCAAATTGGAAATTATACTTCTTAAATATTTCGTTGATGTTTTCAGTACATAGGGATTCCCATGGGTAATATTCAACTATATCGTCAAAACGAATAGCTGTACCTGTAAGATCTTTTATGCGTGGTGCCTGTCCCTTAGTAACGGATGTGACCGTACAATGTGCCTGTGAAAATTTCTTAATTGTATTAGTAATTGCATGTTGTAGTCGATCTCTATTTGGTAGTTTGTTTAATGTGACTGCTAGGTAGAAACATGAATGTAACTTTAATTTACATCTATAATAGAAATATTGCTCTAATGAGGACAGTTCTCGTAAGGTCATCGGTAAGATTTAATTATGGCCTTATTATAATTTGGTTGGTACTTATATTTAGATATTTCCACATATACTTGTATATATGTAAGGTTTTTAGTCGGGGAAACACAATGTTGACTCAATTGTGGTTTCTCAAAGGAGTTACATTGGTATGTGTCAAGTTTGCAGTCATCTCAAATCTTCGAAACTTCTATTCAAAGATCTGCCCCTATTAGTTACGCGCCGACATGAAAAATATCACAGTAATACAAAGTTACATCAAAACGATAAGATTTGCGAAATAAAACTGACATTTAAATTGATCATTATGTTTATATTTTTTTTTTTAGTTTTGATATGTAGTTTAAAGAGTATTTTATATATGTTTATGATTTATTTATGGACGAATCATTAAAGGCTATATCAAACGTACGTAATTCGATTAATAGACGAATTCACCTAAATATTCATTTGCTACAAATCTTGCTCTTGCGTTTAAGAATAATTTCATTTCACTAATTTCTTTATCCACTTCTTCCATGAATTCGATGATGAAATCAACTAATTTACCTGTCTTCATTGATTCTGTATGTTTATTTGTAATTAAAAATGAAATGCTGTAACCCTTGATTGGAACACGTCTCAAGATATGGAATGCTTCTGCTCTTTGTTCTAAAAATATGGTAAATTTATGGACTAAAATTTGTTCAATTTCATCAGCTTGCTTAACCATTAAACTTATACGTACTGAGTTAACACTTGGTTCGATCAAAACTTGTTCAGTCTCACTACGTGCGATATGCATTGGTTGTAACAGTAATTCTGCACTCGTATTAGGTACTTCAATCTCTGGTCTGTTATGTCTTTCAACTTCTTGTGAAGAGAAATTGGTTAAGGTTAACGCAGCTTCCAGGGAATAACGGACTGCTGTTAAATACGGACGTAGCGATTGTGACATTATAAATGAATAAAACTGTAGTGGTTGTATGTGGTAGTCAATGAACTATATCGTAAATGCAATAACGGTACCCTTATAGTATTTAATTGGAAGAATTGTCTCTTGAAATAAAATGAACTTTTCAATCAATCCTAGTTGTTAATTATTGCCCCTTTTGTTCTCGGCCTTACGATATATGATGCGAACGAAAAATACGAATTTTGGTGAATATGAGGGTAACAATCACTAAGTTAAGTGGATTATTAACATTGAATTAAGGTCGTTAAGATGACAAGACTGATGATTACAACCAATCGAATTGGTCTCACATCATTCTTGAAATCCTGTACAATTATCTTTTCAAAAAACGACGTGAACATACTGTTCCTTTTTGTATATTTCGTTTATTTTCGTTGTAGTTTTTACATAATAATAACATCTATATAAATTACTATGAAACGTTACATCTATTCATCACCTAACAATGACGTTATTGCTAAGAAACCTAGCAATGCAAATTTAGCGTATTTGTTTTCTGCGACCCATATAGTAACATAACCTAATTGTGGGAAGTATCCCTTTACAGTTCCAACAATATCTTTATTTTTGTTTAAATATGTTTTCTTACCAGCGTATAAAGGAATATCGTTACCTGCGTTATTATCACCTTTAGTCAACAACAATTGTTTACCATTATCCTTTACGCTATGATGTTCTCTCAGTACTCTATGAACAATTGGGATTTGTTTATCTTCTACTTCATATACCACAATATCACCAACTTTTGAATATTTGTTTCTATTCCATAGGAATAGAATGTCACCTCTTTGGAATGCGGGTTCCATTGAACCTGATAACACTACAACGATTGGAGAATGTGTATCAGCTACAATTGAATATGTTTGCCAAAACATATATGCGGAAGAAAACACAAAACATAAGTTTAAAAATTTAGCCAATTCAGCTCTGATATTCATGATGGGATATGAAATTACTGGTGAGGGTATACCTTTCTTTGAACTTTCCTTAAACTGTGATCCCCCTCGGGAATAAATCACTTCTCTATATTGTTGTTCCTTATATCAATTAAATTGAAATAAATTTTCTCTCTTTCAGGAATCGGTCAAATTTCAGTTTTGTTGGCCTTTTCCAAAGTGAGTTGTGTGCAACTAAGCGACTACGCGTCAATATGTTAGAACGTATATATAAATATGTATATACAAGGCAAGCAGATAATGATCCAAGCTTGTTAGTTTTCGGATGCTTTCATTAGTATAGTTTGCCATTGATCGTATTTAGTATCAACGTAAGAGCTCAATTGGTCCGGTTTGGTGTTCGTATGTATCAAGTTGGTCAACTCACGATATGCATTAAACCATTGAGCCCAAGAAATTGCATGCAATAATGAATCTGTTAGATCATCATCCTTTCGTACACCATTGATAGGTTCCTTCAATTGTAACATATCGAATATCGAGTCGGATCTAGTGCGTGTCCTTTGTAATTTTGCCAGTTTGTACTGAGACAACTTGGATTGATATGATGTATCCAATGTAAGTAAAGATGGCGAGTTTTGAAATATCATTGATTTCACCAGATCTATTCTTAATCGTTTTGAGTTTGTAGAGGGATCCCTTGAGACTATTCCTGGGATCATAAATTTTGTCATTCTTGCGGGATCCGAGGACGCGATCGGTTTGTTATACAATCTTGATAACTTATCATATATTAGATGTTCAACAAGGTTCAATTTCATAATCGGGTCCGTAACCACTCGTGATGACATTGTTCTAGTTCTTTGTTTCTCGATGGTAAACAGATTCGTCCCATTTATTATTGGATTCCTCAATAATTCTTGTACGAATAAATGTGTAATTCGAGACGTATCCGCAGGAGTCATCACTAGTTGTTGTCCATCATTGAATTTTTGCTCGAGGTTAATTTTATCCCAATACAAAAGCTGTAATTTATCATTCTCATATCGCAAAGAAGTAATTGAACAATTCACGATACCTGTATCAATGGAGGTAATTATCATTGGTGCTGTCTGCTTATGTTTCAATAGATCAATCTGTTGAATAATATTTTCTATTCTTATGATTTTTTTCGTACCTTGTTTAGCACCGATTAAGAAAGCTAGTCTTGTAAGTGTAGTTGTATTGACACCATTACATAATTGTCTTATCGTTTCATTCATTTGATTGTTGTGGTATATCATCGAATTATGTTCTTTTTTGTATATATATATAAATAGATATGCATGACACATTGCAATTCTAAATATGTGAGGGAAGTTAGAATACAGAAGAAGATCATATCACTCCGCGAGACGAAGATGTCAAATTTTTAATTAATTATTAATGATATATGTTAAGTTATTATTATAAATGATATAATGATTTTTTATATTAATTTTATACGAGGGAAAAGCAGCAAGAAAAAAAAAAGAGAGAGAGACTATTCTTCCTTTTCAGCAGCTACTAAAGTAGCGTAATCTAACCATTGCAATAATTGCCATACGGACCAAGCTAAAAATGCACCTAATAATGGACCAATCCAATAAATCCAATGATAACCTGGGAAATATTTAGCAGCTACTGCAGCACCTAGAGATCTAGCTGGATTAACACCTGTACCTGTATAAGCAGTTAAAGCTAAATGACCAATGAATAAAGAGACACCAATTGGTAATGCAGCAATAAAATTAGTTTCTCTCTTTTCAACAGCAGTCATTAATACAGTTAAACATAAGATAGCTGTACCGAACATTTCTAAGAATAAACCTCTTGTTCTTGAACAACCTAACCCTAAAGAATTAGCGAATTTAACTTCACCTGGAGTCATACCACTAGCTGCACCACCTGCAGCTAAACCTGCTACAATTTCTGCAATCCACATAACTACACAACGAGTAGGAGTAATTGCTCTTGCTAAGGCTAAGGATAATGTTACAGCAGGATTTAAAGCGGCACCTGAGACACCTGCAAAACACCAAACTGAGAACATAACAGAGAAACCGAAACCCAAAGCAATCATAATTAATTGACCAGGATGTGATTGATATTTATTTTGATCCTCTGGATAAGATAATAATAAGTCATGATTTGCAATATTTGCAATTACATAAGCACACCAAAGAAACATAAATGTACCACAAAATTCACCATATGCTGCAATAAAATGAGTTCTCCATGAATCTCTACCTATATCAAATCTTGATGCTACGGTACCTTTATTAGATACTATTTGATCAGATTCATGTGGTGATTGAAGTTGTGGGAATGCATCATCCATTGCTGGATCATATGGTCTACCATTTTGTTCAATTGTTGTATTTGTATTTGGAACAGGATTAGGTATTTGATTTTCAATATCGTTTGTTTTACTTGAAGTTGAAGACATGATTGTAATTTGATTTGTTGAGGAAACCCCAAAAAAAAATAAAAAATTGTCAAATTGAAATAGAAAGAAAGGACATTACAAACTAATTACAAAGACATATAAATGTAAGGTATTTATATATGAAAATAGATCCGATGAGGTATAATCTGATCCCCAAAAAATACAATAAAACAAAGGACTTAATTAATAAGTTACAATATCAATTTCCTTTATAATTCTTCTGTCACCTGATATCTTTATCTGGTATCGATTTATTATATTGTTTCATCTTACAGCATGGAGCCGATCCTCAAAACAATTGAAAATTTATAAGTAAGGTATATACGTAATACATTCATATAAAGGGTAACGACGTACTACACTGGATGGGAAATATAAAGCAAAAGACGAATTTCAAAATTAGTCCAGAATATTTATTCATTAAATCATATATGAACTATACAAATCACCTATGAATAGAATACTTCCATTATTGCAACAACCTCGGCTTGTCAAGAGCTCAGTTATGTTCAGGTTACAATCATCAATACGTTGGAAACATACAGATGCGATTCCCTTTCGAGATTTCATAGAACAACATAACCGAAAATACATTATGAAACGACAGAATTTCTTTTCGAAACATATGCAACCTAACCAATCAAATCTCTTAGATGAAAATTTAATAGATTACGATCCTATATTGACACAATGTATGGCGAGATGGTTGTGGTTAAATTATAAGGTAACAGATTATCCATACCACGATCTGAATATATTGAACATTTTCACAGATTTACCACAAGCGATCTATTTCATGAGACGAATAATGCAGTATTTTCATGATATTTTACCTTCAGAATCCTTTGAACGGATAAATTATTATTTATTTCCATTGTATCAATGTGCTAAAATCAATAAAAGAAATCTATTGGATGATATTCCTGGTAATGTACGTATTATGAAAGATATGACTTTGTTCCCGATGAATAAAACTATTGATTTTAATGATAGGACAAATAATGTATACATTAATGATCCGATGCAAATATTAATGTTCAATGATATTTTGGGTAATCTTTCTCACGATTTAGTTAAATACCATGATGTTACACAACAATGGGAACAATGTTATATTGAGGAGGAGACCATTAAGAATATGAATGAAAGATATTTTGATGACGAATTGGATTATTGGTGTGATATTACGATACGACAATTATTTGACACAGATTTTACTGATCAGATACAGAGAAACAAGAATCTTCACAATGAAATATTTATACCGACTCAGTTTATTCAATTATTAGAACAACTGAAATTATATGTTCCAGATTTTAGACTATTTATCATCGATTCTTCAGGCAAGAAAACAGACACATTTTATTCCAGACTGAGGGATTTCCTCGGCTATACAAGAATTGGTTCCAGTAAAATACTCGAACCATATGATAATTGGTGGGTTCATAATTGTTCCAGGGAAGATCAGGCAAAGAACATCAACCCATGTATAACTTTCCAGCCTGATTTCAACCACCTGGAAAAGATCCTTACTAACGTGAGTGAAAATGATACAAGATATGGGTTCTTGAAACCGTGTGAAATAGAGACACTTGGTGAATTTTGTGATAAATGGGTTGACCACAAAATTAAAGAAACGAAAACGTCCGTAACAACATCACAAGACAATAATAGCATACCTACGGAATTTCTCCAAAAACTAAAACTACAATTGGATTTATCTACAAAAAGTTCCTTGAACATTCTACATTCTTGAGATTATCTGTCATGCTATAGAGAAACTATACTCTCCTGAATCTTATATATTCTTACATACCCTATATATAAAACTAATGACTATTTATCATACCTCATCCCATCTCATCCCATCTCATATCTTTGCCCTTACTGGCTTATTCCCCCCTCCCGTTGTGGGACTCCTCTTCGTGAAAGACCCTCTCGCACCTGTGAAAGGTGGCGGTGCCGGGCGGGTGAAATGGCCGTCTTTCGTTCCAAGTCCAGTCTGTCTACTGGGCTCACTCTCTGTCTGTCTACGCTTCTCCGTCTGCCTAGCTTTCAGCCTAACCTTCCGCCTAGCTGCGTAACGAAATTCAACAAATTTGTCTCCTTCGCCGGGCGGTCCGTTTTGTTGACTTTGCGACGGTATTGCTGTCGGGATGTTACAACTTAAGGCCGTTCCCATTGCCATGGAAATTTCGTGATGTTTTGGTGGGATCTTATTCGTTAACCAATGACAACAACAAACAGAGGCAAACTAGTAGAGTTGAAAGAGCAAACAACAGGTGTCATAGAATAACTGAAATTCACAACCTCCTCTAATGTTTCCCCTTCAGATACGAATAAGGTGGATGTAAAACCTGTGAATGAGGAGCTCTGTTACATATCCATAATAGGTGTCCCCTGATCTAAAGCATCACATATATAAATACGCCATCTTCTAGATATTTGTTGATAAGATCCGTTTCGATAGACTTTGTCGTATATTCTCAAAAGGACTAACAATGTCAGAAACTATTAGAAAACCAGAAAAGAAACAAGCTTCGAAAGCTCACGTACCAGATAAATTTGAACCTTACACGAATCCGTTCAATGGTGAAAACTGGACAATATATACACTAGCTTACGATTTAGTACTAGGTATATTCAATATTTTATTTACAATCTTTTTTAGAGAAGTCAAAATAAGAGGCAGTCAATATGTTCCACCTAACGGTACTCCTACAATTTTAGTCTGTGCTCCGCACGCTAATCAATTCATTGACCCAAGTCTTGTTATGTTAAAGACAAGACAAATACATAGAGGTAGAGGTAGACAAACATGTTTCATTACAGCCCAAAAGAGTCTCCAAACAAATAAAGTAGTTAAAATCTTTGGTGCATGTGTCGGAGGTATTCCAGTGCCAAGAATTCAAGATAATTTAGTACCGGTAGATAAAAATATTGAAATATTCGCTCCCGATTTAGATAATAATCCAAGACTAATTAAAGGTCGTTGTAAGGATGGATCATCACCAAATTTCACTAAGATGTGTACTGTTAAATCCCTATTGGGGTTACCAAATTATTTAGGTAATGCACAAATTTCTGAAATTATCGATGATGAAACCTTGCTATTGACTAATCCATTCAAGAGCGAAAACCCAAAGATTGTCAAGTTATTGACAAAGGGTTGCAATTTCAAATATGCTGAAAAGATCGATAATTCAAAGACTTATCAAAGTGTATTTGACCATTTACATACTAAAGGTTGTGTTGGTATCTTCCCAGAAGGTGGATCTCACGATAGACCATCTTTATTACCAATTAAAGCGGGTGTCGTTATCATGGCTCTTGGTGCAGTCGCTGCAGACCCATCAATGAAGGTTCATGTTGTTCCATGTGGGTTACACTATTTCCATAGAGAGAAATTTAGATCAAGAGCAGTTATTGAATATGGTGAACCTATTATTGTTGATGGTGAATTAGGTAGACAATACATCGAGTCACCTCGTGATACAGTTTCTAAGTTGTTAGATAGAGTAACAGATTCTTTATTTTCAGTTACTGAAAATGCACCAGATTTCGATACCTTGATGACTATTCAAGCTGCAAGAAGATTATACCAACCAAAGAATCACAGATTTTCATTACCATTAGTTGTTGAAATTAATAGAAGATTATTAGTAGGTTACAAACAATATCAAGATGATCCACGTATCATCAAGATTAAAGAAATGGTACATAAATATAACGACGAATTATTTTCAATGGGTCTAAAGGATCATCAAGTCGAAGATTTAAGAACATCCTTCATTGGTGGTATCAAGAGTTTGATCATCTTGTTGACAAGAATGGCTAAATTGTTAGTGTTATATGCAATGTCAGTCCCAGGTGTTATTTTATTCTCCCCAATTTTCATCATTTCTGCTAAAGTTTCCAAGAAAAAAGCTAAACAAGGTCTAAAAAAATCCTTGGTTAAAATTAAGGGTACTGATATCATTGCCACTTGGAAATTAATCGTTGCATTAGTACTTGCCCCAATACTTTACATTACTTATTCCATTACATTGATCATTCTATATTCTCAAGGAAATCGTTATGTTAATAAAATTTGGGTTCCATTTTCCAACAAATTTGTTCAATTCATTTATTTCTACGCATTATTAGTATTCATATCATATTCGAGTTTAAAGACAGGTGAAATTGGTACAGATTTATGGAAATCACTACCACCTTTACTAGTAACGTTATTTTCTCCAGATTATAAGATTCAAAAGATTAAAGAAATGAGATCTGTTCTAAGTGCTGAAATTACTGAGGTTTGCAATGATTTAGGTCCAACTGTTTTCCCAGATTTTGAGAAATCCGCATCGTCAAACGTTATGAAATCTGATACCGTGGAGGATTCAGAAAGAATTAAAGAAATTAATGATACTTTGAAAGTTTATCCAAACCGTAGTCGTTCCGGTTCAGTTGGGTCTCATGTGTCTAATGCTTTGTCAAGAGTTAACTCTAGAGGTTCATTAACAGATATTCCAATTTTCAGTGATGGTAGAATCAATGACTCAGAATCTGTATTTTCTGGCATGTCTGAAAATGAATGGTCTGAGGGAACTCCTGTGACTTCAACAAGTGAAAAAGTCACAAACGGTGCCTCTAAGATTGCATCATTAGTTAGGGAACAATGGCAAGAAAATGATCATGACAAAGCTGATTAGAAATTCGATTTTGTAATTTCGTAACGTGAACAAGACATGTATATATATAAAACCCTGAAAAAAGAAAAAAAAAAAAGAAAAAAATAAATAAATAATGAACTTTGTAACGATTTAATAATAATAGTAATATTTTATATTAGTTTCTTATGTGTGAGACTAATCCTCACCAATAGGAATTTCATCCTTTAATATTTTATTTAGTTTAATACGTAATTCGGTCTGTTGATCACCTCTTAAGATATCTGAAACAAATGAAACATCACAGTCTAATTGTACCATCTCTAATGCACCTTTCAATACCCCGCATAATACATTGGAATACCATAATTGATCCATTGCATCCATTGGTAATTCAACAAAATCACTTAATGGGTTATCCTCAATTAATAAACTGAAAGCATCCTTATTGTTCGACCAATTTATTACCTTTGGAGAAATATTTAAAAAAATCTTGAATGCACATTTACTTATCACTTCACTAGTTTCTTGTAAATCACTACATCTTGGTAAAGCAGTTCTAGCTAAAAAATCCTCAATAAGACGAACACCAATATTATAACCCATTTGAAATAATTCTTCATTGATCTGTACAAAATTTCTCCCATAATCCGTGCATAGCTGTGATACAATAGCACCGTATGTAAGTGTAAAAAGTTCCGCATTGATGCGTTCACTACGTTTCCATATTTCTTCACCTGTAGTTCTCAATGATCTATTTAGTGGTGATTGTGCAGTAATGGTGCTGGCACCTGTTTGATTTGAGTTGATAGATTGCTGCCTGGACATCTGAATATTGGTATATATATGTAGGGGAATGTATCAAATGGCGATCAGAGTTCTACCATATATAATAATGCGTTGAGTTAACTGTTTCAACACTTTATCAGTTCATAGTTGTGGGTACTATTTGTCCTTTATTGTTTCGTAGTTTGGTTGATCTACTAATTTTCAGATATTTTCAGAAACCCTAGTTACCATTTACAAAAAAAATTATCAAACCCTATAATCACGTGATAGTCACGTGCTAATTTATTTCCGTTTTTGGAAAAAGAACTTTTTCACCGATCCAAATGTCCCATTGCCGAATCGTGGTGTCTCGGAGTGCAACCAACAAACTGTGTCCTGCCTCATTATACGCACATTTGTGTTGGAAACGGCCTTTAAGTCAGAAACGTCAATTTCACGTGCAATGTGCCATCATGACTGTGAACTTTCAGTTGCAATCAAGTGTGACGAATGGAAGGGCATCGCCGTTATAACGAGCAACACAGCTGAATTGTGTCTTTCTCGAGCAATTATAAGTGATTAGTCACCAGTGGATGAATCATCTTTTTGTCGCAACTCAAGATATATAAACGTGAGTGAAATGTAACAGTTAGAAGACATATTTCCCATTTTTCCTTCTAATTACCAAGAATACTAACAAAACAAAACAACCAAACATGTCGTTAGAAGAACCACTACCGCTAATTATCGCATCTACTGCTACAGATGAGTGTCATCTGCTGATAGGTACAGGTTCTGTAGATTCGATATCGTTGACTACCAGACGTATAGAAAAATTGTTACAATCTGGTATATCACCAATAATCATCAATCCATCCACTTCAAAACATTATGAACTGTTGCATTCGCTATACCCTACATTGCAAATTCATGACAGATCTGTACAATTATCAGACTTGACTACATTGGGTAGATCACTGACTAGTGGTGTTGTAGACAGAGTCTATATCAACTTACCCTTTGAACAATGCACTTTGATTCCACAACTATATCAACAATGTTTAAAATTAAGAATCCCAATAAATACATATCAGCAACCGGAACATTCAACATTTCACATGATACCTACATATGTTGATCCACATGGTAGTGGATTACAAATTTCTGTGACGACAAATGGTTGTGGGTACGTGTTAGCAAATCGTATCAAGAGAGATATAGTCAGTAAGTTGCCACATAATATATCGAATGTCGTCGAAAACATGGCTAGTTTAAGAAATGAGCTTCTGTTAGAACATAATAGTCAACTATTACACGAACCAATATATCAATGTTCTGCTTTAGGTTTAGGTTTAGATGATGAAGATCAATGGGAAAGTCATAAATTGAACAATTTCGTAAAGGAATTCGCAGAGACCAAATTTGAACAACAGAGAAAACGTACACGTTGGTTGTCACAGGTCATGGAATATTACCCATTAGAGCAACTAGCTTCGTTGACTTGGAACCAACTGGAACACGAAGAAGGAACAGCTATTGAACCTAAGTTCCCATCGATATCTCAGAGTACCCACAAGAATAAAGGTCATTTATCATTAGTTGGTAGTGGACCTGGGTCTGTATCTATGTTAACTATTGGTGCTTTGAACGAAATCAAAACTGCAGATATCATCCTTGCAGATAAGTTGGTTCCGCAACCGATCATGGATTTAATTCCAACTGAGACAGAAACATTCATTGCTAGAAAATTCCCAGGTAATGCAGAACGTGCACAAGAAGAATTGCTACAAAAGACCTTGGCAGCATTGGAGGAAGGTAAGAAAGTGATTCGTTTAAAACAAGGTGATCCGTACATTTTCGGTCGTGGTGGTGAAGAATTCCTATATTTTTCATCAAGAGGCTATACTCCAACTGTCTTACCTGGATTAAGTTCGGCATTGACTTCAACTGTAGTGTCTCAGATTCCCGCTACGCATAGAGATGTTGCTGATCAAGTCCTCATCTGTACCGGTACCGGTCGTAGAGGTAACTTGCCACAAATCCCAGATTTTATGGAATCACGAACCACTGTATTTCTAATGGCCTTACATAGAGCTACATTATTGACTAAAGAATTATTAAGTAACCAGTGGCCAGAGGATACGCCAGTTGCAATAATTGAACGTGCTTCATGTAATGATCAAAGGGTTACAAGAACATTTTTGAAATATCTGCCTCGTGTAGTAGAAGAAATCGGATCGAGACCACCAGGTTTACTAGTGATGGGTAAATCAGTTATGAAATTGGTTACCAACCCTGAGGAGACATCATTCACTGACGAAAAAATGTATCACATCGATGAGGGTTATACCGATGTCTTGGAACAAACAACATCCATAAGTGATTTAGTAAACGGCATAACAGCATAAATATTCAGCATATAGTATGTAAACATATAGTAAATAATTATAATTAATAGAATATAAAAATTGATACCACTCATTTCTTACTTTTTAAGGTTGGGACATTTAGATCGGTGAACGACATTTAATTCGGTATTGTTTCTTGAAAAAAAATTGAGTCATTCTTGGTTATATAAGTGGAACCCTCGAGAGATCACACACCTTAAGCAATCCCCTTTGTATATACATATACTAACTAATCGATATAACAATGATATCTAGATTAACTCCAGCTGCAGGATTGTGCAGACGTTTTCTAAGTAGTTCAACTCGTGAAATTGCATTCGCATTCGATATCGATGGTGTTCTATTGAGAGGTACTAAACCAATTGCTAAAGCCGGTGAAGCTCTTAAACTATTAAACAAAAACAAAATCCCATATATTTTGTTAACTAATGGTGGTGGTCTAATGGAATCCGAGAGAGTTAACTTCATCTCAAATGCTTTAAATGTTGAAATTTCTCCTTTACAAATTGTTCAAAGTCATACTCCTTACAAGACTCTTGTGAATAAATATGAAAAGATCCTAGCTGTCGGTACTTATTCTGTGAAGGATGTTGCTAAGAAATATGGATTTCAGAATGTCGTTCATCCAATTGATATTATTAAATATAACAAATTTACTACTCCATTCTCCGGTGTATCACAAGAGACGATCGATCAATATGGTGAAGAAATCAATGATCTTACAACTAAACCGTTCGATGCCGTACTGGTGTTCAATGACCCCCATGACTGGGCAGCAGATTTACAAATCATCTCTGATGTCATCAATAGCAATTCCGGTATGTTAAATACTTTGAGAAACGAAAAGGAATGGCAACCATCTGTACCAATCTATTTCTCAAATAATGATTTATTATGGGCAAATCAATACAACTTGAACAGATTTGGTCAAGGTGCATTCAGATATTTGGTCAGAACGTTGTACTCCCAAATGAATAAAGGGTTACCACTAAGAGATTTTATTATTGGGAAACCAACTAGTATTACATATGATTTTGCACATAATGTGTTGATTGATTGGAGACAAAAATTGTTAAATGGTGAAACAACTTCATTGAAACAAATCTTACCTAATTTAGGATCAAAACCAGAATCATCGCCATTTGATAAAGTTTATATGGTCGGTGATAATCCAGCCAGTGATATTATCGGTGCCGAAAAGAATGGCTGGGAAAGTTGTCTTGTAAGAACTGGTGTATACCGTGATGGTGATGTTCTAGACAAATGCACACCAACAATGATTGTCGATGATGTTTATGAAGCTGTGACAAAAGTTTTAAGAGAGCAATAAACAGGATATGGACTTTCAATATTATTTCTATTAAATAGATATACAAATTAAATAAGATAAAATAAATAGTTAGAGAAAAGTAATCAAAAGCAACTGATATCGTATATGACAATACGAACATCCCTCGATTACAATTCATTGTAATGATAAACGTATAACAAAAGATAAATATGTGTACTTAGACTGTCGTCAAAGTAAACTTCGTAATAGAAATAATATTAAAGCACGTCAAAAAAAAAAAAAAAAAAGGTTTTTTGATAAAATTGAAAGTTTTGAATGTTTAACAGTTGTTGTACTTTATCCAATCTTCCCAACTTAATAATAAAAAAAACTGTCTACAGGAGCTGGCTCAGTGCAACTTCAAACCCGTACTGGATGACTCGGCACAATACATGTACCCTGACTGAATGAAGTGATAAAATGAAACTGTTTGATAAACCTTGTTGTTCTTTGCGTAAACTATATTTACAGATCATCAGAAATACTGGTCAAATTAATCTTTTCACCCGGCTTGAAAGCAGGTAAACCAAGATATGGACAACCAGAACACCTGAAAGCATCACCTAATGAACAAGAACCACAACCACCGACTTTCTTACCTTCGATAGTGAAATCGATTTCAGTTAATTCATCCTCAGTGAATTGAACGACTTTCTCTTGTTGACTTCTAATGTTATCGATTTCTTGTTCCTCTTCTTCCTTGATACCACAAGAACAATCCTTACAAGCTTTCTTTCTTGAAGTCTTGGTCTTACCACAAGTAATCATTGTGATGACATTATTTTGGCCCTTTTCAGAGATTAAGTTATCTTCTTCAATGGAATCATCATCTTCCATATCTTCAAAGAATTGAGTCTTTGAGAAATCACTGAATACAGCTTCTTCTTCCTCATCTTCATCTAATTCATCGTTATCATCAGCCAATTTAACAACTTTTGGACCTTCGTTTTGTTTCTTGAAAGTTGGTAATTTCTTAAAAGATGGTAAAGCAGCTGAACCGTTGTTCTTCTTGAAGGATGGTAAAGAGTTAGTAGAGTTGGAAGAAGTATTTGATTTTAGGGAGACTAATTTAGAGACTGGCTTAGTAGCATTAGCTTTATTAACCCAATGGTATAAATCATCAGAATCACTAACAACTTCGAATCCGTTAATTAAGGCGTCGACTTTGTAAACATCGCTTAAACCGTATAGGATACCATCGGCTTTCATAGAGGCTTGCAAGACAGGAATCAATTTTTTTGGGAATAAAATTGCATCTGCTTTCTCTGGGGTTAAATAATGAATAACATCATAATACGATGGTTTCAATTTAATAGAAGAATCATTGACTTTGTTCACTAGGTATTGGTCAACAAACTTGATACCTCTGGAGTCAGAACCTTCCTTGATCTCTTGGACTAATTCTGGAGTAGTAGTGACAGCAGGGTGAATTAATAGCAAACCGATCTTAGCAGTAGACATTTTGTTGAAATTATGATATTATATTTGAGTAACGATAATATTTCTCAGTAAGTGTTTCTTAGACCCGTTTCAATAACTAAGGGAAACTGTCAAATGAATGTAAAAAACTTAACCTTTTGTTCTCGATTATATACCAGATACCGTCATATATATAGTGAATCTGATTTATCATATGAAAATTTGCAGCGAAACTGTTCCTTGCCAACCGATGACTTGCTAACAATTAATTATTGAATTAGTAATCACTGAACTGAAAATTTATTTTTCAGTTCACCGAAACCGGCGCTCGCTTGCAAAATGCGGCAAAGTCAAAACATATCACGTGCAGAAACGTCATAATTTGCTCAACTCGACTCAACTCAACTCGATATGTGATATTCCCCTTTTATGTGTTTACCCATTTAATTATTTAGCAATTCGTACTCTTTCTTAAGGCCGCATATCTCGATGTCATGTAGAAGTTCAAACTGAATGTCCCGAGCTATCCGACGAGTTCCTATGTGAGGTCCCAACATACAAGATATCCTCAGAAGTCCTTCAATATGAGCAATCAGTTCGTGCTATCTATATATAGCACAGCACTTAAGCACTATGAAACATTGTCAGTAAGATATAATAACTCGACTGCTGTTCAAAGATCAAGCACACAAAACATATATAAATAACGGACATAAGTATCATCAAAAGTACGTTATATGTGTCAATCATGACTCTTTCAGCACAAATACTCTTATCTGAAATGTTTTCTCCTATCAGTACGATGCGATGCGATGTGATGCGATGGGCGATACACCGAGAGCGCAGTTTCAACAAATAATTTTCATTTAGTTAGAGCACATCATGAATAACCACTGACGTGCGACTCCTCCAACAGTACTTTTGATGGAATGACTATATCTATTTAAGGTGTGGGATGCCTTTTCTATCAATATTAACTTCTCATCGAAAATTATTATGGAGTAGAGCTTTAAAGTATCAACTTTCGACAGACATTCCCAAAATACAAGAAATTTTTGGCAATGATTTTCATGAGACCTGTTGATAGCAGTCAGAACGGAAATGACGAAACTAATGCACAAAGAAACGCCAATATGTCCGGTGAGACTAGGGACTCTACCGACCCAATGCATGGTAATTCCACTGCACAAGCTTCGAATTCGCTTTTAGACCCTCCACATATAAGATTTTCCGACGAAACTGGTCAGTATAATATATCATTCGATCATAATCCAATAACAGGAGAACGTTATAGCTCTACATCTGACAAAGTTAGTACAGCACAACTAAATAAGCTAATTGACTCAGTTAATGTATTAACTACAATTTTGAAGAAGCCAAGATATACAGATGCGTCTTCTGCAACACCAGTTTCCAATAGTATTCCATATGCCGATATGAATGCTTCAAATTTTAGGAACTTCGACATCGATTGGTTCAAATTTGATGGCTCCGCATATACTCAGAAACGTCTGATGAGTTATTTATAATAAAGACTTTAGAAAACATACCTATGCCTGACGTTAATTTTCAGAGTCCTTCTACAACTGATCATTTTGAATTCGCTTTATGGTGTCTGAAATTAGAATCAACTTTGAAAAGATTATCTTTGGATAAATTTCTGTTTGTTGAATCTTTTAGTGCACAACCAAGAAATGACCTGGAGAAGGCTGACAGTGATTTTATTTGCCACGAACTTTTAAGCAGAAAATTTCCTCAAGATTATAATCGTTTACTTTATCTTAATAATTGCACAGAAATGTTCGATGCTATCAAACTTAAATATTTTCCTTTAGATCCTCATGATTACGTAATTAGACTTTATACAGGCCTGGTAGTAGATTACAATACAGATTTCACTCTACTTCCATTGAAGTTCCAAGTAGTCAATTTTTATTACCGCCCCGGAAATAACAATACCGATCTATTAGATGAAGATGATTTCATGCAAACTTTTATGGATTCTGCTCGTTTCAATTTTGCACAGTCTTTCTCCGACATATATCAAGAATGGGTGTACAGTGGTGATAAATACTCTATTCAACAGGTCGTTAACAAATTGATACAACACAAATTAAAAACACCCGAAAAAGTACAAAGAGAGATGTTATCACGTAAAAGACAGCCAACTTCACCTCCAAGATCACCTTCCAATTCTGGGGAACCACAGAATGGTCGTCAAAACAATAATAGTAGACCATATCGACAAAATAGAAGGGGTCGTGGTAACTGCAGAGCGAGAAAAGCATACCGTCGTTATTCTTAAAATTCTGGTAATACACCCAAAAATGTTCTAGAATAATATCTGAATGACTTGAATTTATATACATTAAAATAACATGATATCTAGTGAATAGAAAAAAAAAATATATGCTAATTACTATAAAAAATTAAATTTTATTTAATCCTTGTAATCATTCAACTTATGTTGCAATATTGTTTCATATTTGTCCATATGAATATATTGTAACTATATAAACGGTACGAAAGTCACCTTGTTAGAAACTATATAATTCTAGCTGAAAAATACTTTACCTTAAAGGAGATGTATTGCGGTTCCTTTATTATCAACACTCACTGCCCATCTATTGCACAGTAAGATCAAGTTTATTTGACTTTAGTCCAGTCAGATATTCCCTTAAAACAGAAATATATAGATAATCGACAATAAGTTGAGAAACCTTTCATACTTCATAATAGTAAATGTTGGTCTTGTAATTTCTCACACATTTTCGAGCATTCCATTTTATCCTGAATAGTATGTTCTTTCAAAGAGAGCATATGAATTCCATGTACAAAAGATTCTGGTACCGATTACTGTATCTCAGTATTTTGCTCGTCCTCTTCCTCATCCTCATCTTCATCTTCGTCGTCATCCTCATCTTCGTCGTCATCCTCATCTTCGTCGTCATCCTCGTCATCTTCGTTGTTGTCGTTCGTAGTTTCGTTGTTGTCATCATCTTCATCATCATCGTTAGCATCATTCAGTTGTTGTTCTTCTTCCTCATCCTTGGGATATCCACCTAGTTTCATTACTACTTTATCAACAATTTCATTGATATCCATCATCCCACCAAGCCCAATATTCCCATGCATACTCATTATCTTTTCAGAAGGTTGAAATATCGTAACCCAAGGCATATCTTCTTTAACAATCGCTAATTGTTTCTTTGTAGTTATAGAATTATAGGTACTGCTAACCATCGATGGAGCAATGAATATTGGGAATGCTGGATTCCAAGCTCTTATGATATTTGTTAATAGATTATCGCATAGTCCCAATACCATCTTAGCTAAAGTATTTGCAGTCAATGGAGCAATCACAAGGATATCTGCCCATCGTTTCAATAACAGATGAAATACAGGATCTGATTTTTGAGTCCAATTATTCCACTCGTCGTTATATTTCCATATCTCCACATTACCTGGGAAATCGGGCTGTGAGCTCTCGATTGGTGATTGTGCAGTAGGTGTTACGGGACTACCATTTGCTTTATTATTGATTTTCTTTGGTATCTTTCTCTTGTTAAAGGACATTGTTGCCGTCTTGGTCAATACTACTTGAAACGATATTTTATCCTTTGAATAAATTTCTTCTAGTTTCCTAATAAATAATTTAATCTTCGGTATTTGAATAATCCCTGTACAACCCAACAATACATGTAATTTCCCATCATCTTGATCTGGGAACGAGTTCCCTGCAGGAGTTTTAGCCTCCTTCCGTACTGTAGTTTCAGATTTATTTGACATGTTTATATCGTTCTTCAAATCATTGTTAATGGATTGTTTCGCCATTGATTCGTGTTCTCTATGTTTAATTGTATTCATTGTTGATGAAACGATGGAACCACGAGGACTAGTAGCTATACTGCTATTACCAGTATGGACATTTTGTGGAGGACTATGTAATGGGTCCTGAACTACAAAATGGGCATGTTCATTGGCCAATTTGGGTGTAGCAGTATTATCTTTACTAGCAACCAACATTGATTTAGGTGTAACAATCTTCTCGGTCGGAGTATGCACATGCTTCTCCTCCTTGATTTTGGTATTTTCTAGCTTATCTCTTAATGTAGCAAATGATCTTTCAGTCAACTCTCTTTGATGAGTATTAATTGGATCCTCAGCTTGAACTGATCTCCCTGTATCTTCATTGGTATCCCCATTTTCGGATTTACTAAAAGTAACCGTTGGAGCTCTTTTCAAACCGACTTCAGGGGTATTGCATACGACGGCACCACTTGACCCACTTACATTCATAATGGATTTAGTTCTTGGTAATTCTAATTTCTCCTCTGTTGGTAATTCAACATGCTTAGGTATGGTTTTCATTTCGGGGTCCATGACAGTGGACTCTTTGCGCGTATTCTGCTTCTCTGTAGTCATCATTGGAACGTATATATATATATGTGGATCTATAACTTACTCTCAGTAACATATTTGACTCACTCTCCCAACCTACATTCGCCATCCACGAGGTGTTGAAATAGTTGCTGGTGCTGCTGTTGCTGTCAGAATTTGTCAGGGAATGAATCCCAGAAGGGAAAAAAAAAAAAAAAAAAAAAAAAAGACGTCATTTGTGTGGGCAGAGACAGCTCGTCACATTGTTCGTGCAGGCATTTCAATACAAAAAGCGTATCTATGTAAATGTTTGCCTTTCTATCTCATATAAATATGTAAATGAATGGATTCAGATGATTAAATATGCTACAAAATGTGTATATGTGTGGATGGTATGCTCTGTGACCTGTTGGGTTTTACTTCTTCTTGTTACTGTTAGCGTAGCGGCCTCTGCCGACTTTGTAACTGTGATGTTTCAGACCTGTCATGGCAAATGGCGACATGTAGTTGTCGGCTGAACCTCCACCGATCCAATTCTCTAGCACTTTCTCGTTGTGTCTTCTTGTCCATTCTTCCTGTTTCACCATCTGTTGGTATTCCTTTTGATCCTCTCTTAATAGTGGAGTGTCCTGTTGATGGTTGCTATTTTGTTTATTGTGAACAAACCCTTTCTTACCGTACTTCTTTATCGAATTCTTCGATAATGGACTTGCTATAGAATATTTATTACCTCTGTTGTTCCATTGGAAATTTGCCTTTAGATGCGGTGTCACTTGACCAGTTTGTGCATCTACAGAAACGGCACATCTTAGTAATGTACCTTGACCACCACATGATGGACAGAAATGCTTTGGTTTGCCATCCTTTGGCAATGGGAAGATTTTGAAACAGGCATGGCAACGTAGCATGTAGTTACGTAATCTTTTGATCTTTAAACCTGACATGAAATTCATTAAATTCATATTCATTTGTAATGCAACATTTTGTACAGCAAAATCACCAGTAGCTAAAGCAACTTGATTACGTGGCAAAGAGATGATATCGGCACCGTTGTTATCGATGGCTTCGATCCCCTTTGAACCAGATGTATCCTCACCACTGTCTCTGATCATAGCTTCAACAAGAGTATCTGGGGTAATCCATTCACCGTCATCATCACCTTCTTCAAAGTCCTCATGTAGTTCGTTGCTTTCCGTGACTGGCTCAACTACAGTTTCTTCAAATGTAACTGTTTTCTTTGGTTCCTCTACTTCTTCTTTAGAATTTTCTTCTTTTACTACTACTTCACGTTGTTCTCTCTTTTCACGTTGTTTCTTACCACCTCTTCTACCTCTTTTCTTCTTCTTTGGCTCCTCGACACGGTTCTCCTTTTCTAAAGTTTCCTCCTTCTTATTGATTTCATCCAGAGAATCACCGGGCTTCTGTCTCAATCTCCAATCTCCTCCATTCAACTGACATTCTAACTGATACTCCAATGCCAAGATATGTATATCATTAGCACTCAGGACGGAGTAATCACCAGTCAATCTAGCAAACGCACTCACACGCTCAATAGATTTCTCATCCGGGTGAACAAGCTTCAAAGTCCCAAGACTTCTCCATGTCTCCAGATTCTTCCTTGCTTGTTCATCCTTGATTTCATTAAGCACAGTAGGTGTAGTATAGAAGGACTCAGCATAGTTCTGATAATGGGTATACGACTGAGTAATCAGCGGGGTGGCATCAAGTACCAGTGCTCTAACGTGTGCAGTCATCTTCGTCTTTTCCAGTTGGTTATATCGATATCTGGGATAGCTTATACTCATATACTTCACTATAATTGGAACGAATGGTTCGATGCTCTCTGTCTTATATAATGGATGATTTGACAACTGAAAAAAATTTTTCATGCGGGCTCATCTCATCGCGGCCAGCTATTAAAGAGGCGAGACTTCGAACCAAAGGGAGTTGCACTTTGTTACAAACTGTCAAAATTGGTCACATACAAATTGACAGGAACGATGACTGATTATAGTGGTGTATCTGTTGAGAAACTGTTGAAAGACGGGTACAAGAAGTTGTATGATGATAAGGAACCAGAAGTAGCATTGGCAATTTATGCGACTGTGTTAGAGAGGAATCCCAATAATATCAAAGCGTTAGTATACAAAGCTGCCTCCTTAGAGAAGTTGTATTTTGGTAACAAAGATAAACATACAGCCAACATAATAGATGAAGCTAATGAGTGTTTGTCTAAAGCGTTGGTTGTAGCTCAAGGTAGAGGTGATAGGGAATTGATTTCATTTGTTTATTTCAGGTTGTTTGTACATTATTTTAATAGGAAAATGTATCAACAAGCAGGAAATTTTTTCAAGTTAGCTAAAGATCATGATTATCAGGATGCAACAATGTCAATGTGGGAGGAACGGTTAAATAAGAAGCTTACTAAGTTGAAACCCGAGGAGAAGGATAATACAGTTGAACAATTGACTCAATTGAAATTAAACAAAGATCCAGTGAAATCATTCAAAGTTGATTGGTACCAAACACCAAATAATGTAACGATATCATTATTTACTGAAACTTTGCCATCAACAACAGAAGATATAATAATAAATGTAAGTTCGAATAATAAGACTATCAATGTCTCGTATCCGATCGTCTCTAAGGGTTCAGAGTTCCAATATAATGTTACGTTATCGAATGAAATTGTATCAACGAATATTCAATGTAAGAAATTTACTAAAAAGGTAGAAATTGTCTTTGAAAAATTGCAAAAGAAAACAACATGGCACAATTTATCTGAAGAACAAACAACCATGACAGATAAACCGAAGGGTAAAGATTGGTCCAAGATAATAATCGATGATAAGGACGAAAATGATAATGATGAAGAAGATGGTTCTGCAGATTCTTTTTTCCAAAAGATATATGCAGATGCTGATCCAGACACAAAAAGGGCAATGATGAAATCATTTATTGAAAGTAATGGGACAACACTGAATACTAGTTGGGATGATGTTAAAGAGGGTAAAGTCGAAACTGTACCACCAGAGGGATCTGAATTAAAACATTACTAGTGTGATAAATTATTATTTTTTTATATGTAGTTTACAATAAATAGTTATGTAAGAATATGTAGATATGTTATGTTTTATTATATCATGCAATTAATTGTTAGTGATACTCCAGACTTTGTTGTTTTTGTTTACAGAATCGTTTGAATCTAGAGATATATCTGATTCATAATAAAATGTATAGATTTCATCGTCAAAATCATTTTCTTCAATTGAACTTGATTCGTCTGTCGTGCTTAAGGATGTAACATCATCCAATTTAGAAATATTAATTGCATGGGTAACTTCAATAGGTGAAAGTAATTTGGATAATGGAGTTACAGGATTCAAATGACTATACAACACAGTAATCTCGTCACCTGGTGAATCCAACAATGTATGCTTTTCAGGAGATTCCTTATACGTCATTTGTTTAATTGGGGTTGATATCTCATTGGTATCATAATGTTTTAGATCATCTAAATACTTGGAATATTTGGGATCTGGGCGTTCGGGTGTTCGTAATAAATTTTGTGCATATGGATGATGTAATCTGTGACCCGAAGTACCCTCCTCTGTTGAGTATTTAATCTTTGTTATTCTCTGCTTAAGTAGGCTTTTCAATTCATCTTTAAAATCGTGTAACTCTTTATCGACCAAACTATCTAGTTGTAAAAAATTATCTGCTGTATCCATGTACTCAAGGACATGCTCTTGAATCGAATCAACAAACGAATTCCTGATGGAGTTCTCCATACTTGTCAATACTTTGTGTCTTGCTCAATTGGTACATATTATAAAGTGGTACAAACGGGTACCTTTCAATCACAGATGCAACTTTATATACTCCTTGCCAAACACAACTGGAAGAACAACCCAAAAACAGAATAACATAAAATGTAACAAATCAGTCGAAAGAAGCAACTGGCATAACAAACTGATCGACGCTGTCACTGAAATCTGAGTAACCCATGGTGTTTCCCTACAGTAAACAGACCGTACAAACTCAATTTTTCATTCCTTCTGTTTTTTTTTACTCTTTTGATACTTCGGTGCCTGGATTTGTTTACGTCGTCGCCCAAAACGGAAATGATATTGAGGTGGGAAAAAGTGACGGAAACAATGCAGAATATTAAAAAAGGGCCGCACAATGGAAACTTTCCTCTATGTCCTTTTGTTTACCCGATCCGGAAGCACACAGAAACTGACGGATGGAGAACAAAAATGTAGAATTCAATTTACTTTCTTAATCTGTTTTCGTTATACCGTTTTGAGGGAAACAGAACCGATGACCACTCAAATTGATGTTCATCGATACGTATCTCATCGATTATCGTTGAGACTGATGTCATGCTCATTGAATCTAGTTCTGTTAATTGTTCGTATCCGCATTCGTAAATATGATGAAAATGTCGTTTACCTAATTCAGAGAAGTGATTGTCGTTCCGAGATAATATGTTATAATTAAATGATACATTCTACTTTAGGAATGCAGATTTTCACTAAGAGTAACTTCGACTGGGTTATTCTGCTCTGGCTTATATTATATTTTTCTCAATAAGTTGTATCTCGTAAAGCTACACATTATATTTTATTGCTAATGAAAAAAAATAATTTATCATACACCGGAAGTAACTTGATCGTTGACCGGCCAGTTTAACTTTCTCCATACTGTTATAAACTAGTTTTCTAAGATAATACTTTAATGTATTATATTAAAGTCAGCTGGAATACTGTTGTCATAGTAAGCCTTGTTAGGATCGCTCGTAGTGAAGACGTCAGAGAAATATCTTATTTTAAAACGATATGACTGGTCTTTATCCTATAGAAATCATTATAAAAAATAAGATACTATAGTTTTGAATTAAATATAAAGTATCTTAGTTTGAGTGGATAACGTTACATTTTTTAATTCTGTGAGCCACTGTTGCTTGGATCAATATCCAACTTGACTATCGGAGATAAATTTCCGGATTTAACCATTTCTGTTGATTGTACCAAATCAGAAATTCTAATTGAATATGGTTGAATTCTTGTTTTTATGATATCTTTTAACTCATATCAGGATGAATGTAAGAAATGCAATCGTTGTATTGTTCTCATGCAATACACCGTATAGGATGGTCAAAACATTGCTACTGAAATAGCTGCTTGCATCGACTCCGACAAGAACTCTCTATAAATAAAGATAATAGTTAAATACATGCAACTATATAGATAAAATATATCGAATAATACACAGATATATGAGGGTCAATTAACAATAGTATTTAATCCCCTTATTACAATCATTGTAAATTGATTATTATCTTTATATGTGCTGCTCATTTAGACGATACGATGTCCAATGAGTCAGTTGTTCCGTCACAGTGTCCATCGCAGTTAGAACGTTCTGATGTGTAACGAGGTGGATACCTTTTTCATGCTGTTACAGTAAAAGTTGTAAAAATAAGGCTCTAGCTCACTCCAACTAAATTCATTATTCAGCTCCTGTGGTGGGAGGACAGCGGTGTTGGAACGACATCTGCAATCAGATACCATATACCTACACTGGTTAAACAGCCACTCTGTCCTTCTTTGAACATACTCCTCGTCCGTCGCATCGATCCCCGGCAGACGTCTTCTGTATTCGATACAATTTCCAAGGATGTTGAAGAGAATAGGTCTGAAAATCGCACAGGTAAACAGATATGGACAATAGTATTCTGGCTCATTCCTGTAGATCATTAGGTTTGTGATATTGCCGTAGAGATTTCTAACATTATCTGTAGAGCAGTTGATGAAGAGCATTGGGAAGTACTCCAGCGGCTTTGGGACCACGTATAACTGGACAGTGTCACGTCCTCGCAGATGTATTGTTTTGTGCCAATCTCTTTCTAATTTTGTTCTGGTACAATCATAGGTCAATGGAATATATTTACTGTTACTCTCGATATCTTCCAGCAGGCGTTTGTAGCTTTCAGTTTTTCTTGACCATTTGGAATAGCCAAGCAAGCTTCTTACACTATCAGCGATCGGAGAGCTGAGGACAAGGGTGTCGCTCTCGTCGCTGCCCACTACTAATAACACAAATTCGTAGTAAGGTTGAAAGTATTGTTGTAATGGAATGGGTACGGGTTTGGAGTCTCCACTGTATACTTCTTCTTTTCCTTTCGGTGGTCGGCTATCCGAAAGGGTTTCACCGTACTTCAGCATCAAACACCGTACCAGGTCATCAAACTTGGGATCCGCAAGTGCAGAGAACAGCGGTTTCTCCTTGAAATGTGTACCTTTAAGGATTATGTTGTCATTCTTCTCTGTGGCACCCATGCTTAATCATGTGAGGCTGCGTTTTTGTTCCTTGACATCCTGATTATATAATATTATACTATATTTTAGGCCAGGTAGCCCCATTTATATACTTCTGATTGGAAACACCATAGGTGAAGCCAAGAGATCCCAGAATGAGACTGAGAACAAAAAAAAATAAGGGTTCCAGGTGTCCCTTTTTTCTGCTGGACTAAGACACGCTTCTGGGTATATATGGCATCTCACAATTTGATGCATTAGATTACACAGATATTCATTTCTTTTTTTCTTCTTTTCCTTCCGGAAAGGTAATTTGAATATTCTGTTCGTAACATAATTTCTTCAGAAAAGTTGTGTCATGTAACAGTAACACCGTTACAGAATATTCCATAGATAGATAATTCTTTATATATGAAGAACGATTATCAATTACAAACAATACAATGTAAACAAATAACATTATGTTCTTTGTAAACTCTAGTATTGACATTCAACGTATTCCATTATTATATATACACCACCACATACTGGTTATAACAATTCTAACTATACTCAAAGTTTACACCATACTAAATAAAGGAAGAGTACAGTTCGTTATAGTACATATATTCTTTCATATCTCTATATGTATATATACAGATAACCGTAGCCAAAGTGTATCCGTGACAGTTTTCGCATAATATATCCTATTACGGAAACAGCGGTACAGTTGATGCTACAAATAAATAAATATATTGATAAATGTGGAGAAATTCGTGCCACAAAAACAATTTTTTCCCTTTTTTCTGACGGTGAGAAAACATATAAAAGGGGACAAAAATGTCTCAATTTTATGGCATTGCTTGTGGTGATGTGTAAAATTAGAACTTATATATTTTCAAAATATAGGGAATTTCTAATTTCTTTGGAGTATTTTTCTTTGGAACAAATCTTCATAGCTGTTCTTCACCCAAATAGAATAGACTAATGATACTCATGAACATTGGAAAGTAAAATATAGAATATATATGTTTTTAAGTTCGAAACATTCATGGAAGTCAGTAACATTCATGCCTGTACCCTTTCAATTTATATGGTTAGTTTTTTTTCTGCATTTAATTCTAAAAATTGGATAAATGATTTTAGGAATATGCCTGCAGAAAAATATGGGTACAGCGATGATTGTTACGAACAACAAAAGATCTATTGATGTTCCTGAAGCACTACATATATATTCACTCAAAATGGGATCTTTCTCACATATGTGAAGATGTTGCACACTACGAGAAACACCAGGTGTGAATCAAATATCAAAATCAAAATCAAAAAGGATGGGGGTCCTTACACAAAATTGCAACAACAAAAAAATGATAAAGGGTCATTTGTTGGTCCGTTCTGTATCTTTTCCCAACATTTTCTTTAAAATTTCATACCTATTTGGATGAGAAATAATTATGAATAAATCCAGATATCCTATTCTAGTGTTAGCAATAATCGATGGTTTATATTGAAGTTGGTAGGGAACTTTTATATGCTATTGATGATACCATTAGTAAAAAGGTAGAAAGCTCCAGCGAGGTGGTTCTAATTAGTCCATTTTCACTTATTCCTACAGAGTGGTCAATGAATTGTATCTGTCAAATATTGCAGATATGCTATCAGGGATGATTAGTCTGTTATTTATATTGCGTCAAACTTAGAGTCTTTTGGGTCCAAAAAAAAAAAAAAAGAAAAACTCCAGCAAGCAAAAATTACAGATATGATGGAAAGAATAAAAAGGAATGATAAAACACTTTGTGAAGTAACTGGTAGATTGAGTATTATTATTTGTATCTTACAAACTACCAAACTGGACATCAATTCTTCCTGCCACAGTGTAATCAATAACTTCCAGTTTCTCAACATTCATAGGTACGGTACGGTATTTGCAATTTCGCGGTTAGTTTATGATAAATATTAAGAAAGTGGTTGAGGTATATCAAATACAAGCTGCGATATAGATGTTTCTAGTACGAAATTAATGATGGTCATTATTAAAATTTTAGAAAAGTGGAGAATCAGATATGACAATAATTTTTAGATTTTCTAGTAAGGTCATAAATCTACACATCAATAAAGTATATCGTGTGCATAGTAATGCTGTGCCTACGATATATTTTATTGTACCTTTGAAATTGTTAATCTTCTTTTCCTACTTTTTATTTTCAAAGCGTTAAGTTTGTTCTATACCATAAGAAGATATCCAGGTTTTTGTAATTTAAAAGATGTATTATATGTAGTCGACTCTGAAAATAACTAAAAAACATTAATACAAAGAATTCATGTACAATATTTTCTAATAAGTGTGCCCTTTTTGTGAGGCTTCCTAAGAACAAAATAGTGAGGAAAACATTTAATTTTCCATATAATGTACTGAAAGCGTCTAAATGTTTTACATATTTTAAAATTTAGGTAGAATGAAGAAAATATAACTTAATTGACTATTATATTCAATAATTATACAAACAGATATTTACAATAAAACAAATATGTGGGTATTGAAATTGCAAATTAGACAAGTCACCACATGAATTTATTCGTGATTAAACAGTAGGTAAGTTTCCATAGTAACTAAACAATCAGTAAAATAATAGAAAAGGATGACTTTTGTCATATTCTTAAGAAAATCGTTATGGACAGCTAAAAAATAAACAGGGTGTATTCTCAATTTTATTTGTCAATGAATATATAAAATTATAGTTAATGAACTATACTTGAATCACTATTTTAGTGACACTAGATATATGTAATTCAATACATTTAAAAAACTCTAATACGACTTATTTGTTAATGAATATCAAATAGTATCATGATTTCAATTCTAAGCAGTTATTAGAATCCATCACCTATTAAAACCGATGGGAATCAGTTTCATATATTCGCATCAATTCATTATGATTTGTCATACCCTCGACTAAGGTAATATTAATAGATATCAAGTATCCTGATAGTACTAGTGGAACAATCTTCATTGTTGAGCAAAGGCTTGGTAGTCTATTTCAGAAAACTAATATCTTCCAGATGTGTTTGAATGGGAAGTAGATCAGCAAATAAATTATTACATCTAATTATTTTCGTAATTAAACAACACATTATAATACGTTATTCATGTATAGTTACTGTGAAAACCCATCTACCAAAAATAGTTTTTCGAAGATTCTCCTATTTTCTAAATATGTGTAAAATAAGTTATTAAAGGTACCACATCCTGCAGTCAACGAGACGTTGTCCCAGTATTCTTCTTCCGTAATATTCTGTTTAATTGTATTCATATGTTTACAACTACCAAGTTGGCCATACATTAATACAATAAAAATTGATAATTTCAGAAAGAAAAAGAAAATTTATTATCTTAATAAAATATTTATTGAAAAAAATATATAAAATTGTTTGAGAAACTATATCCTCTATTTAAACATCAAATAACCAACCATTAATGTATGTTAAATATGCAAAACATAGAATGTAATTTCGTTTTGCAAACGCTTGCTATATAAAACTGTGACACTACTCTTATATTGAAAATGGAATGCGTCCAACATTAGTGAAGATATTGCACTCCATAAAGAAGACCAGGAATGGTTCCAAAGTCAGAAAAAAAAGATTGGGTTTCTTACACAAAATTGTAACTTTGAAACATTGATAAAGGGTCAGCTGCTGGTCCTTTCGGGACCTTTTCTGGACCTTTTCGTTAATGTGTCATCTCTATTTGGATGGGAGATGATAATGAACCAATCCAAATATCCAATCATCATGATAGCGATATTTGATGCTTTGTTGATGATGGTAGGGAGCTGTCTATCTACTATTGATACCGATATCAAAGAGAAGGTAGAAAACTCCAGAAAGCTGGTTCTAATTAGATCCACTTTTGCTACGTCCTACAGAGTGGCGAATGAATTATATCTGTCAAATATTGCAGATATGCTATCAGGGATGAATCCGATATTAAGTAATATTGAGTCCAACCTGATATTTTTTGAGTCCAAGAAAACCCCAGAAAACACCATTGCAGATATGAGGGACAGAGTGCGAACGAACGATCAATTGCTGGTAGAGTTAACAAACAAATTAAACGTTTTGATACCAATTCATTACCATATTGTGATTAAGTGTTTATAACTATTGCGTAGAAGATAACTTGAGATTTATAAATCTCAAGTTATCTTCCATCTAAATTTTAACACTTCCTGAAATGAGGTAACATATGTCTTTCCTACTATTTCTAATACAGCCTATAATATACAAGGTAAATGTAGATGCTTTCTTTCTTTAACTTCCACATTATCTGCAAGCCAGGTAATAGTAGACTTTCAATATCAGGAACTGTAGTAATGAAAAAAGAAACTAACGATTCCATAAAAACAAAGAATCAATTTTGGTTAAAATCTAATTAATTTTATCATTTCCTTCAGTTAATCTGTTGTGCAGTTTATACCGTTTTTTGTCCTACAGATATCTGTCAATGAAAATAAAGAGAATAAAGAAAATAAAAAATAATTGAAAAATAATTGAGAAAGTGACTTTTGATGGAAGAAATGATTCCTAAAAAATGAAATAAATGCTGCCCCTTTTATATCTTTTTTTTTATGGAAAAATAGACACAATAGACACGGAAATAATTAGAGAAATGTTTTCTCCAACAAATAACAATTTGAGACACAAAAACGTTTCCTTCTTTCTTTTCAATACCATTGTCACAATTGTCAGAATGCTGTTCAGCGGCTAAATTCTAAGGGGAGGGGGCAGTGAGTTGTGACACTTTTATTTTCGGCATTTTTTTTTCATTCTTTCAGAGCGAATTAGAATATGACAGGAATTCATTTACGTAGGAGAAATATACAAACTCATTATATACAACAAATTATATCTATTACAAGATACATAATAGGTACATACGTGTGGTAGCCGTTGTAATCATTTTAATATTCTTGCTCAACTTGTAGTTGTCGTGTATACAGTGTATCTGTTAATAGAATTACATCATTACTTAATTAGTTATGGTAACAATTTCGCTTCACTTAAACAGGTTATTTACATAGACTTCAGCAAATACATCCTTATATATCTATGTTTTGTCTTCATTAAATCTATTCCAACAGTTTCCTCATATTTACTGTCACTATGACAATTGTCACCTATTCATTGATTTGTTTAAAGAAGAGCAAATCATCACTATATACGGATTCATCACACTCCTCTTTCTTTTGTTTTTCGGACTCCGAAATGTACGTGCGTGCGTAATTTATTTACGTAATACATTACTAATAATATCCAGTAGCAGCCCCGTCCGTCCTTACAGTACGTAATAGCTAATTTATATAGTAAGTATTTATAGTGAAACTTTTTTTTCTTTTTAAGGGGAGAGAGGGATGGGATTAGCAGGGGAGATCCGGGAATTCAGCGTATATAAAGTAGCCACATCAGAATAACAACTTTTTTGATTATTGTTTATGTTTCCTTTACTTGTATCAAAAACAAAACAACAGAAAATTAACTTAATTAAATAACAGCGCAATGTCAAAACAATGGGCCGATCCAAAGGATGGAGCATTCAAAAGACAAGTCTCCTCATTTAGAGAAATTATCTCACCTAATCATCCAATATATAAACCTGCAATGAATAGATATTGGTTATATGTATCATTAGCATGTCCTTGGGCTCATAGAACGCTTATTGCAAGATCTTTAAAACATCTAAATTCTGTAATTGGTTTAGTCGTTGTACATTGGCATTTGGATTCCAATGGTTGGAGATTTTTGAAATATCCAACTGATAAAGCATCAATTGATGAAAATATATATCATACTGTCTCTGGTGGTATCGATAATTCCCAATCATTGGAAATTAAAACATTCGCTTCCATCCCCAATGATTCAGACAGATTATGGATCGATGGGACTCCAGATCCATTAAACCAATTCCAAAGATTAAAGGATTTGTATTTAAAGAGTGAACCAGGTTATGATGCAAGATTTACTGTCCCTGTATTATGGGACTCTCAAACTAATACTATTGTTAATAACGAAAGTAGTGAAATTTTAAGAATTTTAAATAGTGGTGTCTTTGATGAATTTGTTAAGCATACAACAATTGATCTAGTTCCAAAGGAACTTGAAACTCAAATCGATGAATTCAATTCTTGGGTTTATGATAATATCAATAATGGGGTTTATAAAGCAGGTTTTGCAGAAAGTGCAATCGCATATGAGAAAGAAGTTAAAAATGTATTCGAACATTTAGATCGTGTTGAGCAATTATTTCAAAATAAATATCTTGCATTAGAGAAGAAATATGGTCCAGATTCAAAGGAAATTTTACAACATTTTTACGCTATTGGTGATCAATTGACTGAAGCAGATATTAGATTATACACAACTATCGTAAGATTCGATCCTGTTTATGTTCAACATTTCAAATGTAATCTAACAACAATTAGAGACGGTTATCCTTACATTCATTTATGGTTACGTAACTTGTATTGGAATAACGATTCATTTAGATTAACAACTAATTTCAATCATATCAAATTACATTATACTCGTTCTCATACAAGAATCAATCCTTTAAGTATCACACCATTAGGTCCAAATCCACACATCAAACCATTGTGATCTTCTATATTTCTATATATTATATCTTTTTTCTTTCTTTACTAAAATTATCAATCTTTTTATTACCTTAAATTGCTGGGTGTCGCCTGAATGATTACCTATTTGGGTATGAATACCTCCTTGTTCGACCAATATGATTTCCTAATCCAGTATCCACTTTAACGCGTCAGTCTTGGTTGCTGGTTTCTTGCTCAAATATTCAGCTCCTACGCCAATTTCTTCGTCTCGGTGACGCGTTTCTTGAATTTTTGAAAATTTTTTACCATTTAAATTATTATTGCCCAATAAGGTAATCGACGATCTTTTGCACTGATAACACCCAAACCACTCGAACCTTTCTTAAATATATATATATGCTCAACTATTATGGGTAATGGTCAATTCATATTTTTGCTTCTATTTCGAGCTAACAATTATATAATCACCATTTGCCTGTTTCAATATTATTTCTTTTTTTTTTTGCAACTATGTTGAACAATTTAAGCAGAAATTTAATCAATACATTAAATAAAGAAATGTTAGACCAAGATACTATATCGACACCAATTAAAAGTAATCAGACTTTAAATCATAGTGCAAGTGAAATATCTATGGACCAATATGGTTCTTCTCCATTCACTCCACATTCGAGTGATAATTTATTTCAATCGGTCCCAAGAATGAATATATTAAGTTCTCCTCCATCGAATACTAATGCTTTATCACATAAGAATCAAAGAGTCTCAAATCCATCGACCCCTTTGAAATTGTCATTGACTATCGGTGCAAATGGGAAGGCTTCCATCGTAAGCCCACATATCTTTAAGCATCTACCTTTGAAGCCGTCATCTCCAGATGTAACTAATGTTCAAACAACAGAGAAACTAAAATCCAAGACGAATGCAACTAATGGTGCTGCTTTACCTGAAAAGACTAAAATCTTAAACTTGTTAAAGAAGATGAGGAGTACTACTTCCTCGCTGAATTCTTCACCAACGAAAAATAAGATTAAGAAACCACTACATAAGAATAAACATACGGAATTGATTGATTCACCTAATCGTGTAAGACGTGCCTCTGTGACATTGAATGAAATTACTAATAAATTACCAGTTCCTCAAGTTACTGTCTCGAGTACACCAGTTGCTCCTTCGACACCTCGTTCCAAGAATGTACAATTTAGAACCGGTTTTACTCCATCTGTAGGTTTAGATGTAGTTCTTTCAAATAGTATGTCTCCACGTATGTTTTTCAATAATGGTTCAAATAATGATTCCTCATTAGATGATAGGATTTTGAAATTTAGTAGTCCAAGTACTACATTCTCACCAAAGACTAGATTATTGCCAAAACCTTCAACAAGTCATGCTTACCAACAACAATTACAACAACAACAATTTCCTTTCAAATATTCTGGTGGGGATCCATTGTTAATTAATGATGTGGAGAATGGACATTGGTTCGAAGTGATGAATAATAATGGACATACTGCACATGGTTCAATCGGTTCTCCTGCACCTTCAGCTGCATTGCTATTAGCTTCACCAAAGGCTAATATTACTAGTTTTGCATCTCCACAAAGTATAGATAAAAGATTAAAACCTGTAAGTTTAAACGAGAAGACAAAATTACAAATGGAACCAGCTACTCCTAATGAAACTGCATCTAATGCTGTATCCTTGCAATTTACACCGTTGATTCAACAAACGATGAATGGATCATTAAGTAATAAGATTGTTGCTAGTTCAATGGCAATGTCCCCAATTGGTACCACTACCTCGCATAATACAATAACACATTCAACCAACGTGTCTTCTTCAGAGAAGGATGATGCAGTGTCATCATTGAAAAAATTAATTAATCGTTCATAAGACGAACAACATCAAACAACACAATATATATTCTAATAGACTTAAATATGTATGTAATTTAATATATCATTTACAATTCAGTAGTATTGTTTCCCTCTTCTTCTTCCTCAGCTTCCTCCACGAATAGATCAGTCAATTTTGGTAGGACTGCGAGTTGTTCACCCATCTTTTCATAATCGACAATCATACCATCAAATGCAAAGCAATATTCTTTGGCTTTGATATCAACATTGTTTGAGAGACTTGGAATCTTTGGGTATCGTTGTGAAAAATGGGTCAATAATAACTTTCTTGCATTCATTTTGTTAGATACTTTAATTGCTTCATTAATTGTACAATGTCTCTTTTGAATGGCATCCTCTTGTAATTCATTATCCAATGTTGCCTCATGAATCAAAAGATCAGAATTTTGTCCGATACGTTTTGCGAAATCTGTGAAATTTGGTCTAGTATCACCAGAATAAGATACTTTGAACGTTGTGGTTGCTGATGTTTGAAATGTAATGGAATTTGAATATGCCCAACTACAATGGATCGCTCTACAAGTTTGAAACTTCTCTATATGTAAATCATGATACATGGATCTAATCATATTTAAATTTCTAAAAGTACTTTTATTGTTCAATTCCAACTTGCGTTTCTTTAAAGAACGTACCTCACTTTCTGAACCAGATGATTCCTCGTTATCACTGATTTCTTCATGCATTATATCGACATATGCATTTACAGAAATAGGTTTTGTTTCCACTCTCAAATATTTATCATTGATTAAATGTTCACAACTGATATAGTTGATACGAAGTAAAATCTCTGGGGATTCTAACAACAACCATTCCTTAACGAATTTATTATATTGCCAAGGACAAACTAAATATATTTTGGCATCTGCATTTGATTTATTATAAGTGTACCATTCCTTAAGGATACTAATAATACCCAAATGATGATCTGCATGTAGATGACTCAAATAAATCATTTTCAAATCGAGGAACATTTGTTTACGTACGATATCTGAGAATGTTCTATGTATTTGTCCAATTGTATTCTCACCAGCATCCAACAATATATTTCTTTGAATCATCTCGTTATTTTCATCACGGTATGGAATCTTTACTAATGTGGAGACAACGTTCCTGTATTTGGATGGAAGTGCACTACCTGTACCGAACGTAATGATCTCCACATGGTCTGATTTATCTGACGAATTGTTGAAATTATTCTCTGTGGAGATCACACTATCATACGAGGTAGTCGGTAGTTCTAGTGGTTCGATATGAGTGGAATATAATTCTTTCCAAACTTTTTCTTGTGGCATTGTGGTGTCCTTACATTTGACATCGTCCTTTGATGAGGTGTCTATTGATGACGCATCGATTGTGACAGTTGTCCTTTTCTGTAAAATATGTACTTGTGATTGAGGGATCGTAGTTGACAGCTGAGTATCGGAATCAGATTGAATCAATGATGTGCCTGTAGGTACTTGTTTCTTAAATGTTTCGTAGAAATCCTTTGATAGTAAGTCATTAGTTCTTGGTAAATTATAATTATTTGGTTGTAATGCTTTTAATTTCAGTGTAACAATTGTGGATCCAACAAATGCTAAATTATTTGGTGATACGTTCGGATGTGAAACAATATGTTGAACAGCTGCATTTTTGCTGTTAAATGATTCCATGAATTTGATCAATGTATCATTGATGGTTATATCTTCGTTAAGGAAATAATAAATTGCACCTAGGTCACTAGAATCGTATGATTGGAATTGTTTCATAAATTCGGGAATATATGAATCGTTAGGAATATCCAATATCAAAATCTTTGGGAAGTTTCTTGGCTTTTCCAATACTTGTTCAGGGGTAACCACTGTACCATCTTGTAAAGTTATTGATTCACCTTTAGTTAGTTTAGCGAAGGATGGACCCTTTGGTACACCTAATTTCAATGCTTCTTTGACCAAGAATTTACCTCTAATTGAATTGAATTTAATTTCATAATTTGTTGTAGTTTGTTCGAAATTAATTCTTGGCAATTCCACATTCAAATGAGGATCAGCAGTTGGATCATATTTTTCAGTTGGTTCATGTTTCGGGAACATATTTTTAACAATAGTATCCAATACGAAATTTTCATTTGATGTAAATAATTTTTCATTACTTTGACTTGGTGGTCTAACTACAATAGATTTCACATTAATGAATTTATCACTATATGAATTATTATTTGTCATTATATTAGATTTCAACTGGATACCGAATCTAAATACGAAATATCTCCAACTTGAAACGACATAATTGATTAAGGGATTCCCATAATTCAATATAATTTTCTGTTTCCCTTGATCTGCAATGGTTAGAATCAAACCTGCGAGTCCACCTGTTGAGGTCCAATCTAATTCACCCGTAAGGAAAATATTTTCTAGTTTAGATAATCTAATTTTATTCTCTGTGATTGCACGTTGAGCACCTTCTCCGATTTTACCAAACATATATTTCTCACCATGTACGTTAGTTAGAAGCAACAATGGGTGCTTCGTATCTGAGCAAGGTTGTGTAATTGTATTGATTGTGTACATTGTTGGTATAGTACGATTCGATGATCTGTGTTTTGGTGTAGGTTTCTTGGATTTGATGAATAATGATCTTTTCTGAGACAGTTGTCTTACAGTGACTGTAAATGATATAATGGCCGACAATGTTGTAAAATGGGGGGGGGAGTAGGGGCAGATTAGTTGTTGTAAGTTAGTGGAAACGTTTGCGATGAGCTGTCGATGAGTAATCCAATCCGACTGGGTGTCTGCATATATAAATATTTTTCAGTGAAATTTTTCACTCTATGTGATGAGGTAACAGCGGTGAGGAAGGAGACAGGGAACAGAAAAACAGAAAACCGATGTGAACAAGCCCTAAGCGCGATCCGCACACTAACCCTAGTCTCATACAGCAACCATTATATCACATACATACGTACATGGATATATATAAAGTATAGTTAGATCGGAATAGTCCAATTACTGAGTAACAATGGAAGTAAAGGTACTGACGAAAGAAATATCGCGTTACATTACATATTATGAATGAGTTATTGCAGTAGCACATTTACCGAATGATTATCGAATCCCAGGGTCTGTCCGTCTGTCTGTAATAAATGTGTCACTGTGTTGTCTCGTTACACAACAATAACCGTCACACTCTTCTAGAAGATCGTTAACTGTAATACTTTATTGTAAACTACCTCTGTTATTGCTATTGTCACTGTGACTCTGGTACCGTCTCCCCGGTACATACAAACACGCTGTGCAACCCGCTGACTCTGGCTCTGCCCGTTTCTCTTTGTTGGCACCGCGCACTACGCAAAGTGCCGCTGACTCTGCTCTGCTCCCTGTTGCTGTTGCAGTAATGGGACATCCCCGTCTGTGTATGTGTACGTAGAATTATTACATAACAACAATTTCAGTTCTGTTAGCCACGTTGTGATGCAATTCAGTTGTATATAAGGGCAGTCATTGTGGGTGTGTATTCTCTGATGATGTGATGTTTCATACTTGCTATATTTAACTTCCCACCGTATCGAGGTATCCAACTCAACTAAACAACTTTAAAATGTCTGCTAAACCTGGCCGCACTATCCTAGCCTCTACTATCTCAAAGATATATGATGAAGAGATTCAATCAAAGGTTACCGCAATGAAATCGATAAGACCACGGGGTCCGTTGCTTGTCGGATTTCTAGCTAATAATGATCCAGCCGCGGAAATGTACGCTAGATGGACTCAAAAGACCTCGGAAACCCTAGGGATAAGATACGAATTGAGACAATTTGAGGATAGAGATCTCCTTGAGGAGAATATAATTGAAGCTAATAATGATGATTCCGTAGATGGTATAATGATATATTTCCCTGTGTTTGGTAATGCACAGGATCAGTATTTACAACAGATAGTTGATAAGAATAAAGATGTCGAAGGTTTAAATTTCGTTTATTATCAAAATTTATATCATAATGTTAGATATTTAGACAACGATAAACTGTTGAAATCAATCTTACCATGTACACCTTTAGCTATCGTTAAAATTTTGGAATATTTAAAGATTTATAATCCGTTGTTACCGGATGGGAATCAAATGTATGGGAAAAAATGTGTAGTCATTAATAGATCAGAAATTGTTGGTAGACCATTAGCTGCATTATTAGCTAATGATGGTGCCATTGTTTATTCTGTAGATGTTAACAATATTCAAAAATTTACAAGAGGTGAAAGTTTGAAATTAATTAAACATCAAGTTGAAGATTTAGGTGATTATTCAGAAGTTCTATTAAAGGAGGTTTGTAAGGATGCTGATGTCATAATTACTGGTGTCCCATCCGAATCATACAAATTCCCAACTGAATACATTAGAGATGGTGCAATCTGTATCAATTTCTCATCCCATAAAAATTTTAAAGAAGATGTCAAGACTAAAGCATCCTTGTATGTTCCAATGACAGGGAAAGTGACAATTGCTATGCTATTAAGAAACATGTTAAGATTGGTAGAAAATAGAGAGAAATTAAAGTCCATACAATAAAAGCAAATATATACATATACCTAAATAGAAAAATAATTAAAATGTATACACATATACCACCAATGCATTAAAGATCATCATCATCATCATCATCATCCTTGAAATGAACTTTTATTACCCTCATTTCACCATTTTTCAATTTTTTTCCCCCAAAAAGTTGTCCTCAGAGCGAAGAAATTTTGCATCGCATTTGAAAACAAACAATATCTTCGATCATCCAACATAAGTTTAAGACACTATAAACGAATTTTTGACCACATCACAGAGTCAATTGACAATAAATTAAGTGCATACTCCGCTACTCCAACAAACAATTAATACACTGGTGTCAAGATGAGTAGCGAAAGACCGATTTTCCAATTAAGGAAAGAAATAAGTGAAAATATATCAAATGAAACATCACTACAAAATAACACAACTGTACAAGAACAAAACGCAACTATTTCCACAACATACAACAACAAAATACTGACTGAGAATGAAGTCTATTCAGTGACAAGAATGGCTGCAACCCTTCCATCAAATCAGTTATCCCAGTTTAAATACAATGGGTTCATTGAAACTGCACTTCAAAAAGCATTGTTATGTGACAAGGACAACATTTTCATTTGGAATTACGATCCCGAACAAAGAAGCGCACCTTCTGTAAGAATCCCATTACATGATGAATCAGAATCTTCATTGAATCAACCACCAATCTGTTTATTGACTAGTCCATTAGCAGTTTCAGAACCTTTTGAATCAGTAGATGCAGACTCAACAACTAATATAAATGAAAATTGTGGCGTTTGTATCATTGAAAGAGATACCGGTAAGATAACATACTATGAGGATGTCGAATCAATTAATAACTTATACCCACAGTTATCTAAAGCAATGTCCCATACCCTTGATTTAAATCTATCCAAAAATGAACATATTACTAAAGTATTAAATCTAGAACCAGCAGGTATCATTGTTGCTACTTCCTTAGGTGCTGTTCATTTCGTTACTATTAGAGATAATATAGGTAAACCAAAGATCTCTTTAAAACAAACTTTAATAAAAGCTCATAGAGGTATTTTATCTCATTTCTTCACACCTTCTCAACAATCAACCAACACTGAAAACTCACATTCAATTGTCTCATTAAAGAAAGGTCCTTTAATGGGGAAAGGTGAGCGTCTATTATATATCACGACCAGATGTGGTGACTTCCAAGTTTGGCAACTAGGTGTCTCTTCAAAGACTTTTAAAAGAATTAACGTTAACGTCTTCAATAAGATTTTAGAGTCATTACAAGATTTATACCCATTTGCATATGGAAGTTTGAAATTAATCGACTGTCACCCATTATTGTCGGATACAATGAATGTTCAATTATTTTTATCAACAATTTCAGATAATAATAATACCTTCTATATCATTTCAACAATTATTTTCGATGAACAATTTAACAATTTCACAATTTTTTCCACTTATAGATTAAATACAATCAATTCATCATTACATAATGACCAATCAATGCCAAGATTATTAATTCCAAGTTCACTAGAGAAAACAGATAGATCCATTGCTTCAGTGTTTGTATTGTTTGATAATTGTCTAGTAATCACACAAATTAGTTCAAAATTAGACTCAAGTTTCACATTAAAGAAGAAATGGGAAGATATAATAAGTTTCAACGACGAAATTGATATCATCGGTTCGGTTTCGATGTTGATTCATTATATTTAATAAGTAAAGAAGTCGGAGGTATTATGAAAATCACTTTGAAAAATACAGAAAAATCCATAATAGGATATCAGGATTTAGAAGAAACAAGATTCGTTAAATCTCATGTTGAACAAGCTACATATTTCTCAAACACATCACTAGGTAATCCTGTTGAATTCAATCTACCTGCAGGAATCTCTTTGGATAGAGAAGTTATTGAGCATGATTTGATGCTTTGTAACAATGAAATATTTGATTCTACAAGTCAATTCATTCCAAAGGTTTCATCTAATTTGGAACAACATTTAAATTCAAGAATTAATTATTATAAAAATTTCTTACGTTACATTGAGTTAAATTTCAATAACAACATTTCGCCGATTTGTAAATTACAATTAGTTGAAAATTTCGAAACAGTTAATTGTGCGTTGAAATTTTTGCATAAGTTAGATAAGAAGGATACATTCAACGATAAGTTAAATAATATATGGTCATCTGTGTTATCCAAACATAATATCAAATTAGAAGATTTAATAATTAACCAATTAAAGCAGTTCCCTTCCTTGTTTATTGAATTTTTAAAAGCTATTGATTTCAGAACTGAATGTAATGAATTCAAATCAAGATTAATCAATATATTGATTTCCTGTTTTTATGAAGCAATCTTAGAAGATGGTGAAAGAACTGTTCGTTACGATATGTTTAATTTGGATCCATTAGAAGTTAATGATGAGAAATTACCATGGTATATCAACTACGATATACTATCTTTCCTAAATACTTTGTTCTTCAATTATAAATTTAGCATCAAACCAGAACATCCAACAAGTACAGAAAAGAAGGAACAATTTTTGACACTATTGAAAATCCTGTACTATTTCTTTAATCAAATAAAGTTATGGAGATTGCAAAATCCGGATAAATTTGTGGACGAACAAACATTGGAACAAATAAGCGCAATATACACCGATAGTCATACTGCTTGGAATGATGTCTTATGTGAATTGAACTACAAGGAACAATCAATAAGGATCGCAGATTTCTACCAAGATTTTGAATCCCTAGTTCAAACGTTAGAAACTTTGGAGGGACAAGAACAATTATATGCACAATTTTTTGAGAAATATGACTATGAATTTGCATCACATTTATTCAGATATTACATTGCTAATAATAAACTTTCAAAATTATTCTATCAATTCCCTGAACAACATCATCAATTGGTAAGATTCTTCGACGAAAATATTGATGAATATAGAGACATCTCGTGGATTCAAGACATTCTAGATAACAATTATTCAAAGGCATCAGATGATTTACTAAAGTTGAATCTATTGGGGAAACCAATCGCCAAAAATCAAATCCATTTAAATATTGCCAAATTAAGTGGACTAGTCGATGAATCCAATATTAATGTTGAATCACTAGATGAAATTCAATCGCGTTTGGATTTATTAGATGGTGAAATTTATTTAAAGGATCAATTAGAGACAAGTGGTAAAAAATTGAATCCAAGATACGAATCTACATTCTTCAAGACAATTTTTGATGAAATCAATAAAAGTTTGGAGAAGGGTTTAACTTTACCATTTAATCAAATCATTGATCAATACACTCTTGTAAATGATTCGGACTTCTTCTTTTCTGCTGTTAAATTGACTGCATTCAATAGTAAATCAATTGAGTATGAAGTTAAAAAATTCTTAATTGCTACTCTATGGAGAAGAGCCATATTATGTGATGAATATATTATGAATCACACTGATGCATCCAATATTACAGAAAGTGTTCTGTACCAAATTCTAATGGAATACTTCAATCAAGATCTATTTTTATCTGATTTGCCATTACCAAATGTAAAACTTGTGACTAATTCATTTATTGTAACAGATGAATATTTGGAAAATACTTACAATGATTATACATTAGCTGATGATACAGCAATTCCAAAGATTAAGGAATCCATACAAAGGGATATTGATGATGTAAATAGTATCAATGAATTAGAAACCCTTCTGCACACTATTATTAATGAAGCTAATGTAAGTTCTGGAAATAGATGTGTTGTGAATTATGAAACCAATACAATCGAACAAGCATAAATAAATTATATAATTGTATAAAGGTGAAAATCACTATTAACTTTTAATTTTATTGAAGAATTTTATATACTTTTGCTGAACAATTATATTATTCTAAACACTCATTTTCATGGCGATTCTTCCGTGTGGATTATAATCAGTGATCTCAAAATCTTCATATTTGAAATCATCGATATTGTTTACATTTCTCTTAATGTTCATTTTTGGGAATGATCTTGGTACTCTTGAGATTTGCTCCTTTAATGCATCGACGTGATCCTTATAAATATGGGCATCACCTAGAGTATGAACAAACTCACCTGGTTCCATGTCACAAACATGAGCGATCATAATCGTTAATAAGGCGTAAGAGGCAATATTGAACGGCACACCTAGACCCATATCACAGGATCTTTGATATAGACAGCATGATAACTTTGGTTTACCTCCGTCCTTAGGGAAGCTGACATAAAATTGAGAGAAAACATGACATGGTGGCAAAGCCATCAGTGGGAAATCCGGTGGATTCCAAGCACTTAAGATAATTCTTCTGTCATATGGGGTTTCCTTGATCTTACGGATAACTTCTTGTAATTGGTCTACACCTTGTCCAGTATAATCATCATCACATGTTTTGTAATTAGCACCAAAATGTCTCCATTGGAAACCATATACAGGACCCAAATCACCTTCCCTTCTGTCCTTCAGACCTAAGCTGTCTAGATATTCTCTAGAACCGTTACCTTCCCAAATTTTAACACCTTGTTCACTTAGTTTCTTACCATCCGTACAACCTGCAACGAACCATAATAGTTCCAGGATGATACCCTTGGTAAAAACTTTTTTCGTTGTTAAAAGTGGGAATGTCCCATCCTGCAAATTAAAACGTAGTTGGGGTGGTGCAAATAAACTGTATGTACCTGTACCTGTTCTATCAGGTCTGAATTCACCTTCATCGATGATTCTTTGGCATAGATCTAAATATTGTAATTCTTCTTTGTTTGGTAAGTCTGAATGTGTCATTGATAGTTGCGTTATACTGTTGGTATATCTAAATAGAGTTCAAATGGAAAGAATGTAATTTGAGCAGAAAATGATGAAATTCACACATGAACTATAGTTCACCTCTTTTTATAATAATGTAAATAAATAAAAATGAAGATAAATTTGGTGTCGCGTTACCCTTGGGTGCAAAATTTCACGTGACTTCTCGATTTTGAAATTTCAATGAGACAAAAGACAAATTGACAACAACTGGGAAGAATTGAAGATCGATGGAAGATCCATTGAAGTTGTTTAAACTTTAAGTAGATATATATATAGTGTGACAACGATCGCTATTTGAAGGTGATTCAATACAGTAACAACTTCTTTGCATCAGGATTACTTCAGAGAAATGACAGATTTAACCCCAACCTTTAAGGACATACTAAATATATTTGATGAAGACAACCGCAAAAATGGCATTACACCATCAAAGGCAGCACCTCACAAAGATAAGTCTGTCGCAAAGTTTGAATTAAAAGATTACTTCATCCAGGAATGTTATGAATTGCTAAATTTCTTAAGAGAACTACGGAAAGTTCTTGTAAGTATCAAAAAGGACTATTATAATTCTAACGACATAAACATGACAGAAATACAAAAAGACGACTTTGATACAGAATTCAGATTACAATTTCAAAAATATGTTCAGAAGTTTAGAGCACTAGAGAACTATGAAGACGAAAGGCAAACGCTAATACAGAAGAGCATTTTAAGCTCCAATAGTAATGTGATGAATATGTTTAAAGGTAACGAATCGAAGGAGAGCATATTGGCAGAGTTCCATAAAACCAATGATAAATTTAGAATGGGGATTTTGCAATCATTAAACTTATTGATTACAGCTATATCATCTCAGTTTGCTTCAATGCAACAAGGTAGGTTAGCACAACAAAGAAAATTTGAATTATTTGATCTTAATGATGAAAACTTAGGTCTAAATGATACACCTGCAATGTCTCATGAACAATTGGTAAGGGATGATAATACCCCAATTAATACCACTGTTGAGGAGCCGTTGAGTATAACTGTCTCTCATTCAGCAGTGGAGAATGTACAACAAGAAGTGAAACAATATGAGGAAACGATGTCAAAATTGTCACAAGAGCAAGTACAATTATTGGAAACTGAACATGAAGAATTATTAAATGAGAAAAATGAACAACTGAAAGCTGTAGAAAAGATAAATAAAACTATTTTGGATATTGTTGGTATACAGAACGAGCTTTCCACGCACTTACAGGCACAATCACAAAACATCAATACCATGTTAGATAACCAAGAGGAGATAGACATAAATATTAGAAAAGGTAATACCCAGTTAAAGAAAGCCAAGAGTTCTTCAAGCAGAACTGCCAATATGACAAAATATCTTGCTATAATTATTGGTATTCTCATCCTTTTCATAGATTTTATTAATTAGATACATAATTATATATATATGTGTGTTCTAGAGTCAATCTACCTAGTATGTTTATATTACTTATATTACACAGAAGTCCTGACAAAAAAGTAGTAAGAAAGACTTAACTTTTTGTGATTCTTCATCTCATTAATGCATATTATTTTTTCTATCACAAGGTACGCTGATCTTATAAATCAAGAACCTTACCTGTAGCAATTGTTCTACCATCCTTTCTTAAAACAACCCTACCTAAATGCTTGTTTTCGTCGAATCTCAACATTGGAATTTGTCTCTTTCTTTCAGTTAATTCAATTTGAACGACGGCTGCCTGGTTTGATGCCAAATGTCTAACTTTGCTTTTTATTATAACGGTTGGATCCTTTTTATCAACAATGGATACTAAGTTTGTGATTCTTGCAGGTTGCTCAACAACACCTCTGAATAACATAATTGGAGTACCTGGTAATAAAGGTCTATTCATCTTGAAAGTTAACATTTGCAATTTGAATGTTTGAGATGCACTAATTTCATAATCTACCGATGCACATAAATCACCACTTCTAATATCTTCTGGGAATGCTTGACGTAATTTCAAAGTAACAAAATCACCCTTGGTGGCAATCTGTGTTTGTTTCTTATCTCTGCCACTTAAAATCTTATCTACGATAACACTTTGTTCCGATGGATAAATCGTTAATGCTTCACCTGGTTGGATCGAACCAGATTCTACTCTACCTGATACAACAGCTTCGTCAGATTTCTTTGAGTTGATTAGTTCTAGAATAGAAAATAAGAATGGGCGGTCAAGAACATCCTTCTTAGCTTCCAGACCTACATTTTGTGCAACATTTTCTAGTGTATTAACCAAATTTGGACCGTTGTACCAATTTTGTTCAGCTGGGTATGGACTCTTGTAGACACCTGCACCAGAGAACCCACTTAATGGCACCCATCTAATTTGATCTTCGTGGAAACCAAGATCCTTAAAGAATCCACCTAATTTATTCTTGATATCATTAAATCTATCCTGGGACCAATTGACAGAATCCATCTTGTTCATGGCGACAATGATGTAGTTAACGTCCATACTCTTAGCCAAGATTGTGTGTTCCTTTGTTTGACCATCCAGATCGAACCCACTCTCGAATGCATCAGTACCACAATCAATGGATAAAACTGCAACGTCAGCTTGAGATACACCGGCAATTGCATTAGGAACGAAATCTCTGTGACCTGGAGCATCAACAATTGTGAAATTAGATTTTTCAGTTTCGAAGTCACTGGTACAAATAGAAACTGTGACACCACGTTCTCTTTCTTCGGCAGTTTGGTCCATGACCCATGCAAGATGGAAGGAACCCTTACCTATACTTTCACTCTCTTTCTTTAATTTTCTGATCTTCCCAGATTCTACTGCACCAATATCATATAGAAGACGACCCATTAAAGTAGATTTACCTGCATCGACATGCCCTAACACAACGAAACTTAAATGAGGTTTAGAAGTCTCTAAGTATTTTGGAATATCAATTGGATTTCTTGGTTTCTTTGGAACAGTAGCCTTCTTATAATGCTTTGCTACAGATTCTTCACTTTCTTTCTTTGCCTTTCTACGAGCATCTTCTTCTGCATCTTCTTCATCTTCATCTAACCAATCACTATTCCCATCCTTTAAATTAATCTTACCTAAATTTTCAGTAACCTTCTTTGTTGAGCTTGTTGCTGGTGTAGTCGCTAGAGGAGGAGCAACAGCCTTCTTCTTCTTTTTAAATTGTTTCCTTAGGGATGCAAAGGCAGCTTCGGGATCGAAATCATGATCGAATAAAGCCAATTTGACATCCAGGTTCTTCCAACCAATATAATTTTCTTCAGTCATTTTCTTCTTCAAATTTGGAAACGTTTCATTGATTAAATCGTATTCTTCATCATTTAAATAATCATCGAATTCTGCTTCATCCTGGAAGTCAGGGATATCGTCGTTATAATCGTCTTGATCGCTATAGTATGCCATTATGTAATTGGTATATTCTTATTAAAGTATACTTTATTGTAGTTGATCCGGAGGTAATTTCAAAGTAACAAATCACATTTCGAGTGGTCACTGTTCCCTTTATATATCTTCTCGATCCCTTCATGTCCATTTGGTTTCAATAGTTCAGTCAGTTCCTCAGTGCAGAAGTGAAAGCAAAAACGAAAAAAAAGGTGACAAAAATTTTTCACTTGGTTGTGCGGTGTTTACTTAGTGCCATTAACTCTTGAAGACACCCGTAAATATAGAACCACTAAGAACTTATAGTAAAAGCTTCGATGAAAAGAGGTGAAGTGTGTATATGGTGGCCATTGGTGTCCATTGATGCAATTTTACTCTCACATCGGTTTGGGTGTTTGAGCCCTGTTGTCTGTTTGATACCGTGAGCGATGAGTTTTAGCAATCTTGCATCAACTCGTCGCATTGATTAGTAAGAGCTCAAATGTATTTGTCAGACGGTTAAAGAGATATGTTAAATGGTGAGAAGTTATATATTTACAAGAGCTTCTTGTCTTTCCTCTAAATATAGATCTATGTACTTTATATTTAAGAACAGGGATTTGTATGTATGCCTATGTGTAAGGGTAGTTTTTGTTGGGAATATTTCATAATCACAGTGTCAGTAAGTCGACTATGCATTTTATGCGGTGTACCACAGTTGCTTACGTTTCTTTCTGTCCTTTCTTGCTATTTCACGCTGTTTGTGCCATTTGGATTTGATAGTATTCAATCTTCCATTCATTTCTTCGACTCTTTCTTTTGATGCACTTGATACTAACGATATAAATAGTGGAGACACGCCAAATTGTGTAGCCAACTTCTTTCTAGTATTTAATATTGGGTCCTCCTTTCTTAATTTAATAATCTCCTGGATTTGTTCGGGTTGCAAATGGTAAGTCTTGCCATTCTGTGTACTTTTGCTTGTCAATACCGCTGGACCATATTTACTTTCGACAGCATCGTTGGTCCTCAGTTGTCCAACGAGACTCCTGCGTGGATCATCCTTAGCTAGGAACGATAATGGGATAGTTTCACTGTTTATGGAACCCGTAGTTGCTGATTGGGCTGGGTTATAGTACATACCAGAAGGTATCTTACTTTTCAGGTAACCCTTGTAATTAGAAGCGGATGTTCTTGGGTTGTATATCGTATGAGCACCTTTCAACTCTTTTAAACCTTGTTTAGCAGTCTTCTCGACTACCTCTTTCCTTATCACCGAGTTAACGTGGATACCTCTTGTAAACGCTAGCATGTTCGAATGGTTTCTTCAGATAAAATTTCAATATTGCCTGATCTTTCTTTATAGTTTACGTGAATATACTACCAAACGACTGACAAAGAACTTATTTTAAGTTATACTAGTCCGATTCTAATCGGATCCTTTAAAGTTGGGTCCAAAAGTGTTTGAAGTTCCCTAAACAAACGGTCTCGCTTCTCTTTGAAGTTCGCCGGCAAAAAGTAGCGATTTTTTTTTAAGTACTGAGGGTAACCTCATCAATGAAAAAAGTTGACACACTTTCACTCAACTTTACAATCAGGTTTGAAGGTCGTTTATATTGGGTCATTGTTATTGAAAGGAGTTTACCGTTCAACTTTGTGATATCCAGTTATAACTAATAATGACTAATGATCAGGCTATTTTGGAATTGTTGCAGAATCATACCAAAAGTAATGTCAGTGAGAATTTCGTTAAAGTGATTAAGAGGTTGAAGCAACAGAATGAAAAGGATAAGGATGGATTCATAAATAAATGCAAAGCGTTGGGAAAGTTTGCTGATTCAGATGTAACACTCGGGAAAGTGTTTGATTTGTTAGGGAATGGGAATAGTAATAAACCCGCAACAGAATTAAAGCAAATTGAAAAGAAACCAGTGCTGTTATCTCAACAAAAGAAAAGAAAGTTTAAGATCACTTTAGAGAATGATAGTGACGAAGATATAGATGATGGGAACGATCTAGATGAATTAGACCTACCAATAGGAAGCCCATTTATTAATAAGTCTCCCCTGGTTGCTAAAGACAATAAGGATGCTTCAGCGATTACCTTCAAAAGGTTGAAGAAAAAAGATGCAGATCGACTAAAAGAGTATTCAGCACAAAAAAATATGTCATCAGTAACAAAAGATATCGTAAAGACATCATCAGAGCTTGTTAACGACAAAAATACGGTAGTAACAGAAATTGATAAGGATTGGTATAATTATGATGATGATTATGGAAATCCAGTCTCCGAAGAAATTGAAGAGATTCAAGAATTGGATTCGCAATTAAATAAGGTATCATACCCGTCAATCGACAAAAATTATCATATTCAATCATCGATATATCAAGATGCATTACATTCAGAGATTCAACTCAACATTTTACCCACAGAACAAAGAAAAAATTGGTTACCTCAATTTCTGATAGATTATGCTCAAAAATACTCAATTACGAAGGATGAAATCATTGGTACTACCGTTCAATCTTCGAATGTTGATGATACCATAAATCCATTCAGAAATCCAGAAAGTGAATTTTCAGTTAATGCTAGAAAGGGTAGTAGTTTGATTAACAAGAGACGACTGCAGAGGGAACAAACTCAAAGAGCTAAAGAGAAGACAACTGTTGAAGGTACTAAAATTGGAGATGCGTTAGGATTGAATAAGGAAGATGATCAAGGGCGGATTCCAACGAAACAATCCAATAAGAATAATAAACCAAATTATAAGGAAGATATTAAAGCTACGCGGCAATCATTGCCAGCTTACAGAAGTAGGGACTCCTTACTGTCAATGATAAGAGAAAACCAAGTATCCATCATTATTGGTGAAACAGGGTCAGGTAAGACCACTCAATTACCACAATATTTATATGAGGATGGATTTACCTCTAATGGGAAAATTATAGGTGTGACACAACCTCGTAGGGTTGCTGCAATGTCTGTGGCCAAAAGAGTGGCCCAAGAAATGGATGTAAAAATAAAAGAGGAAGTTGGGTATACTATCAGATTCGAGGATTTCTCATCATCAAACACCAAAATTAAATTTATGACAGATGGTATATTACTAAGAGAAGCGCTGTTAGATAATGATCTGGATAAATACAGCTGTATAATGATTGATGAAGCGCACGAACGTACATTAAATACTGATGTGATGTTAGGGATTTTAAAAGATTTACTACAGAGAAGAAAAGATTTGAAATTGATCATAACATCTGCCACAATGAACGCAATGAAATTTTCGAAGTTTTTTGGTAATGCACCTCAGTTTACAATTCCAGGTAGGACATTCCCTGTAGAAATGAATTACGCGAGATACCCGGTTAGTGATTATGTTGAAGCAGCAGTCAAACAAGCGGTAAATATTCACATGTCCACATCTATTCAGAGTGGCGATATACTGATATTTATGACAGGTCAAGAAGATGTAGAAGTGACAACAGACACCATTCGAGAAAGATTATTAGAGTTATACCGTAAGAAAGGTGATCTTACCTCAGCTAATGATGATCTCCAAGATATAGAGATCTATCCAATATATTCCGCACTAGCTCCTGAATTGCAAAATCGAATCTTTAGAAAGTTAGATATAAGTAAAAGAAAGATTGTTATAGCCACAAACATTGCAGAGACATCGTTAACCATCGACGGTATTAGATATGTGATAGATTGTGGGTACTCAAAATTGAAAGTTTATAATCCAAGAATAGGACTAGATGCTTTAGCAACAACGCCAATATCTTTGGCAAATGCAAATCAAAGGTCGGGTAGAGCCGGTCGTACTGCACCAGGTGTTGCATATAGATTGTACACTGAAGAAAGTGCTGAGAATGATATGTATGCTTCTACCATTCCAGAAATACAAAGAACAAACTTGTCGAATACTGTCCTGTTATTAAAGTCATTAGGAATTAAAAATATTCTGAGTTTCTCTTTTATTGATATGCCACCTATTCAAACTTTACTAAGTTCTCTGTATGAATTATGGTTGATAGGTGCAATTGATAATTTTGGAGAATTGACCAAATTAGGTACGGAAATGTCAAAATTACCTCTTCAACCGTCCCTTTCCAAGATTTTATTGAAATCCGTAGAGTTCGGTTGCAGCGCAGAGATGTTGATTATTGTATCCATGTTATCCATTTCACAGATCTTTCAAAGACCAAAAGGAAGGGAGAAGGAATCGGATAAGGAAAGAAGTAGATTTTTTATAGCGGGATCTGATCATCTGACATTATTAAATGTATATCTTCAATGGAAGAGCAACAGATTTTCTACTAAATGGTGTTCTAAATGTTTTATCCAGAGTCGATCACTATCCAAAGCTGAAGATATTAGAAAACAGCTATTACGAGTGATGGAGTCCCAAAACATCCAATTAAAATCAATAGGCTCAAATTGGGATGTAATTCGTCATTGTATATGTACCGGTTTTAGTCATCAAGCTGCAAAATTATCTGGTTTGAAACGATATGTTCATTTAAGAACTGGTATGCATACTCAAATACACCCTACGAGTGCGCTCTTTGGAATGGGAGACCTACCACCATATGTGGTATATAATGAATTATTGATGACCTCATCGGAGTACCTTGTCTGTGTCACCGCAGTAGATCCATTCTGGTTAATGGAATCGAGTTTATTGATGTATGATATTAAGAAACAAAACGCTGAAAATGAATATTCTACAGGAATTCTTGAGAATAATTCAAATGCCATGGCTAATAAATTCGAATTTGAGGGAGCTCGTAAGTTAGTTTCTGAAAAGTTAGATAATTGTATTCAGAGACGTAAGTATCTAATTGATAGGTTGGGGAAGGATGTAATTAAATTTAGAGAACAGTCGTCTCAAGATGTAAAGCATACTCAGGGAAAACAAAGCACCAACACTTCGATCTCATCAGCAAGTTTTGTTGGATTTAAAAGAAGGAGACCTTTTTAACGTATATAGACACAACATTAATTATTAATGATATTTATTTACATAAGTGTGGTGTCCTTATTATTTAAAGGTTTGTATATCAGCTCATATTGGGGGTTTAGAATCCTGGAAATGGAGATAGAGGTGATTGTACCTGAGGAAGTGATGACCCAAATATGGAATTTTGTATATCTTTGTAGTAACTAGTTGTAGCACTACAATCAGCTTGTTCACGAACATCGTACGCTTGAGTCATCCAATTTTCCATATTTTGTATTCTTCTCTCACTGGCTGGATGTGTACTTAAGAATTCCAAAGGTGCACCATTCATGTTTGATTTCCGTTCAAAATCGCTCATACGTTTCCACAAGTTAATTGCCTCAGATGGATTGAAACAAGCTCTTGCCATAATCATTAGACCAATATAATCAGCTTCAGTTTCCATTTGTCTAGATGCAGGCATTCTTAATAACCCATCAGTTAATAAATTATCGAGGCCATTAACGCCTATCACAGAATACAATAGTATACTAACCATGGCATATAAAGGAGCCTTTGATAAGTTTTCAGACGTATGTCTAGCCAATTGATGTGAAAACTCGTGAGACAGAATGGTTGCCAAACCATCTTCGTTTTTACATATACCCAAAATACTACTAAAGACAAACACTTTCCCACCTGGAAGGACGAAGGCATTAGGTGGTTGAGTAGAGTCATTTACTACGTGTATTCTCCATTGGACACCATCCAATAAGCTTTTGTCAATTGCGGGATCTTTGTACGCAGCTTCGACGATCTTGCCAAACACAGACTCTACTTTCTTAGTCAGTGGATGGCTTTCAGGTAGGATGGAATTTCCTGTCTCTCTAAGTATTGACTTGTATGTATGGTTACCGATTTTTAACTCTAACCAACGAGGAATCCAAATGAACCTCTTACGACCGCTCACTGGCGCTTCTTCTCTATGAGTTAGATAAAATAAAGTACCACCACCAAATATTACTGCCAGATACTTCCTGCCTACTGGATCAAATAGTAACTGTGTGAATGACGTACCTCTTTGATTTTTGAACCTTTGGTACTGATAGTTAGAATACTGTCTTACTGTAGGCGGTGTTAAATTGGCATACTGCTTAGAAGCTCTAACAATAAAAGTAGACGTGGGATTTCTAAATAGAGGTCTTGTGGATAATATAGGTCTCTTAAATAAACTTGATATCATATTCCATATACAGATGTGTGTTTTAAATTTTGTAACCTTTATGCTCTGAGGTGATGTTTAATCGGTTATTTCGAAGTATCGAATTATAGATCTACATCTTTATATATATCTTTTTTCAGCTTAGTTAATGAAATTCGGGTCTGTCTCGGAGTTAAGAAACACAACGAAGATCATCGAAAAACTTCGAATCATTGTATCAACAACAATATCGTAATAAATTATACAATGCAGTATTGATAATACCCGTATAATAGTGGAGCGTTGTACTTAGTTATGAAATATCTGTCGTTCAGTGATATAAGCGTGTGTTTTTCCTATATAAAGCTATTGAATATACACATCATATTTCAAAGTCATTTTCGCCTAAGGAATCTATTGGTGCTTGTTCGTTTTGGCGTTGTAGTTGTTTGTATCTTTGATTTGTCTTATAATAAAGGATCCATGCTGTAACCATTAATATACATACGGCAACGAGGATACTGATAATATCAAATAACTTAGATCCTGCGGAATCAGTCTCTGCCAAATTTTTAATTCTTGAACCTATGAATAGATAAACTAATAATTTTGGAGTTGTTATCACGTTAGCAATTGCAAAATTACGTAACGATATACCATAGATACCAGCGACTGCGCCATTAGTTAGGGAATATGGGAATGGGCATAATCTAAACAATGCAAGGATCAAATAACTATTATTCTCTTGTAAAATTGAAGCAAACGCTTCAAATCTTCTGTTGGCATGTATTAATTTCTCAGCTCTAGAATGTAAGATATTTTTGAAAACTGAGAACGATGCTACCGAACCGCATACTGATCCCAATGCCAAAATAATCCAACCATGGAATGATACGCCGTATATCAACCCACAACTGGTCGATAAAAATGAATAACCGATCAGTGGTGGAAATGCCACTATAAAAATCAATACTAATAATACGAACTGAGTAGATGTTTTACTTTCCAAATCATTTGAAGTCTCAACAATCTTGTCCATAATCTTATGACGATATACCAAGAAAAGTATACCTGCAATGAAAAACACAAAAGCTGCTGCATAGACTAGACATTTTTGCCACAGTTTTAAAGCATCAAATCTATTCTTTCCCTGATATAACAATTTTTTAACGTTATACATCACACGTTGTCTGGGAGTTAAGTTGTACATGTCAAGGAAGTCGTTATCTTCCGGATCCTCCTCTATTCCACCAAACGTCATTTCATCATTTAAATCTGCAAAAAAATTGTCAATTCCATCATTTGCATCGTTGTTGGTTCCACTGCCATTGTTATGGCTCGGAGTGTCTGGGAACGCACTCATCTTTTATATCGCTGTTATCTGGGTTATTATATTGGGCAAGTCTTTGTCAATTAACTACTAGCAATGACTGCCTTTTCAACGCCTGCTATTTAACCTTAATGAGCTTCTTTAGAGTTATCCGTTCTTTTATGCAATTCACTTCTGCAAGGGAGATGAATTTGAAACCTGAAAGTTTGCTGGTTTAGTGTGTCTTGTCTCTCGGCGCGCCTGTTTTCTCGGTTTCGGGTTCTTTCTGTTAAGGCTGCGAACACCACAATTGCTGAGGGCCCCTCCACGGAATAGCATAGTGTTTAGTTTATATCATCCTGACCACGACAAGAATAATTATCAGGAATTAATAATAACATCTACTTCGTTAATGCTATGAGCTTTATTAATATGCATAAATGTAATAATATTAAGAGAATATATAGATAAATTTATGTTAATATTATGAGACTATACGGTATGATCCGTCTGTGTAGTCTTATTTTTCTGCAATGGAGAGATACCATCATCTATATCAATGTTTCTAACGGTCTGTGGCCTACTTTGTGTTCTTAATAGTTGTGGAGAATCAGTTGTACTACGTCCAATGCTTAAAGAGTTTTGTCTGAGCATAGCAGATGATTTACTATTCTGATATTTATCGTTCTTGATTCTGTCGTCCACACTGTGTCTTCTTAGTGATATTGGTGTACGTGTATCATATTCATTAATGATTTTATCATTAGATTGAACACTGTATTTATCAGATTCATCCTTCTCGTCCGTATCTGAATCGATGTAAAACGTATCCTTTTCTCTGTTAATTAGCATGTTTGGACTGATTGTTGGGGTTACATCAGATTCATTAAGTAATTCTTCAATGGCCGGTGTATTTTCGGATGGTGTCAATGTCAAAGGTCTATTATCCTTAGCGATATTGTTAGTTAGCTCATTGTTTATGCTTTCAAAGTCCTGATAATCTAAATTATTCATATTTTTGTTTGATAAGGGGAAAATATGACCAGTACTAGCTTTGTGACCATGATCTCTGTAACTGGAATTAGCTTTCCTAGTTGAATCTCTTAATCCACGAGCAGAAGGTGAACCTACTGAAAAAGATAATGATTTGCTATTTCTTGGTCTTGAACCACTATCAGATTTACGACGGTAATGAATACTGTGATTTGCGCCTAAATGATCATTTCTTATATTATCTCTATTCTGTTGGTTCTTCTCATTACTATCCTTTAAGACAAGTAATGAGTTCGTTGATTCGGTATCGACTATATTATCATGACATTCGTCAGTATCAATTCCGCCAATTGGAGTTGAATTCTTCTCCTCACTATCATTAGGCATTGACTTTAAAGATTTTTTACTATCGGATCCGATATTACTAGAACTATCCTTTGGGGATTCATCGACCTTTGATTCTTCATTCTCATTAGTGTTTTCTGTATGATTACCGTTTATAATATCCACATTATTATTATTATTACTGTTATTATTATAATTTGCCTTCGATGCTGCCTCTAATAACTTTTGTTTATTTTTCTTAGTATGATACATTTGAGCAGCTTTAATCAATCCAATCGGGGCGTCGTTAAATTGTAACGGATTTCTGATTGATGAAGACACAATTATTCTACCTCTTAAATTGGATATTGCTTTTTCTAACGCGAACTCTTGACCACAATGATTTTGAATAATTGATATTTTCCTCCAAGTGGCCCTTGCCCCATTTGTGATTTCTCTTAACAGGAATTCCTTTGAGGGATTTGACAAAAGTTGTTTGAATCTTAATAAAGTATTCATATCAGGTAATATTGTAATATCACCTGAATATTGTTGAGATAAGACGGATCTTAATTTAGTCAAAGTATTTTTAGCTATCCCGATCTCGCAACCTATTTCAAACATGTGAATCATTTCATCTGCCATGAAATTATACATTTTTGTTAAATTTCTTTTCAATCTTGCACTTAATTCATCCTCGATTTCACCACCTACACATGATAAAGATAGTTTTAAAAATGGGAAAACATGGATATTAACTTGGCATGCAATTATATGATCAACGTTAAACATTTCCGATAATCTTGAAATCGGTAAATCATTATCTACCGACCCATCGACAAATTTTACAGAACTTGAACCTGACCATGGGATTTGTTTCCCCGTCTTGGGATCCTTTTCATACAGAGGGCTTGATGGGAATATACCAGGTAAAGAACATGATGCACATACCGCTGACCAAATCAGAACATTAGGAGCAGTCAAATTGTTTAAAAGACGTGGTTGTTCAAATAAAGTATCTGGAGATACTGTAATGTTTAAGATTTTACCAGTTCTATTATAAGCTTCACGAAATGTTAGATCACCTAAGAATTGAATGACAGTATTGATTAAATGTTTATTATCAAACCATGTACCATTTTTGAAAAATCTTTGAAATTTGATTAAGAAATTTTCACTTTCGGATTTTTCATCATCATCCTTGAATATATTGAATTCCATATCTAGGATATGATCCAATAATGCAGGTATTTCTTCCTTGTGATGTACTGTTAATATACTTGCTACAATTGCACCTGCAGAACTACCACTAATGACACGGGGTAATAAATCTAATTCAAATAATGTTGCGAGTAAACCAATATGAAACATACCAAATGTCCCACCACCACTTAACACAAGTGCGGTTCTCCCAATGTTTCTTCTCGTTTGTTGTAAAATCCCCATTAAATATCTATCATCCAAATCTGACTCTGAGACCAAGCAATCTAGGGATGCATTGGATTCCTCAATGTAGTCATCAATTAAATATTTGGTCCCGACATAAGAATGTCTATATAAATTGACGTTACCCATATTTCCTAAATTTCTAACCCAGTTTGTCCTTATGATATACAATAATTGTGCGTAATCTTTATTAATTCTAGCTTCTTTTAACTTCATTGTAACATCTTCAATTAATTGATAGTCATATAATGTTGATTCTTTCTTCTTCTTCCAATCTGTCTTATTAGTTAAAGAATCCAATTCCGATGCAGCATTTCTCCAATCATCGAAAGTCATTGCGTGTTTCTTTTGTATCGTGACACGTTCAATCAACAGATCCTTTTCATAATCTCCTACAAATATAGCATACAATACATTCTTAAATTTATCTAAGAGATTTAGATCCTGGTCAATATCCTGGTCGTCTCTATCAGTTTCTGTAGTGGACTCTTTTGAATCCGTATTATATGGACTGTTATATTTAACCATAGAATACTTTTCATTATCTGTCTCTGCATCTGTCTCATCCAGTGTACTAGTTTGTCTCGATCGACTGTGTCGTATCAAATTATCTATGAACCTTCTTCTAATCAATGAATTATTCTCCTCTTGTAAATAATTTTGTGTATCTTTATTTATAACTGTAGATTCATCTGTATCTGTTGTTGTTGTTGTAGGCAAACCTAACATATAGTCATAATATTTCTGTATCAGTGCCTGAGTCGCCGAATACCTATCGTTGGTGTTCATCATATCAGTGTTTCAGTACGTATATATGTGGTATCTCTTTTAGGTTTTTTGTGTTATCTATTGTTTTGAATAAGGTAGTATAGCGTTAGTGTAACTTATGAACCCTTGTTATATTTCATCTACTCCATGGCCCCCCACCATCGTCCCTTATGTGCTAGTTATTTAAAAAATTGATTTTTCTCTTTGTTAGCGCTGCCCTGCTTAATTTGAATTTTATTACGGTAATTAATTATTCTCCGGTTGTTTGGAAAACCCAGGGCGGTGTGCGGCATTTTCTTCGCACAAATTCATTTTGTGTGCTTATGTACGTGTAATTTTTATATAATACAGCAAAGTGGGTTAGGGCTGCTTGTTTCATAGTGTAGAATGTTAGGTCATTTGTATGTAAGATGTTACAGGGGTACTTAGGGCAATATAATGTACATGACAGCATTGAATGAATAATCATCGATTGTTATATGAATCTATTGTTATAAGATAGTTTATACCCGGAGCATTCTTGGTACTACATTCAATAAAATGAAGTCATCCGGGAAGTTTAATAAAGTTTTTACAAATTAATCATATATAAAGGAGGTGTAAATATCATGTTCTGTTTGCTCTTCGTTTCCCTCCCCTTTTATGTTTGTTTCTTGGGGAAAAATTTAACCAGGGGACCTGTATGTGGATAATTCCTTTGGAATGTTCCGACTAAGTTGGTCCATATACAATAAGGGTTCCCTACATATTTATAATAATTATTATGAATATGATCTCTTCCGCTGGAATACCAGCCGAAGAGAAGATAAATGTATTGTAATTACAATACATATATCCGTTAATATGGTTTAGCCATGTTAATGTGAATAACCAGTTTATTCTGCTAAAAACAAATTTCTCTTTGGGAAATAAACTCCTAATCTTTGGTTAGGAGAGAATAGATGGATTGATATACTGCATCAGCATTGGCAGTGAATGTCAGATATGGATTCATCTAAGCTCTCTTACCTTTACCAAAGAATACATATTTATATATAGCTGCATTGTATATATCACTATATTTTAATACATAAAGAGTGTCGATACTACTTTTACTTATATCCATTATGCTATGTTTATCCAAGATTGGCTGGAACTTATATCTCCTGTAACTAGAATGTCCCGTGTATCCGTGCATCCGCGCTTCCGTCTGCCATCCCGCAAACGGGGAAACTGCAAAATTTATTGGTGGCCCTTTTTGAACCCTGAACGTATCACCACCTACGCAATACGTATGATATGACATGACATGATATAACTATGAAACATCAGATGTTTATAACACCACATATTGTTGCACTGACCTAATTTCCGTATTGTGAAGGTATGTACCGTTATGACCTGCCCTCTCTCTGCTAAGCTCTGCTAAGCTCTGCCCAACGTCCCTGCTGCTTGCTGTGACAGTGGACTGTCCCGCTTTTCTGCCTGTGTAATTCCCGGCTCTGCCCGCGTGTGTCTCTGTGTCTCTGTGGCATTCATTGTCTCGCCTTTCCCCATTGGGATCTTGCCCAAACAGTTTCGCCGTAAGCAGAAATTTCAATTTAGTGAGACGCGTTTTGGCGTTCTCTTTGGGTAATTTTGTTTAAGCTCCTTGGCTGAGTTAAGATCGTCCATCCGTTTATCTATCAAATCTAGTGAAAAATTTCACCCGTTTACCATACCTTTCCATATAAGATATTAGCATATTTCTATGTTTATATAATCGTATGTTTATTTATTTATTTATTTATTTATTTATTTATAATTTTCATTAGTTCTATAGTCAATACTAGAACTCACTGAACTCAAATATATGTATATATATATATATATATATAATAAACAAATCCATCACAATGTATTCAGGTGTATATGGTTCGCCATTTCCTAAATTGAATCCCAATGTACGTTATAGAACTGTATTTGAAAGAGCAGGGTTTGAAACAAACAAGAATTCTAATTCTCCACCGGGGCATAATGGGATGAATAATACTGTTCATCCATCTCATAATCATCCGCAACAGCAACAGCAACAGTTTACACCTACTAAGACTCTCCCACACCCAAATAATAATAATAATAATAATGTTAATAATAATAACGACACATATAATGTAACTTTACCTATACTTTCTGAACCACAAAGTTCTCATGTCTCGCCTAATAAGAGCATGAACAGTAATAGAATATCTCCGCCACAACAACAGCAGCAGGAAGATTATCATTCTCAACCGTACATGGTTCAACAACCAAATCAACAATCTCAAGAATCCTTCAATTTTGAAAATAAACAAAGAGGTTCTGCTCCAATAGGCAACGATACCCAAGAAATGAACCCTATAGATAAATCATTCATGATGTTAACTCAAAACGATTCAAGTTCAATGAGTTCTCAATCAAGATCAACAAGTAACCATAATACATATAATAGTAGTCTGCATAAGGATATCGTTGTAACACAACCTGGAGGCTCCTCACATTCTTCTACTTCATCACATTTTAAGAAATTACCTTCCCCAGTGAAGGAATTGGATCTCGAATATAAGGAACCAGATTTCAATTTGAAAAATACAGATAGTATAAGTTTTGAACCGGACTCTGTATTGGTTGATCAAGTATCTGAGACACACATTCGTGATCCGATTGAAGAAATCGGTACAGATACAATCATGTCCAAGAATTTACAAGTTGAACAATTGATTGCAGAATTGGATGGGGTCTCCTTTTCAAGAAATGAAGAAATCTCACAGACATTAATGTCAAGTCATACAAATAGTAATTTAATGTCAGATTCTTCATCGATAAGAACAAATCCAATTTCAAATTCAATAGAGGATCCACGTTTAAAGAAATCAAGTGCTTATTTATCTGGATTCCCATTGAGAAGTCAGGGTTCATCACCGGATTCAAAACATAGTCATAATGAATCTTTGAACAGCTCGGCACATTTGAAAGTATTCACTGATATTAATAATAACGATAGTAATAATAGTATCAATAACGTTGATGGAACACCAACTTTCTATAAATTCGTTCCTAAGGATACAGATTTCAATAAGGAGCAAACGGTGACAGCCACAATATCATCATCATCTCCGTTAAGTAATGAATCTGAGATCAAATATCCACCTGGTGAGGGTCCGTGTAGGTTATGTGGTAAAGAGATCACAGAGAAAGGGGTATTTTCAAAGAAGGCAAATGAATTATCGGGACAATGGCATAGAAATTGTTTCAGATGTACTAATTGTTCAGTTAAATTCAATAAGAAGGTCCCATGTTATATTCTGAATGATAAACCCTATTGCCAACAACATTACCATGAGGAGAATCATAGTATATGTCAAGTTTGTTCAAAATTCATTGAAGGAGAATGTCTTGAAAATGATAATATGGAAAGATTTCATATTGATTGTTTGAAATGTTTCATTTGTAAAAAAATTATTGAAAATGATTATTTCATATTTAATGACGAGGTACCAATTTGTGCAGATCATGATATGGAGACTTTAATCGAAAATGGTCTTGCTAGTTTAGGTAATAATGATACTGAGAATGATACAAGACTCAATAGAAATAATACTTTTTCCAAAAGAAGGACAAGAGTAATTAGTTTCATGGGATGATCATGATACAAACGTATATAAAGACTCTCTATTTAAAGCAATAATATAATTATTATAACTACTGATAAAAAATCAATAAATGAAAACTATTCATACTCGGGGCATAAAAATGTTATGATACATATTCTACTTATTTTTTTTTCTTTTATATATAAGTACGTAAGAAATTTTATTGTTATTTTCATGTAAAGAATCAGATCAATCAGTGAATTTATAAGAACCTGAGTCCAAAGTAATGGAACCACCTCTATAACCACCTCTCTTCATTTTATTTTTATTTTTAGTAAAATCTTTACCTCTAACTTTACCTAATCTTTCATTTGCAATTTCACCCCAAGTACCAGCGGCACCCTTGTATGTATTATCAGTTAATTCCCAAGCTTCGAAAGAAATCGTTGATCTATCAACCCTTGAGAAATGTTTTCTTTGACCTTCTTTAATTTCATCGGTACCTGCTGATATATTCAATTTAGCTTTCTTATTAGCAGGCTCTGTAGTGGAACTAGTAGTGGTATCGATTGTAGATTCTTTACTTGGTTCTTCTGTGGAATCTTCGGGAAGTTCTTCGATCTTTCTCTTATTAGTTGTTTCATCTTCAGAGTCTGAGGAGTCTGAGCTGGAGCTGGAGCTGGAGCTGGAGCTGGAGTCTGAGCTGGAGCTGGAACTGGAACTGGAACTGGAACTGGAACTGGAACTGGAACTGGAACTGGAACTGGAACTGGAACTGGAACTGGAACTGGAAGATGAGGAGTCAGAGTCACTGTCTGAGTCAGAACTGCTAGAGCTGGATGAAGAGCTAGAGCTAGAGCTAGATGAAGAATCAGAATCGGAAGAGCTAGAACTAGATGAAGAGCCGGAATCTGAGTCAGAATCACTAGAGCTACTAGAACTAGATGATGAACTGGAGCTAGAGTCACTAGAACTTGAAGAGTCTGAGTCTGAATCACTAGATGAGCTAGAACTAGAGCTTGAGCTAGAACTGGATGGACTTGAATCTGAATCGCTTGAGCTAGAGTCACTAGAGCTGGAACTAGAGCTGGAACTGGAACTGGAACTGGAACTGGAACTGGAACTGGAACTGGAACTGGAACTGGAACTGGAACTGGAACTGGAACTGGAACTGGAACTGGAACTAGAACTAGAACTAGAACTAGAACTAGAGTCACTTGAACTAGAATCAGAGTCACTAGAGCTACTAGATAATGAGCTAGAACTAGATGATGAAGTAGAACTAGAACTTTCTTCCTTTTCTTTCTTTTGTTCCTTTAAACTTAATTTTGGAATCTTTTCATCTTTAGTAACTTTAGGCATTGTTGTATTTTAAACTACCAATTGGATGTATACTAATATTATAAGTACTTAACTAACTGTGAATATATATAGTGATAAGATAATTATATAAGGATAAAATATATTATTACTATTGTTATAAATTGACTAGCTAGCTCATCGAATTTCAAATTTTTCAGTTTCTTTTTCTATTTTTTTTTTTTTTTTTCTTTCTGCGCAGATTGAAATATTTTCACAGAGCGAACTGATAATATGAAAAAAATGAAATTTTCAAAAAAATCAAAAAAATGGAAAAAAAAAAATATGGAAAGTCCAATTTTGTCAATCGGTGCAACAACGGCAAAAAAGAGAGGTTGACGGGGAACTAAATAGTTAAAAATTAAATACACATTAGTGCAAGGGAAGTGACAATAGGAAAAAGATTTACTTAGTTAAATAGTTGAAACATGTAAAGAATGTAAGAGTATGAAGAACAGATATGATTGATGATGTAAATGAATCAAGAGAAATGTTGATAAGGGATTGGGGGAAAAAAGGATGATATTTATATAATTTTTCTTAGTAATATATTTGAAATATCTGAAAAAGGATGTCATTGTTGTAAAAAATATTCAAAATTGAATCAAAAATAAAATTCAATAAGCTTGATTTGATAACAATTTTTTCAAGATTATTTACCATTATGACTGATTCTTTTCATTCATATTGAATGTGTCATATCCTGTACACCCATTTTATTTTACTTTATTAATGATAAGTGATGTATCTCCGACATAGGCCCTGGAAATAACAGATCAAATCAAATTAATATACATGAGTTTCCTTATCTTTTAACTCCATGTATTTTTTTTTCTGGAAGTATATGGTCCATATATATTTCACACTTCCGCGAAACCGCGCAAAAGTAAGTCAATATTATTACTATATAGTTGTAACAATCATACGCCCTTTCTTTTTAATAACGATAAAATAATAATTTATTATAGTCAATTTAAAACTAAATTGACTCTTGATAAAATTCATCAAGTATGTACCTTATCTTATTAAATCTAAGAAACGTAAACATGTGTGGCGGTAACTATTAAACAAAAAGACAAATAATAGAAATATTTGTAGTACTTTACGCACGTACATATAAATTAGCCAAGTAGCAATTATTGAATTGTGTGTAACTTGCTTATAATTCCCACGGAAATTACAGCAACACAGCAAAAAAAGAGAGAACAAAATAAGAAGACACAATTTTATTATTGAGATACATTGCAATCATTGACACATAAATAAATTGAGACAAGGAGAATTGAATTGGCTTATCATAATTAAAACAGTAGTTAACAAAATAGATAAAAGTATGTATATATTTGCCGTTATCGGCCACCCATCAAAAGACCTTTCAAGATACGTACTAAGTAAATAGTAATAAACCCATTAATTGAACAGGATAAGCGGCACCGCAAAAACTTCAATCTCTTTTCACCCCATATAGTCTCTAAATTGAATACTACTACAAAAAAATTTCCCTTCCCCCACTACCGCTAATCCTCTGATGTCTCAATTATGCTATCAAGAACATACGTACGTACTACATGATAATATTAACCCGATCCATTCCGGTCATGATCTATTTTCTGTCTGTACGCATAATTGTCTGACCGTTGTTGTTATCTATCTTCTTTTGCTTTTGCTTTTTCTTTTTGAAGCGACACCATTTTATGTGTCATTAGGTAATTTACTACCATATTCTACAGCGATATCTAGGTGATCGGGATCGGTAATATGATGGAGCCGCGTGATCCAATGACAAAGACAACGACGTACGGACACCCATTTTGTGACAAAAAAAGAAGATAATATTTGTACAGCTACAGCTACGGCTGTACAACTATGATTTGCTATCCTTCAAAGAAACGGTCTCGAAAGTTTTTTGAAACGGCGAGTGGAAAACTCGAATGACCCAATACGTACTGACACATTTTTTTTTTCTCTTTGGTGATGCTGAAATTATCCATGCAGCTAAATTGAATATCTAAGATATGAAATTAATGTAATATGTACTGCTTGTTCTTAGCATATGTGAGTCGTCCAATATCTGGAAAGTAAGGAGTAATCGTAGTGATGATGAATTGTGAAAAATAACTAAAGTTTATCATCGATCTTGGTAAAGAATGAATGGTGGTTTTTTCTTTCCTTCGTTCTCTCTCTCTCTTTACATCACTTTCCATCCCTTCTTATCTTGAATTACATGAGACAAAAATTAATGCGTCGGTGACTGATGATGATAACGATTGTTTATCGTTCTTGGGGGGGGGGAGAAGAGATTCCTGAAAATTATTTTATATATAAAGGAACTGATAATATATTCTTAAATCAACTTATACCATTTCTGTTTTTGTTTACTTATCTTTTTTTTTTTTTTTCGTTATAGAAATATACGTATCAACTACACATATAAATACTTATACAAATACACATATACAAATCATGTCACCTAATCATCCTTCAATGGAAAAGGTGGATACTTTAGATTATTCAGATGAAAAGGATAATATTATCGAATTGAAAAAGACAACTATCTCAACAGAAGATCATATCATAGATACAGAAACTTATCAAATAAGTGAAGAAGATAAGAAAAATAACGCAGAAATTTCAATTCTTGATGATCAAAATTTCGAAGATGGTGAAGTTCCAACACAAGAAGAAATGGATACCTTAAGACATGTCTCAGGTAAGATTCCATTTAGGTGTTGGTTAATTGCACTTGTTGAATTATCTGAAAGATTCTCTTATTATGGTTTATCTGCACCTTTCCAAAATTATATGTCTAATGGCCCAAATGATAATCCGAAGGGTTTATTACAATTAGATAGTTCAGGTGCTACTGGTTTATCTTATTTCTTTCAATTTTGGTGTTATATTACACCAATCTTTGGTGGTTATATGGCTGATACTTATTGGGGTAAATATAATACCATTGCTGCTGGTACAGGTGTTTATTTAGTTGGTATTTTCATTTTATTCATTACATCGATTCCTTCAATTACAGACAAAAATACAGGTTTAGGTGGGTTTATCGTTGCTATTATCTTAATTGGTATTGCTACTGGTATGATTAAAGCTAATTTATCAGTGTTGATCGCTGATCAATTACCTAAGCGGAAACCGACAGTTAAAACTTTGAAAAGTGGTGAAAGAGTCATTGAGGATCCAAATATTACTTTACAAAACGTTTTCATGACTTTCTATCTAATGATTAATATCGGTTCTTTATCAGTTATTGCTACCACTGAATTAGAAGAACATGTTGATTTCTGGGCAGCTTATTTATTACCATTCTGTTTCTTTTGGATCGCAGTTGTTGTCTTGGTCTTTGGTAGAAATAGTTACATTAAACCACCAGTCGGTGATAAAGTTATCTCAAAATGTTTCAAAGTCATTTGGTTGGTTACAAAAAATAAATTCAATTTCGATATCGCTAGACCTTCTTTATATCCAGAACAAAATTATCCATGGAGTGATAAATTCGTTGATGAAATTAAAGTTGCTTTAGCCGCTTGTAAAGTCTTCCTTTTCTATCCAGTTTATTGGACATGTTACGGTCAAATGATAAGTACATTCATTACACAAGGTTCCATGTTAGAATTACATGGTTTACCTAATGATATTTTTCAAGCTATCGATTCTATCGCATTAATTGTCTTCATTCCAATCTTTGAAAGTTTCCTATATCCATTCATTAGAAAATATACTCCTTTCAAACCAATCACTAAAATTTTCTGGGGTTTCACCTTTGGTGCACTAGCAATGACTTGGGCTTGTGTCTTACAACATTTCATTTATAGTGCTGGTCCATGTTATGATCATCCATTAAGTTGTAATGGTCCAAATCATGTTCACGTCGCATGGCAAGTCCCAGCATATGTTCTAATTGCCTTCTCAGAAATTTTCGCTTCTATTACAGGTTTAGAATATGCTTATTCAAAGGCTCCAGATTCAATGAAATCTTTCATCATGTCTATCTTTTTAGTTACAAATGCTTTCGGTTCTGCCATTGGTTGTGCTTTATCTCCAGTCTCTAAGGATCCAGATTATACTTGGTTATTCGGCGGTTTAGCAGTTTCATGTTTCATCGCTGGTTGTTGTTTCTGGTTCTGTTTCAGAAGTTATAACACAACACTTGATTCTAATAAATTGGATCCTGAAGAAGAAGAAGAAATTGAAACACATAATCAAGATTTCGAAGTTATTGAATCTTCTTCACCAAGAGACGATGAAAGTTTTTAATGACAACAAAAAAAACAATTTACATGTGATGTCGGAATGACACACATACGTATGCATTAGATATTTATTATTCTTTCTTATATTTGTACATTATTTCATATTACGTATTAACCCTTTTTTAATGACTAACAAAAAATAAATAAACGAATTATTATATTTTGTTCAATACTTACCTATTTTGATGTTTGCAGATAGACGGATTTAGTCAAATCCTTTGCAATTATTAGTAGTGAAACAACGTATGGGCAAGCAAGTAAGATCAACTCTCTATTTCATAATACTAACTAAATGAGAAGTAGTAAAAAATTCCTTAGATAAAATTCTCTTATACAAACCTAAACAATCTTGTTGAGAAATCTCGTATTAATAATATTTGATATCGATTTTAATATAAACTATAAGTTATATACTATATATGTTTTATTTAAACCAAAATATAACTAGGCAAATGTGGAAATTGAAGAGTACATATTTCATGCATACCAAAAAAGGAAGAAAATAATAGATATATAATAATAGGTGAATACATCTATTTTAACTTCTTCTTTGGACGTAGTTGGTTAGTGTGACCACACTTTCTCTTTCTACAGTTGGTAGCTCTTGGTGGTAATCTAGCGTAACACTTACGACAAACAGACTTGTCACAGTTGTACTTAGAAGCTAGAGCCTTTAGGGATGGTTCAATGATACCACCTCTTAGTCTTAGGACTAAATGCAGGGTGGATTCCTTTTGAATGTTGTAATCAGAAAGAGTTCTACCATCTTCTAATTGCTTACCAGCAAAGATTAATCTTTGTTGATCAGGTGGGATACCTTCTTTGTCTTGGATCTTGGACTTGACATTGTCAATGGTGTCGGAGGATTCGACTTCCAAGGTAATGGTCTTACCTGTTAAAGTTTTGACGAAACTGTATTCAAATGAACGGTTTTATTAGTCTTTTATACTTGTTATTGAAATAATTAAAAAAAATTCAATAAAAACATTAAAGATTAATTAGATGATTGTTAGTAAAAAATTTATTCAAACGAGTATATTCAGTTTACGAGTAGTGTCCGTGTTGGCTAATGAGTACTATGTTTCCCACAATTTTCCATGTCTCATCGTATTGTATCTCTTGTATTGACTTTATAAGCATAGGATATATTCAAATAACTCCTTCCAACGGTTATATTATCCAGCTCGTGTCTTCTAATTATTATCGTCTTTCATGAAATTGTCCCATTTCTTAAATATTACGTGTTTTCTTTCTCGACTTTCATTATTCCATAACATCTCTTATATCATCAGTGCACTACTCTTATATTTCAAACGTTATTCACATACATTTGCATCTTTGAATCTTGGTCTCGTACAGTCCCTAAATAAACCAAAATGAAAGTAAAACGTTAACAACTGAAATAACACTTCTTTTAAGCTAACGTTTAAACATATTAGACGAATATTCAAATAATGATATCACTAACTACTATCAAAAGTCCTTTGGAATCCTTAGTAAGGTGTATAATCATTCTCCCAGTGAGCTTACCATGTAAATTTTGTCGCATAGTTACTTTCGGTCCTTCCTTGAATGGTACAATTCAAATTTTTCAGTTTTCTCAATCTACATCGCGAATTTGTGTGTGGCTTAAGCTCCGTTCTCAGACGGTTTCTCTGCGAAATTATTGATATCTCGGCCTTTCTGAATTGCAACAAAATGGAGAAAAGCAAAAAATAATTCCTTGAAATAAATAAAAAAATAAAACAGATTGAATGTGGATGTACGGATGTAACATTCAGTAACGCAGTCTCAAAAATAGCAAAGAGAAATAGTTCGTGTCAAATGATGAATAGCCCTAATATTACTTTGCTAGGGTTGGAATTTTGTAATTCACAATTTAATCAAAGCCGCTGAAATTTGAAATTAGCTAAAGCCTTAAACAAAGCATCGTTACAATAGTACAATACTTGTTTATGAAGGGTTGAAGTTGACTTATTAGAGACAAACAAACCACTTTGTAGAACGACAGTAATACAAGCAAGAACACTGGTAATTTGTGAGAAGAGGATTGGGTGTTTTGTCCAAGTGTCTTACGTGTTACCTTACCAAATTAATTTGCCAAAGAAAGAAAGCATTACCGTCGGACAGTTGCAAAGTATACTCTATCAATATAATATTATAAATGTCAGAACAAAAGGAGGAAAATAATCGACATTTGGATATCAATAGGATATCTTCCTTTTTAAATATTCCCGAAAACCAATTAGAGACATTCACAGAGGACACGCTACAAATACTAAATGAAAAATTGAACTATTTTACCAGTCTGGAAGAATCTAATATTGAATTAAACTCACGGATAGGGCAAATACAAACAGCTGAGCGACCAGCTAATAGTTTACAATGGGAAATTCATCAATTATCTGTTGAACTTAATACTGTCAAAGATCAGAAATCGGAATTGCAGATCCAACTAGACACACTTAACCGTGAAATTGAATCCGCAAAGGATATACAACAGTCAATGACAATAAAACAAGATCTAACTAAACTTAAAGAAACTAAGACGGAGCTAGTTAAAATATTAAATAGTAAAGTAAATGAAATTTCAGAATTAAAATCTCAATTGAGTAAGACTTCAGAAAATAAAAACATACAAAATGAAAAGTATGAAAAAATAATAGGCCATTTAGGTGAAAATGAAACAGAAAGGCTGACATTAGAGACAGAATTGGAAAAAACGAAACAAATTTTAGCTGATAGTGAACGGAAAAACATGACTCTAGAAGATCAAATACGAACAAACGACCAGCAATTTAAGGAATACAGAGATTCCAAAGAGAAAATCATAACAAGATCAATTAACGATCTTCTATCAGCCAAAAATGAATTGAAGCTTTTAAAGGAACAAAGTTCGTCATTATCTGAAAAATATGATCAATTAGAAAAACAAACTCAAATTAAAGAAAACGAAATTAAAGATATAGAAAATACTGCTAAGATAGATAAAGATGGTTACGATCAAGAATGTAAACTACAAAAGGACTTAATAAATATGTTGGAAGGTCAAGTTCAGAACCTTCAGGATAAATTTCATGAGCAATTTGGAACAGAAGGTGAAAAGTTGCATCCTACTAAAGAGGAATATGACGATCTTTTAAAGCAACTATCTGCATTGAGAAAACGTTTGGAATACTCTGAACAGGAAAGAGTTCATTTAGAAGCTCAAGTTGGTGAACTCGAGTTGAAGGAGGAAAATCGAGGTGTTAACAAACACAGCCACAAGGAAAATGAACATCTTCAAAGTAATTTAATTGTTCTTCAAAAGGAGTTATCTCATGAAAGGACTGTGAAAGTACAGTTACAAGAACAGTTGAATTTATTCGTCACCGAACTACAGAATAAAATTCCTATGATTAATTCCTTCAAGGATAAGACTGCTTCCTTAGAAGATGAACTGACCAACATATCCCTCTTGTTTGAACATACGAAGAATGACAATAAAGATAAAGATAAGCAAATAAAAGATATGAATAATGAAATAAGAAGTCTGTATGAAACTGAGAATTTATTGAGGGGTCAATGTAGACATCTGGCTAATCAAGTAAGATATCTGTTAATCAATATTGAGATTTTTGGAAATTCAAGAAATACGCTACCTAAAGAAGAACAAAAATTCCTAAAAGCTATTTTAGATGATGAAGATATTAATGCAGAGGACAACGACTCGGCATTGGTAATTTCTGAAAATGTGGAGAAATTTAGGGATATCTTGGAGTTGCAACAACAAAATATAAAGCTATTAGCAACAGTTGATCAATTGACATCCCATGCAGAATATCTTGAATCTCTTAATGGGAAGTTTGTGACAGATTCCGAAAATGAAATTATTCATGACGCCAAGGAAGTCATTTTAGCATTAGAGGCAAGAAATAGCTATCTTGAGAAAGAGATGGGAAAGCTAGAATCAGGTTCAGAGCCACGTAAACTAATAACTGAAAATGGTGAATCTGAACAAATTAGCAGTAATCAAAAGGAGTATAAGGAAACCATTGAAATTTATAAAGAAAAGATACATCGTCTGAAGGCTGAATTGAAAGAATTGCAAGAAAAATCCTCAACAGAGCTCGCCGCCTTGAGAGATAAGGTCGAAGAAAGCAATAACAAATATCACCAAGTTAAAATGGACTTACAAATGGAAAAGTCTACTAATGAATTACTAGTAAGAAAGTCTAAGATTCTTGAGAATTCAATGCATATTCTACAAACAGATAACAACCAACTACTGCAAAGAAGCGAACACCTAAATCAAACATTATCATCTAATGACATAAAAATAAGCAAGTTGATGAAGGAGTATGTTGAGTGCAAGTCAGAATTATCTAGTTTTAAAATAACGTCAAAGAATATTAAATCTGAGAAAGATATGTTGATTGAAGAGAATGACAATTTAAAAACAAGATTTTCACAAGTTACACAAGAAAAGAATCAACTGAAGGTTGAACTTTCAAAACATGAGGCGAACTTAAAAGAAATTTTATCAACTCGTTCTGCCAAACAATCCTCATATGAGGCTGTCGTAGCAAATCTAGAGGAACAGCTGGCCGATTTGCGCAAAAAGTTAACTCTGAAGAACGATGAGACAAATGATGCCATCACGACTAGAAATTCCGAAGTAAAATGGTTCAAGTTCCAGATTGGAAATTTAAATAAGGAGAATGAAACACTGAGAAAATCACTAGCTGAACGTTCAGAAAGCATCACTAAGATAGCAAATAAGTCCAAGGAACTTGAGGAGAAGTTAATAAATAAAGATATCACTATAACCACATACGAGAAACTTTTGGATGAACAGAAGAATTTTAATGTTAACAGTGATCTCGAAAATAAATTATCAATGACCCAGCAATCTTTGGAAAATTCCACTGAAGAAACGAGGAAACTTAAGTTAGAGAACGAGGAAACCCGTGATTCATACGAGAACCTTTCTCTAAGACATGAAGAAATTTTGAAAGAACTAGATAGTCTAAAATCCAGTTCAGCAATTGCACTTGAAGCCTCCACAAAGAGTAATACAGCTCTCCAAGAAATTATTGATACTTTAAAATCTGATATTGAACAGCAAAAAGCAAGTTTCGAAAAAAGAGCAGACGAGTACAATGTGAAATTGTCAGAATTGCAAGGTATCGTTTCTTCTAAAAATGTAGAGAAACATGAGGCAGAATTGATTCAATTATCTGGGGATCTTCAAAAAGAGAAAGAAAGAAGTGCTGACTTGGAGAGGAAGTACGAAGATCTGTTACAATCTCAATCAAAGGAACAGTCAGAAGAAGTGCAAGAATCAAATAAAGAATTAGAAGCTAAATATAAAGTACTTACTGAACAAATTATATCATCTCAGAATGAGATATCTCGTTTGAGAACGGAACTAATCAATGCTACGGAGAATCCAGAACAATCAATAGAAACGCCTGAAGATAATAGAAAAGAAATCCAGGAATTACAAGAGCATAATGCAGAATTACAAGATAGATTCAATAGGCTGAAAAGACAAGCAAATGATAAACTTCATAGTGCAAAAACGGCGGCAGACCTCTTGGAAGAAGAGCATCGTAAGCTTAAGATCCAATTGGATGAGGAAACTTCTAAAAGATCTGCGTTGGAAAATGAAATGCAACAAATTAATTCTAATAAATCTAACGACATTTCTGAACTTCAAAGAGAATTAGAATTTGCAAAGATACATTCAAAGGAAATTGAATACAAGCTTAATGAAACCATGGAAAAATCGAACGAATTAATAGAGAAACTGAATGTCGAGATTGATACTTTGAAAGCGGAATTGGAAGAGGCTAAAATGTCAGAGTTAAATACTACTTCTCTAAACGATGAACAGGATGATTACAGTAAGGCGTTAGAAAATATGAGAAAAACTTATGAGGATGAAAAGCTTCAACTCGTTGAAGATCACCATCGAACCCTACAAGAAACAGAAGAAAAGCTGCGTTCTTCTTTAGCGGAATATGATAAATTAAAAGCTGCCAAGGAAGAACTCCCTGATTTGGAATCATTGAAGAAAGAATGGCAGGATAGTTATGAAGAGACTGTTTTATCAAGAATTGAACAAGCACAGGAAGATTTGAAAAAGAATATTAGGCTTCCAACCGAAGAAAAGATAAATCAAATGGTGGAAGATAGAAAGAATGAGCTAAATAAAGAATTTCATGATAAAGTTGAAGAAAAGGCACGAGAATTAATTGATTCGAATGAATTCTCTAAAATCAAAGACGAAATAAAATTGGAGACACAAAAAGGACTGGAGGCATCATTCGCAGAGAATTTAGAGAATACAAAGAAGAAATCATTCGAGGAAGGTCAGCATCAAGCCTCTATGAAAGTTACCTTATTACAAAGAAAGATATCTTCTTTGGAATCCAAACTTGATACTGAAAAGGAAGTGAAGAATGAACCACCCAAAGTAATTGAAGTCGGTGATGATACGGATGTCACTGTTGAAAATGAGAATCTTAGAAGTTCTGAAGTAAGTTTACCTCTAAAGTCTGAGGTAGATTCAAATATGCCATTGACTGCAAAGACTCCATCACCATTCAAGGTTGGTGTGTCTCCATTTATGAATAAAAATGATACAGTCTTGAAAGCAGTACCATCTGCCACTAAGGATGTTGTCAATAATCCATTTAGTATGTCGTTTGAATCTACAGGGTCGTCACCAAGTGCGCTAAATCCGTTTAACAAATTTAAACCAACTTTTTCATTTGGTAATTTGTCTAATCAGAATGATATTACAGAATCGAGTGAAAATAGTACTCCTAATAATAAGCGAGCATTTGATGATGAGGGAAATGATGGTGAAAGTGAGGAAAGTTCGGAATCCAAGAAACAGAAAGAAGAATAAACGGAGGTAAGGGATAAATGAATATTTATTTATAGATAGTTCTCTGATAGTAATAACTAAAGAAAACAAATAAAAATTGTAATTTCATAGGCAATATGTAATATTATCAAGCAAACAAATAAAGTGAGAATATTTTCACTTGTGTAGTATCTTTATATTGAACGATAAATCGTCCGGTTTCAAGAATTTTACCTTGATTATTGGTTTCGTATGAGTATCTGTTATCATATCATTTAGATTATCCAATATCCCATCACAACAAGTATCGAGCATATATCTTGGATCCTTGTTGGATACCGAGTCTACTATAATATCGAAATCTGAGGAGACTGCCTGATACAATATACCATTACCGTTTAAATCGTCATTTTTCTTTAAATTATAACCCTTTAATATATCTGTTGTAAGTTCTTCCTCGGATAATGTTGAAGAATAGCCTAATATATGCAATTCATTGTTTAATGGGTTTGATTTTGGTGATGGTATATAGGTAGCTTCCAATTTTGGAGTATTCAAGATAGCGAAATAAGCAAAATTTGAATGAATTGTGTGTTGTGACGATATATCATTGAAAGATAATTTTAAATTTAGATTTAAATTATAATTTTTCAATATTTCATCACTTGCTAATCTAAATCTTTCGACACCTAGCTTTGAATAATGTTCATCTAATGTACAAAGATGTAATAAATTTGCATGGAATGCCATTGAAAAGATGATGAAAAAAATTGTTTCTTTACCATTTGGGAAAATTATTTTGTATAAAGGGAATTGTGAGATTTGATGTGATTTTTGTAAAAATAGATCAAATATTTGAATTGGATCCGTCAGATCTAATGAATTGGTTAAAGCATTTGCTGAACCCATTGGGATTGGAATAATTTCGATAGTTCGTGATGGAGAATGAATCCTTTGTGGTAAATTATTGATTAATTCGGATATGCTTGTATCACCGGATAAGAATAATATTGTATAATTTAAATTTGTGTCTAAATTCTGAGCGAAATCTGCTATTGAATGTGAGTTATCTGTCTTTAAATAGAAATGAGATATATCAAGTTTATTCAATATTGGTTTCATTATAATTTGATAGAAATCGGTCTCGGCATTTCTACCTATACCTGATTTGATAGAGTCTATTATAATTATTTGTGTGTCATTGTTGTTGAAGTGTTTAAATGATTGTATAACTGCATCGTTCTTAGAAGAGTTATCCTTTAATTTAAAATATTTAAAAGATGATCCCTCGAGTTCATATTCCGCAGAGATACCAGGATATATACCATCTAATAGAGATCTAGTGAAAACATTTGACATGATTAAAACTATGAAAAAATATGGGATGGGCACTTATATATATATTGTTTGTATGGGTAAAAAAAAATGTGATTATTGTATTTATAAATGTGTCAAACCTTGTTATTAATAATAACTCTCGAAGACTGACTCTATGTTTTTTTGCATTATTGTTCATCTTCAGTCATCGGGTTCCCCATATTCAAATTTCTCGGCTTCTAAGATTCTACGGGATCACTGAACTTTCGCTAAACTAAACCAAAAAAGCGAAAACTGGAATCCTGTACGTAAGCAGAAACGCAAAGCTCATCCCATCATCCATCTACTGAGCAGACCGTTTCTCTCTGTTTGCTCAGCCTACTGTTCAAACTATAAATGAAACAGCTGCGATGTGGTATATATTTTATTGAAGAGTATCACCGTTTCATTACAACATTAGCTGTGATACGCAAAGTATACGACAACTATTATATATACGTTTTCTATACAAATAAAATATGCCACTATCCCATACATTGTAAGTATAAGAGAAAGATAATTGCAATATGTACATACAATATGTGAATACGAAATACTAACAAAAATGTTGATAGAACACTAGATATTCCCTTTTCCACTAAACGTGAAGCTGATATTGCTAAACAAGTATTGCAACCAGATCCTATCCTAAAGCCACAAGATTTTGAGGTACAGTACTCTACTGATGGGGCTAGCCTAATCGCCTCATTCGCCTCAATTGACGACAGAGTTCTGAGAGTCGGCGTCAGCAATGTGATAGACAGTATTAAGACTATCATAGAGACAATGGATGAGTTGTAAATGTTGTAGAGGTTCGTTGCGATATCATACATCACTGCACACGACTCCTCATAATATTTTTATTAAAAATTCAAAATTTGGTGCTACGGACATTTGTCTGTCTGTCCGTCCCTCGGTCTATCTGTCCGCTGTTCGTGCACCGTGATGTTTTCGCTCAAAGGAATTCTGTTCTCTTTTTTCAGTACGTATGCGCGGAAGCGAGAGAGGCAAAAATCGTTTTTTGTCAGTTGCTGCTGTCCTTTAATTAATTTGATACAGTTTGTCTGTTTGTCTGTTTCCGGCTTCACTGTGACAAGGGATTTGTTGTTTTGTTTGTTGCTTGTCTTCAAAATTTAAGGTCCTTCTTCCTGGAGGGAGGGGGTGAGAAATTTTATCAATTAGATATGGAAAACAAAAGGAGCCAAGTTTTTTTAAAGAGGCAACAACTATTTTATATATATTGAATGTGATCTATAGTATCCTATATATTTAATAAGTAAGAATAATAATAATAACAAGAATAATCTGTACAATTTTTATAGAGGTCATTACAGAGACATTTTACTCTCTCTTTTCTACAAATTTTCAATTCCTAGATCAAAGATAATTAATTTATATACCAAAGATAGGAACTTTTTTATTTTTTATTATAATTCAAGTGTAAAGTGTTTATTTGCTTTTGTGTGTGTGAATCCTTTTAAATTGAAGAAAGAGTAAACATCATATCCGAAACGTATTATCCTCTTTTCTGCATTCTGCATATTCCTCTTTTTATTGCAATTTTATACTATAATACTTTTCAAATTTTACAGCTTTAGCATCAATTGTTTAGAAGAAAGATAAACCCTACCTCAATTTGTTTCTCTTTACATTTATTTTACAATAAGAGACATTAGATCAATTACATACTCTCTCTTTCCAGATCACTTCACTTTTTTTTTCCCACCCCTTTTCATTAATACTTATTGATTTGATCTGACATATATATTATTATGTCTGAATTGTCTTTGCATCCAATTACCTTTTCTGATAATAACTCAAATAAATTTACTTCTAATACACATTTCTTACAAAAAAAATCTAATTCAACTCAAAATCTTTTATTATTATCACAAAATAATAATATTAACGATACTACTACTACTACTACTATTAATAAGAATCAATTTTTGAATTTAAGTATTACAATGAGTAGATTTAATAGAAATAAAAATCCTACTGATACATCAAATGACAAAGAAAGTATACTAAGTACAAGAAATAAATCACAACAACAACAACAACAACAACAACAAAATTCTACTGGGAAAAGAGTAAGTAAATTAGCGACAATATTAAAAAATAGACGAATAAATAAACCACCTTATATTAGTCCGAATAATATCATGACTAATGGAATAATGTTGAAAAATGATTCAATTTTAATTAATTCACTTAATCCTTCACAACAAAATATTTCAAATAATGAATATAGTATGTCACCTCAACCTCCATCTACTCCATCAATGGATCCCCTTTATAAGAAAATTGTTAATGTTACACCACAACCATCATATGTCATTACAGATCCAATGTTAGTTTCAATGACTAAAAATTCTTTTGATACTGTTCCTAGCAATAATAATATACTTCCAAATATTGAGCAAGTCTCTTCATCGAGAATTAATAATAGTACAGGTGTAAGTCCCAATAGAATTCCAACTCAAGTTAATTCACCATTAGAAAATACAATTTTTTCAAATAATAGATCACCTACTATTTCACCTGAACATACAACAATAAATCAACAACTAACCAACAACAATAATAATTCAGGAAATGTAGTTGTTGGAAACCCTGCAGAGCAATATCAAGTCACAGAATATATACAATCTACTGGAACTCCTTTAAATAATCAAGATTTATCACAATCATATGATATCACAAATAACAATAATCATCCTCAGGATAATACTGAGAAGGACATGAACAACAACAACAATGATACTAATATACCTAATAATAATAATGTCAATAATGAAAGCAACGATAACGACAACAATAACAGCAATAATAATAATGACGATACCGAGGATGGGAATAATAATAATGGAAATAATCGTTCCAATGGTAAGAAAACAGGACAAGCATTAATTCAAAAATTACAAGATATTTATAAATTAATTGTGAAACAAGAAATTGAATTACAAGATCGTTGTGCACAATTAACAACATCGCAAACAACAGAATTGAAAAATTTATGGACAATTTATAAAATTAATGTTGATTTAATTAATAATTATACTACTTTCATCACAACTGCATTATTACCTTCACAATCTCCACAAGATATTTTAATCGGTGAAGAAATTATTGAAATTTATAGAATTGAAAGAAGATTATGGGTATATGGTACAATTACATTTTTAGATGTTTTAAAGAATTTTTCAAATTTTATGGATCCAGATGTTTGTTCACAATTCATTACACATGTATTTATTTCATTATCAACAATGTTAATTGATATTCCACCAAAACATTCAATTCCTTGGTTACAAAGATTAGGTGATTTATCAAGAATGGCAATTGCATTATATCCATCAGGCTTCATTGATTGGAAATTAAGTGCAGAATATTGGTATTTGGAAGCAATGAAATTTACTTATAATCATGGGAAATTATATTATCATATGTCAACAGTACAACAAAATACTTTAGAAGCATTTGTTAATTTAGGGAAAAGTGTATTTTGTCAAGATACTTTTACACCATCACAACAATATATGCAATTAGTAATTGATAATATTTATCAACGTACATTTGTTGATAGAACAAATAATGGTAATATTAGAAATTCAGATTTAATTGATTATTTAAAACATAGTGAAGTTATGCTATTACCAACATTTTTAGAAAATACAGATTTACAAAGAGTTGTATTAAATTATTTCCAAGATAGATTTGGTATAGATTATAATGAAAATAATATTTTTCAAACTCAACAAATGTTTAATCAAATTCCATCTTCATTAAGATTTTATTTTAGACATGCTCCAGCGTTTGCAGAATCACATATTTTACAAATTATTGGTTTTGGTGATCCAAAGAATCCCTTTGCAATTTTATTTGATTTACCAAAATATTTAAAGGAAAGAAAGGATAAGAAGGATAAAAACAGATCAAGAACAACAGATTCAAATAATTCAGGATCAAGTAACAACAATAACAGCGGGAATAATGGGAATTCAAATGTTACTAATACAACAAATAGTATAGCTCCATCATCTGCTACAACAACGACAGTGAATTCACCTATTTCAAGTGCATTATCAATTACAGATTTAGGTTCAGATATGTCAATTGATCAAGAACATTTTCAAGCTTCTACAACAGCATTTTTCGACAATATTGATTCATTAAAGGAACCTATTAGAAAAGCTGATGTTTATGTATGGGTAAAATCTTTAGATTTTGTCAATTTAACATCTTTGAAGTGTGGTATGATTGTATTGAAGAAATTTTTACATGGGCCTTTATTAATTGCATTACCACATTTTTTACCATGGGCATATTTTATTGTTGCAACGGGATTAAAAGCTAAACGTGAATATCAATTCAATGATGAAAGTTCATTAAGATTTTGGGATGTCTTAATTAAAAGGTTATTCCCATGGGATACAATTGTTAGTTTCCTTAATATGTTAATTGCTTATACATTAGATAATATTGATAATTGTGAAGTAATTAATCAACTTTGTAATCAATATAAATCATGGAACACATTAGAAGAATTGGTTCAATATTTTAATGAAAATGAAGAATTACCTGAAGTTTGGAAATGTTGGGGTACATTATGGTATGATACGTTATGTGATAAGGGATCATTAAAAGCGGAAACTTTTAAGGATTTAGGTATTTCAGATCATATGTTTTTAGATTTACCAATAGATGGTATTGGTTTAGATATTAATGATGAAACAGGTGATAAATTTTGGAAAAGATCACTTAGATTAATTTTCATGTTTAAAAAAATTGCAGAAGAATTTGATTTTGGTTTAAAAATTTCAACAGAAACTTCTGTATTTTGTAATAGTCCAAATATTGATGCAGGACATATCTTAAGAGGATTCTGTTTTAAAGCAGATCCATATACTGAGGATACATCTGAAAGATTTAATGAAATGATTCCATTATGTGAAGAAATTAGTGATATAAATTCAAATGATAATGAAGTTCCATCATTAAGTGTTATTCCAGGAGAAAATATTTTTGATTATATTGGTTATAAGAAATTTACATTAAATGGTGAATCCTTTGATAAGAATGGTGATATTATAAGTTGTTCTTTATATACATCATATTTATCCAATAGTGGTAATAATAGTAATAATACTGTGAACAATAATTCTGGAACTGTAGGCATGGATAATGTTAATAATGGGTCAAAACCTTCAGTAGATATTGATATAACAGGTGCAGCAGCAGCAGAAACTGGTGCAGTACCATCCAATATTGTTGCAACGAATGTTACAGGTACCTTTGATGTTGAAGAAGATTGGTTTTCAAGATATATGGGGAATTGGAATTCTTTTAATACTAATGATATGACACAATTAGATATTATTAATAAAGATATAACATATTTTGTTTTTGATGCTACATCATGGTTACGTCATTTTGCTCATATTTATAAATTAGCTACCAATGGAGTATTAAGATTTGCAGTTTGTTTAACAACATTTCAAGAATTAAGATTTTTACGTAAATCAAAGGATGAAAATGTTGTTGAAGCTGCAGCAAGAGCAATTATTACAATGAGACAATTATATCGTGAGGGAAAATTATTACCATTAAGATTTACTGGTAATATTGCAGCAGATATTGAAGAACATTTAGAAGTTGAAGAACAAATTACATGGAGATCTCATGTTGATGAATTTGTTATTGAAGCTGTAATGAAGGCACAATTAAAATTTAAGGATAATTCAATAAATATTAGAAATGATTTTAATTATGTTGTATTAGTTACAGATGATATTACAATGGCTAAAAAGGCTAAAGATCGACAAGTAATGACATTTAGTACACATTTCATCTTTTCATTATGTACAAAGATGGGATTAGATGACGTAGTTTGTACAAATTAAATAAGATACAAATAATAAATAAATAAATAGACTCGATATTATATATATAATTTTTAAATAGTTTCTCTCCAACTAAAAATAATAGTAACAAACGAAAAGAAGAAAAAGGAGCTTATAAAGATTAAAAAAAAATTATTTATTATCCCATTCATCCGAGATATAATAATAATATTGTTAGGAGAAGACTGAAATTCTTAGAAGTTGACACATTTTCCTTTAGCATTTTTTTTTTTAAATTTTGTGGTTCCTTAAAACGTGGGGTTTTTATTAGTCATATTGAAAACTGTTTACCGATAATTCGGATTGACGTTTTTTCCATTGGAAGTCGGAAATTGTCGCTGCATCAACAAATGATGAGGAAGCTCAAGTTCTTCTTCCTGAACCATGTAAATTTCCCATTTATCCCCATTCAACCGAGAATAATATGGTACGGTACGCTATGCAGTTTGTCGATCTCATCGGGAATTGTCGGGGGCGTCGACTTGTTTTGAATGAATGAACGGTACAGGAGAGTTCCGTTAATCCGTTTACTTAATAAGAAAATATATTTGGCGGTTTCCCCGGTGACCCGATATTACTTGTACACAGACAATAGCCCCGAGAAGAAGAAAAAAAGGGTTCAAGCTAAAAAAGAAGAAGCAGACATTTGTGCGCACAGACGTGTGAGTGAGTCTCTCCTTTATAAAAATGCAATTATTATTATTATTATTATATAACGAGTCATTTTGGCGATGGCAGATACAGCCGCAGTATACAAAATTATAGAAATCAAATAAAAAGCTCCATTCATCCATAAATTAATGAAAGAGATCCCACGACAAATAATAACAAATTCTCTTTGTTATTGTTGTTGATAATAACGACACATAATACTGTTGTTGTCCTATCGTAATTTATTGATTAAAACCGACAAGGATACTATTACAAAGGGTTTTAATGCTTTCTCTTCTTATATGGACAAATTAAAGTCTAGAAAGGATACACAAAGAGAAAACTACAAGGTGAAATTTATTTATCTATTAATAACCCACGTTATTGGTAGTATAGAATTCTTGCATATTTAGATATTTTATTTAAACATATAACATATATAAAGGACAAACTATTATTATAATAATTTTACAATTTAAATTCTCTTGGTACCCTTTTTTTTCTTCTTCTTTTATCAATTATTATTTACTTTCATTATTCCATTTTACAGTCAATTAACAAAGTTTATTATAATAATCTTCGTTAAAATAAAATAAAAGAACATAAGAAACATTTTTTTATATCATAACATTATGTCACCTTCAAAAGTTAAAGTTACTTCTTCTTTAGATCCTGCTTCTGTCGAAAGTAAAATTAGAGAAGAATTGGATTTAAGTACTGGTGTTACTACAATTAGACGCAATGCTCCTCCTGCTATCTTATATGAGGATGCATTAAATGAATCAAAGACTGCAATTTCTTCTACAGGTGCATTAATTGCTTATTCTGGTGAAAAAACTGGTAGATCTCCTCGTGATAAACGTATAGTTGAAGAATCTACTTCAAAGGATAATATTTGGTGGGGTCCTGTTAATAAACCTTGTTCTGAAAGAACTTGGGCAATTAATCGTGAACGTGCAGCTGATTATTTAAGAACAAGAGATCATTTATATATTGTTGATGCATTCGCAGGTTGGGATCCAAAATATAGAATTAAAGTACGTGTAGTTTGTGCAAGAGCCTACCATGCTTTATTCATGACTAATATGTTAATTAGACCAACAAAGGAAGAATTAGAAAATTTCGGTGAACCAGATTTTACAGTTTGGAATGCAGGTCAATTCCCAGCAAATAAAAATACTGAAGATATGACTTCAAAGACAACTGTTGAAATAAATTTCAAAGCAATGGAAATGATTATATTAGGTACAGAATATGCAGGTGAAATGAAGAAAGGCATCTTCACTGTTATGTTCTATTTAATGCCTGTTCATCATACTATTTTAACATTACATTCTTCTGCTAATCAAGGTATTAGAGATGGTGATGTCACTTTATTCTTTGGTCTTTCTGGTACTGGTAAGACAACTTTATCTGCTGATCCACATAGATTATTAATCGGTGATGATGAACATTGTTGGTCAGATAATGGTGTCTTCAATATTGAAGGTGGTTGTTACGCTAAATGTATTGATCTTTCTGCTGAAAAGGAACCTGAAATCTTTAACGCTATTAAATTCGGTTCTGTCTTAGAAAATATTGTTTATGATCCAATTTCACGTGTTGTTGATTACGAAGATAAATCTATTACAGAAAATACAAGATGTGCTTATCCAATTGAATATATTCCAAGTGCTAAGATTCCATGTTTTGCTGATGCTCATCCAAAGAATATTATACTGTTGACATGTGACGCTTCAGGTGTCTTACCACCAATCTCTAAATTAACACCAGAACAAGTCATGTACCATTTCATTTCTGGTTACACATCAAAGATGGCAGGTACTGAACAAGGTGTTACCGAACCTGAACCAACTTTCTCATCATGTTTTGGTCAACCTTTCTTAGCTTTACATCCAATTAAATACGCTACAATGTTAGCTCAAAAGATGTCTCAACATAATGCCGACGCTTGGTTAATTAATACCGGTTGGACAGGTGCCTCTTACGTATCTGGTGGTAAACGTTGTCCATTGAAATACACAAGAGCTATTCTAGATTCTATTCATGATGGTACTTTAGCACAAGAACAATACGAAACATTGCCTGTATTCAATTTACAAGTTCCAACTCATGTTTGTGATGTTCCTTCAGAATTATTAAACCCAATGAAGAACTGGTCTCAAGGTGAAGCTAAATATAATTCTGCAGTTTCAAACTTAGCTTCGTTATTCGTCGAAAACTTCCATACTTATGAGGATAAAGCTACACCAGAAGTTTTATCAGCAGGTCCACAGATCTAAATATTTGCACAATAATTAATACTTTTTTTTTTTCTAACCTTCATCCTATATCCATATTCTTATGTACGAAACTTAAATAATTAATCATATAATTAAAATTCTAATATTATAACTTTACTAGAAACTTCTGGGGTTCTATTGGTTATTTCTGTAGTCGATCTCATCGTAAATCAATGGGAATCTTAATCCACGCACATGTATAAATATATACCGGTACGGATATTTCTTCGTCTCATGGCAGAAACGCCGCAGAACCACGTGACTTTTCGAGAAAAAGAAAAAAAACTGAAGAAAAAAAAAAAAAAAGAAACAGTGCGACAGGTGAAAAATTTGGTGCAAATATCAACATACATGTCATGCGATGAGCATCACTAAGTTAAAAACTTTTGATATTTCAATAAATAAGATCTACAGAGCCTACAACTGGTCATTAAGTATATAATAAGTCAGTAGCCGTGGTTGGAAGCAAAAAAAAAAATTAGCTATCGTGCAAGGATCTAATAATGACTAAGAAAGAGAGGAAAGGTAAAGGTAAACGAGTTGAATCCTTTGATTTATTAGGAATTACTGAATCTCTAGGGTATCAAATACATAGGAAGAGTGGTAGAAATTCGTGGTCCAAGGATGAGGATAAGGAGTTGATGGATTTGATGAATACTGCGTTGATTCAGATGGGTTATGCTGATGGGATTGATTCCTTAAAGACATTTAGAGATTCTGTTGAGGCTACTAAGAAGATATCTTGGGATGCTTTGTCTCAAAGGTTTAGAAATTCTTTAAGGACTGCAAAGGATTTGAAGAAAAGATGGACAGGTTCTTTGGATCCAAATTTGAAAAAGGGAAGATGGACTAAAGAAGAAGATGAACGATTGATACAATCGTATGAGAAATTTGGTGCTCATTGGTTGAGTGTGTCTTTAGATATTGAAGGGAGAACTGAGGATCAATGTGCTAAAAGATATATTGAAGTATTGGGACCAGGAAGTAAAGGTAGATTAAGAACATGGACTTTAGAAGAAGATTTATCATTGATTAGTAAAGTTAAAGCTTATGGTACTAAATGGAGAAAAATTTCATCAGAGATGGAATTTAGACCCTCATTGACTTGTAGAAATAGGTGGAGAAAGATTATTACTATGGTTGTCAGAGGACAAGCTCACGAACAAATATCTACTGCGGTTAAAGAGAATAAAAATATAGATCTGACTCAATTATCAAAGGAAAACGCATCAAAGAAAAAGACTAATGAGCCTGAGACTCCAGTCGCAGATGGGATCATGAAAGAGGAATCTGTTGATAATCCAGAAAAGACTTCAATCTTGGATAAATTGGATGCATCAGCTATACCAACCTCTACAAATCAAGTAAGGCATCCGCTCTCTACTATAAAGCAATTACCATCATTATCAGAATTGACTCCGTCTCCTGGTTTCTTGGAAGGAATGAGTCATCAAGTACAAAATGATAACATTCGTCCGATTACTGGACATACTAAGACGTTAGAAGATTCATTATCTCCTTTAGTAAGAGCAACGGGATTGATATTAGATTCAGCTACACATATGAACAACTACCCACAAAGACAACAAGTCGGTACTACTCCGGAGTATCATCCCACAGAAAATACAAAACCGACATTAACTAATATTCCGCAAGCAAAGACGTCTGTTCCTAATAATGGAACACCTCAACCAATAATATCGTCACCAGCAGTACCATTACATACCCAAACAGAGTGGAAATTTACGTTAAAGGATAGAAAGGGTCTTTCGATCTCTAACGGTGCGATTAACAATTCCGAATTAGTAAGAGAATTGATCGATCAAGCAAGAAAATATTCATTAAAGATTTCAGTTCATCAACATATTCATAATCATTATGGTGTCAGTAATCTGCGAAACAATGGGAAGGTATCCGAAGGAAGTGTATACAATCAGAACAACTCCACCACTAGCAGTTCGAATTCTAATGGTTTATCACCAGCTTCCATCATTGAATTGTACCGTAATCCAAATATGGTTAAAAGTACAGCGTCGTTACCAACAGATATTGTTCACCAATTCGGTGTTAATCAGGAGACGAATTTCCAAATACATGATTCAATGAGACATTCAGATGTTAATTTAAATAAACAACGAACCGCAGATGATATGAATTTCTTAACGAAATCACAAACTCTAAATTATCCATCATTGGAATTTGGTGGATCACCAATGATTGAAAATAAAAATCTTAATGATCATCTCTATTATCCACATATTAAGACAGTATCACGACCAGCAATTTTGACGGCAGGTAGTGCAGGAAGTAATTCAGCTATGAACTCACCGCATCTTTCAAATGTCGGTATGACACATAATAAGATCAGTCCTAATTCATTGAAATCAGATGGCTCCAGTAGCATCGCGCATACTACACCTGGTAGTCATGGGACATTAAAGTCTCAAACAAGTGATATTCCAGATGTCGGACCTAGCAGATTTTCTCATTTCAATTATTTGCCTCCAACGATTAGACCACAATTGGGATCATCAGAGACAGGTGGTGCAGATTTGAACAAAATTTTGAATCCATCACCTTTATCCTCAGGAACTAATAGAAGGAAAAGATCATTTGGTAGTAAGCATAAACATTCAAAATTAAGGAAGAAAAGTAGAAGTTCGGGATCTGCAGAAAATGATAAGTTAAAATCTGATAAGAAGAAGGATTCAAATTCTAGGAGGTCTAGTAAATCTCAAGTTGATTACTCTTCAGAGGATGGTGTTGATTTTTGGGAAAACCTAAGATCTTTAGATAGACATGGTATCAATGCAGAGTCATCAAATAGTAGTTCTGGTGTTGGTACTAGTCCAAATGAGGATTTACCTCCATCTGAAGAAGAAGATGATAACGATCCATTTTATTATTTGAATCCAAGTTAATATAAAAACAAAGTGTCAACTGATGATAACTGGTTTTTTGTACTTAAATGTCCGTGACGTATCGTATATATTTATATAATGCATTAAAATGTGAATTGGATGAATAAATAAGTTTGAATGTATAAATTTAATTATGACTATTTTTTTTTCTATAGTGAAATTAGTGCGGTCTTAAACTATCTAAGAATTGTCTTCTATTCTCTGTATAATTTGTAAATTCATTTTCATATTGATCCTCTTCTTGTATTTCATTATTGTTTCGTACATCATAATTATTTTGTAAATTATAATTATTTCTTGTTGTACTTTCAATATCACTGTCTGAACTATGTTGATCATCATTATATTGTAAATTACCTGTCGTTGTACCTCCATTAACAATTGAATTTAAATCAACATTATTTTGACTTTTACTTCTATTATGTAAATGTTTTGAAGTAAGATTTCTTGGTTCTATACTATTAGTATCATTTGTTGAAGAGAAATCAAAACCTGATTTTTCAGTTGTTGGTGTTGCAAAGATATTATTATTTTGATTTTGTAAATTTCTCTTTCTTGGTGAATCATTATTCGAACGTCCTGATGAGAACATGTGACTACCAATTGATGGTGAACCATAAGAATTTATAAAATCATTATTATTATAACCTTGAGTGGATGATGAATCATTAACACCTGCAGTTGATGGATGACGTGGATAATAAGAACCTAAATCCAAATCACTATTATGATATAAATTTTTCAATTGATCATTATTTGATTGATTTAATAAGAAACTATTTGAATTATGATTATTATTGGTAATTTCTTGAGATTGTAAAGTAGCTGAAGAAACCATATTGCTGTTATTACTACTTGATACAATCTCTTTTGGTTTAGTGAAATAAGATTCATTATTTAATGATTCTACCATTGGTACCATTTGATCATATATATTTGACATTATTTGTGATGAAGAAGTTTGTTTATAAGTATGTTGTGGAGGTAATTCAGATAAAGATGTCATTGAACTATTATGAATATTTTGTGGGTTACCAAATTCACTTGAATTAGTCTCTGAAACGTTATTATAAGAATTCATTCTTGTATTTCTTGCATGCATTGAATTAATTTTTTTCCTATAAGCAGGTATATAAACGTTACTATTATGATTACGTCTCGGATGAGTAATTCCATTTTCATCATTTGTTGTTGTTATAGTAGTATTATCTGATGCTCTTGAAAGATCATTTTGTGTTTCATGAACTTGATCTTGTTTTAAAGAATCGAAATTATCAAATGATATGAAACCAGATTCATCATAAATTGCATGTTCTAATTCTTTATCATCTTCCATTTCTTTTTTAAATCTACGTTGTAATCGTAACCAAAAGATTGCAGCAATGATAATACCAACACCAATTGGTATACCAACTGCACAACCTACAGCAACTTGTGTACGACCCATAATTGTTTTTGTTGTTCTGGTTTAAAATAAATTGTGTTTCTTAAAGAGGGAGAATATAAGTGAGAGTAACTTGATGGGGGGAATTATGGGGCAAAGGATTAAATGCCAAAAAAAGAATATTATATTTGAAACGAATGGATAATATTAATATTAGAAATATATTGATTTCAATTTTATTATTGTTATATTATAGAATGGTTGATCGGGTATCAGTTTTTGTATATGTATAATTATCTTCTTTTGTTTTAATCTTTATTGAATAGTAAATGAATCACCAAACAAGTAAAATAAATCAGAAATAATAAAGCAAACAAAACAAAAAAAGGATGTGCTATATATATCTATGGTTCATTACCTGATCTAGATAGATAGATTTTCGAAAAAAAAAAAAAGTGATGAACTAAGTTAATTGATTTGGTTTGATTTCGATTGAATAGGCGTTAAAGTTCTGTCTGTCTATCTTTCTCTCTCTACCTATTGTATTCTCTCGTCTTAGCCTCGAAAAAATTTAGAGACGCCGAATCTTTTTTTTTTCTTCATCACAAGGTTGAAAAAAATTGAAAATTTTCGTGAGATTGTTGTTGTTGTTGTCACTGCGCATTGCTAAAAGTCTGGCCGCGAGAAATCAGTAAAATGTTGTTATTATTTTGTTGTATTATTACCTAGTCAGGCCATATTATCGCTTTCCCCTTCTCTTTAAAGCAATCAAAGACAGACAGACAAACTAATTGAAACTTGTGATTATATGGTTTTTCGTGGAAAGTGATAAAAACTCATTTCTAAAGTCTCTTGTTAGAAACTTATTATACAGAGCTGTATCTGTTAATTATTTTGTATTAGTAAACTTGTTACTTGTTGTTATGTATATATCTGTTTTCCCAGTTATTTATAAAAGTAGCAACTGACAAAATAGAAAAAAACTAACATTTTACAACCGTTTCTATATATATATATATATATGTGTCAAGTATTTAGGAATGGAATAGCCGCCGATACAATTGTCCACCACTCCATCTCCCCATCTGTAAATTCCTTATATACATTTATATATACCCGCTGTTGTAATTCTCGGCCGGTGTCCCCATCGGGTAAATAGCCGCTGACCCCCTTTAACACAAAAGAAGAAATCTGGCCAAATATTTTACGGTGATATAACTCCACAACACAAAACAAGTACAAGCTAAACATATATCTGTCTGTCTACTCCAACATCTTATATATATAGATATATACAATTATCGCTCTGTCTGTCACACTTTCTTCTCTTATTATTATCATTCGGGCGGGGAAGTAGAAAACTATCTGAGGGCGGAGATGGAGACGAGACAAGGCATTATATTCGGAGTTAATAAATATACGTTATGTATATGTATATTATACAAGGTGGGGTAAAAAGTATGGATATGTATACAGACGTATATTGAGCGGCTATACTTGTGATTAAATCCGTATATATATATATATATATGGGGTGTATATGTATGTGTATATAGCCTAATTAAGAATCTTGGGGTATAACTAGAAATACAATAATTTATATAAATAGGCTATCCTGTTATTAATATAATATTTTTTTGTTATTATTCCATAATTGTATTTATATACATATATATACGTTCAAATATACAAAGTCATGTCTCAAAGATTACAAAATATTAAGAATCATTTAACTCAAGATAATAAAATTTCATCCAATGAAAATTTATCAATTTTGAAAACAACTAAAAATCCTGATGATGTTGTTATTGTATTGGCTAATAGATCTGCTATTACAAAAGGTTTTAAAGGTAGCTTTAAAGAATTAAATACAGATTATTTATTATTACAATTTCTAAAAGAATTTATTAATCAATTCCCATCAAATTTGAAAAATAATTTATCACTTATTGAAGATATTACTTGTGGTAACGTTTTAAATGTTGGTTCAGGTGCAACAGAACATAGAGCTGCAACATTAGCCGCGGGGTTCCCATATGAAACTTCATTTAATTCAATTAATAGACAATGTTCTTCAGGTTTAACAGCAATTAATGATATCGCTAATAAAATTATTTCAGGACAAATTGATATTGGTTTAGCATTAGGTATTGAATCAATGTCAAAAAATTATAAAAATATTAATCCATTAGGTACAATATCAGAAAATTTATTAACAGATTTAAATGCTAAAAAATGTTTAATTCCAATGGGTTTAACTAATGAATTAATTGCTAAAAATTTTAAAATTGATAGATTAGAACAAGATTCTTTCGCTGCTTTATCAAATCAAAAGGCTTCGATTGCAATTAAAAATGGTTTATTTAAGGATGAAATTTTACCAATAAAAACACCAGATGGTAAAATTATTGATACAGATGAGGGTCCAAGAGATAATGTTACTACAGATTCTTTATCAAAATTAAAACCTGCATTCATTAAGGATCCAAAGAAAAATGGTACAACAACTGCAGGAAATTCTTCACAAATTTCAGATGGTGTTGCCGGTGTCTTATTGGCACGTAGATCAATTGCAGAATCATTAAATTTACCAATTATTGGGAAATATTTATCATTTCAAGTAATTGGTGTACCACCAGAAATTATGGGTGTTGGACCAGCTTACGCAATACCAAAATTATTATCAAAAATTAATTTAAATATTAATGATATTGATATATTTGAAATTAATGAAGCATTTGCTGCACAATGTTTATATTGTGCTAATATATTAAATATCGATACAGAAAAGATTAATCCAAGAGGTGGTGCCATAGCATTAGGACATCCCTTAGGTTGTACTGGTGCAAGACAAGTAGCAACAATAATGAGAGAATTAAAGAAGGATCAAATTGGTATCGTTTCAATGTGTATCGGTACAGGGATGGGCGCAGCTGCTGCTTTCCTAAAGGAGTAAAAAAATCCTTTGATACCCCCACAACCTTTATTCTTCTCCCTTCTTTCTTCTTTTCCTTTTACTTTTATAATATCTTATACTGTATGCATGTGTACTCTCTTTATATTATTTAATACATGTTCTTCTTTTGCCAAGAAATTATGCGATTAACAGTCACATCTCTGTACAGAGTTTTGCCAAGACTTTTTTTTTTTCAACGAAAAAATTTTTGCACCCGCATAAGTTATTCCGAGTCAGATAGTTCCGCAGTAATGGAAAATAACGTTTTACATAAGTAAGGGGGGGCTTAGTAAAGGGAATTGACTTTAAATGACAGGAAAATCTCACAATATACATATATATATTTTTTTCATATTTAAACCAGAAGAAAATTGAAAGAATATTTATTCAATGTTATATTTCTATCGAATAAAAGACCCATACTTTAAGACAAAATGAAATTAACTACATTAGCTGCTATTTTATCTACTACTTCATTCGTATTAGCTCATACTGATGATGATGAAGTAAACCATTCTAAAGAGGTGAAAAATTATGAGAATGATGAATTGATTAAAGATGATCATCATTTGAAACATCGTAAATTAAATACTTATCATCATGATACAGATGATGAAACTGACTCAGAGACCGATTCCGAAAGTGATTCGGACTCCGATTGTGACAGTGACAGTGATTGTGACAGTGACAGTGACAGTGATTCGGATTCAGACAGTGATGATGAACCTCCTCACCATGAACCTCCACATCATAAACCTCCTCATCACGGACCTCCTCACCACAAACCACCTCACCATAAACCACCTCATCATAAGCCACCTCATCATGGTGATGATGACCATGATCATGACCATGAAGACGGTCGTCCAGAAAACCGTCATCCAGATGATAGCAACCGTGATGACAGAAACCCTGAAGACCGTACTCATGAAGACCATGATTACGAAGAACTTTCTGAAAAGGAGTCAAGTGAACCAAAACACAAGGGTTCCAGACATAAAGGTAAGAAGCACCACAAGGCTAAGAAACATCACAAGGGTAAGAAACATCACAAGGGTAAGCAAGATTCCAATAAAGAAGTTGGATCCTCCCAATTTAATGAAGGATCCTTCAACTCTGTCTACATGGATGTTATTCAAGCTATCTTTGGACAATCCAAAAAGGTTAACCACTCTAAACGTAGTTCTATACCTGTAGATGCTTATGCTAATGCAGGTAATGCCATGACACCAAATCAGATTGCTGTTGGTAGTATTGCCATTTCTGCGATGATGTTATTGTAAACATGATAACTTTCTATAATGTTGAAAATATTTATTTTTAATAGTTTAGTGTATTTGAATTTTATTTTTTAAATAGCAAACAATTTAAATAAGATTAACTTAATGGTATTTTATCTACCTTGCCTTTACTTTGTTGCGTTACGCCTCACCCATTACTTCTTAAAACATGAATGAGATACGCTAGTTTCAAAAATATACAGAAATTTTAACATTTGAAAAGAAGGCCCAGTTGAATTATGTCATTGGCCCTAATGATAACATTGGATTTGGTATCTAATTTATAGACTCCTATGTTTTTTCTGAAAGAGCAAATGTTGTGTTGTTAATCAATATCAGTCCCTTTCATTCCGTTACCTTTCAGGATATTGTCGAACACATACAAGAAACTAAATGCAGATAGCAGTGAATTCAATTTTAAATTGACATCGTCTTCGTAACAATTAACTAAGCAAAGAATGAGAGTTCAAACTATAGAAACACAGCTTGTAAGTTCATCCATATCCTAAAAATGATCTAAATCAGTAAATACCTTCTAGTCAAAGCCATCGTCCGTTTTTTGTTGACATAGAAATCGGCTGTTATAAAATACGGGAAATGGATGAGTTCTTAGGTGATGATAATCAGAGTCTTGACGTACTATTGTGAATATAGCGCGGTCGCAAAAGCTTGACAAGAAGAATTTTCTCACTCAAACTTATTGTAAAATATGTAATCAACAGAGTATCATCGTAACAGTTGTCCACTTTGTCATATGTAATATAACCTATATAAAATGCATACTAGAACCTAGTAATAGGTTCATCCATCTAATATAACTGACTATCGATAAATACATCAAGAAATATATACTACAACTTCGCTACTAAATTAAATACTAACCGATTTAATATAGTGCTATAATATAATATAATAAATACTAGAATAAATTGTACCAATTAGAGACAATTTATTAACTACTTTAAACTACTTTAAACTACACACTAGTAAACCGATATTGATTACAACCGATATCTGTATTACCCTAACTTATTTATATCAGTTATTAGCGAAACTACTTCCACTAATATCACCTAGTATAAAAAGTCTTTACGGCGCTAGAAGTGTACGGATAAATAATAAAATATTTAAAAGATAACATAAAGATGAAACATAGAGGTTTAAAAATGAGAACGGATACCCATGAAAGTTACTTACAGGGTTGCGCAATGGGTAAGTACCTGTGACGTTCGACGGGTATTTTGAAAAGCGCACTATTTTTGAACTTTTATATGGCGAGGGCGTTGGAATCGAATAGGTTAACCATAAAATACAAAAATAAATAAGACAAACTACATGCTCCTGGCAACAGATAGTGCCATACTGAACTAGATATAACTATATTAAAGGAATTTAATTGTGTCAGCCTAAGGATGTAATACCGAATTACAAGAATAACTCTCGTTAGAATTATGATACTATTTCGCTATAGATAAAGACTATTCTACGGCGAAGAAAGCTGTTCTTCTTCAACCATGATAGAAACAAGCAGCAAGCAGGTAGCATTGTAAATGATTCGATTCTTTCAGAACGAGATATTTTAATAATCTATTAGTGGCGATGGTCAATCATCTCCAGATGACTCTGATGGTGATATTGAAGAGTTATGGGGACTTTGAGGTTCATATTGTGCCTTAGTTTTTAGGCGCAATTCAAAATACCCGTCTCCAAAAATTTACGGGTATCTGACCCAACTTTCAAACTTAAATTACGAAAAAACTAAAAGAGATACGGACAAACTGATTGGACTTCTACAGAAAACATAGTAAAAATAGCCTAAATAGACACCTTATATAGCGAATATATGTTCTTAATAATGTAATAATTGGGTGATACCCGAAAATAAAAATTCGACGGGTACGGGTATTTTTACGGGTATTAATACGGATTTTACTTTTTTTTACCGGTAATTTTTACCTATATTGTCTGGCATACAAACTTTTTTGAGAGGGCGCGGGTATACCCATTGCGCAACCCTGTTTAACTTCGGGGAACTTAAATTTAACAGGGAACAGTTAAATTCTGAATGCTACTTGTACTTATAAATCGAAACAATGGAGACCTAGCATTTATCTGAGTTCTCAGACGCAAATATCTATGTGAAAAATGTGAATTGTTCGTTCCGAAAACTGTATATGATCCGAATTCAAAATATTGGACGGAGATAAGCCTTTTCCCTATTAGAAATATAATTTAATCTGATTTATAAAATTTGAAAGGATATAGCATTTTTCTTCACTCATCCAATGAGCAGAACGTCATGTAATGTATCGTTGGAAAATTTCTTTAAATAATTTTTAACAAAATCTATGACTCCGTCAGTAAATTTACAGAGAAAGTGACATTTAGCATAAGTACAGTTTCCTCAGCCACCCCCACCCCGATATAAGAGAAACAAGAGAAACCTTATATAATCAGGTTATCTAACAAACCCGGATAAACCGAATATATGCAAGTGATTTTGTGTGCGCTAATATGATGCACAAGTTTTTCCTTTTTTAATGACTGGTAGGGAAGGTCTCAAAGTGGGCTAATTAGATACTTATTTCTACCAGTATAATCCGTAAACATCTTAGCATAATCTAGCAACTCTTCGGAAATTCCTAAAATAATTCCTAATATAGAAGTCTTTGTCGATGTACGAATAATTCTCTAGCAAAAAAAAAAAAGTTATAAAAAGTAAGTAGTCCATTTTCACTACATTCGTGCAAGAATTTTCTGTGAAAACGACTTGAGATATGCTAAAAAGAATGTGATATGCAATTGCTAATTAACATAAAACCAGTACCCATAAATCCTTTGTTGGAGATTGATTATACACATACATATGTAGTGATTTAGGGTATCATTTACAAGATGTTATTTGAATCTTAGAGCTTAGGATATTTTAATTCAAAAGATCCCCTAATAGGGCTTCATCTGAGGTGGGAAAACAAACTGGAAGACTGGAGCAGGCATTGTTCATTATTCTTAAGGGCTTTGGTGTCTTGCACCTCTACCATTAATAGATATGTAGCATTACTTATTTGATTTTCAGTAATGTTTTACCGAAGATAAATGGAAATCCGGGGTTTCTGTGTTGAATATATCTACAAGTTACGGAAAATATAGAAAAGCGGTAAATTGTCATTGGGTTAATTTGTTTGGTTTCATTGCTTGCTATGAAAAGAGTTCGATAGAAGAGATTCGTGATTCTATCTTTATTTGAAATATCTGCCCCTCAACTTATTCGGAACTCAATAGTAACTAAAGAAAAAAAGTTCTGTCTCAGAAACACTCCTAGTAACATGTATATTTTAAGCAATGTGGCTCAGGAATAAAGTTTATTAGGTATTGTATAGATAGAAGAGGTACTGTTCAAGAATGAGTGGACTTAGATGATAATTTTAATGAGAATATTTTCATATATAATGGTGATGAAATAATACTTAATTATTCAATTCATTGTTGCTCAGTTCAATTCAATTCGGTTTTTTCCAATTTAGGTAGAATCAGTGATTACATTAAATATGAAATTAGTAACTTTAACAGCTGTCACTTTATCTACTGCTTCATTCGTATTAGCTCACGATGATAACTTTCCAAAATTAAAAAATTTGAAAAATTATCATCATGATAACTCAATTCCAGAAAAACGATCTTCAATAAGGGATCATAAATTTGAAGACTGCGCTTATTATGATTCAGAATACGATTCAGAGTTTTATTCAGAATACGATTCAGAGTGTGATTCAGAATGCGATTCAGAGTGTGATTCAGAGTGCGATTCACAGTGTGATTCAGAATGCGATTCAGAGTGTGCTTCAGAGTGCGATTCAGAGTGTGATTCAGAGTGCGATTCAGAGTGTGATTCGTATTGCTACTCGGGTTATGATTCAGATTATGGAGATGAACCACCATACTGTAGACCTTCTCATCAGATGTCTTCACGTGATAGAATTTCTCATCGTAGATCACATTCCTCGGATGATGATGACAAACATCATGAGGAAGGCGATATTGAATCTGAAAAAAGTGATTCGAAATATAAGAAGTATCCAAAATTCCAAAAATCTAAGGGTAGTCATGAAGATAAAAGACACAATAAGAATAAGATGCATTACAAGGAATCCGGTAAAAAGAAACATTCAAAAGATAATGTTCAAGATCTGTCTGCTACTGAAATAAATGCAGATAGTTTTGGTTCTGTCTATTTTGATGTCTTCAATGCAATTTTCGGTCAAAGAAAAAGCATTGATCATTCAGAACGTCATCTTTTAAATGAGGACGAATATGCTAACGGGGCAAGTATTATGGTTCCAAACAAGGTTGCTATCAGTGGTATAGCTGCAATTGGAGCAATGATGTTATTGTAATTTTTTATGTGGCTTGATGTCACATTTTTTTCCGTTTAGCGGTTTGTTTTAAATCTATTCTTTTAATAATATAGACCATAACAATTTGGTTTTTTTAAGCATATATGTATCGAAATATTATATATATATATATATATATATATAGGTTATATCATATGTTTTATTAAATATCATTCATTAATAAAAATGGATTAATAGTCTTTTCAGCTTTGATAGAATTAGATTTAAAGCAATCTTTCTTCAAATCTTAATTCATCATTAGCTGGTAGACCGATCAACAATCTAAATAAGTTTTCAAGAGCTTGTCTTTGTCTATTTAATGAATTGATTGGTTTGAAACCCTTTCTTGTTAATGGAGCCTTTAACCAATAACTTAAGAATGCCAAGACAGGATAAACATTGTCATAAGAATCGACATTTTCTTCTTTGCCGTTTTCATCGACCTTCTTATATGTTAATCTTGAGAAAAATTCAGTCATAATAACTAAATCAATAATTAATGGAGTAGCCAATAAAGAATCCTCACAGACATTATGTAAGGAAATTCTATTGTGACCACCTAACATTAATTCAGAATAGTATTCATCCATGGCAACTTTAGAATCACCGACTGCCTTCATATATTTAATGACAATACAATGATCAACAGCTTTACCACCTTCGACGATTGTTTCCTTTGGATATAAGATATCATTAGAATCAATACAATCATCAATGACAGAAGATTTAGAGATTTCCTTAGATCTAAATTGTCTTTGAGAAGATAAATTCAAACCATCATTGTTACCTAAATGGTTATAAGAAGCGATAGATAATGGTTTAATACCAGCATCGACTAAATATTGAGTCAAGACAGACTTTAGTTTAGTTTGACCTGATTTGAAATCGTCACCTGCAATTAAGGAATCATTAGCTTCAGCTAATTCAACTAAACCTGGAACAAAAGTATTTTGTGGAGAACCATTGATATATGGAGTCTTCTCTAAGATAGCAGCAGCGGCGAAAACAGTAGATGGAGCAATCTCTTCATGATTTTCTTTGATGGCTTTAATGATATTTTCTTTAGTATCATTAATACCTTCAATGATTGGAACACATCTTTCAGTGTTAGCTGTCCATAAGACAATAACATTATCTAATTGATTTTCTGTCTTAAATGTTCTAATGTCATTTCTAATCTTTTCGACATCATTCCATTTGTTATTGATATCGTAAGATCTTTTACCAGTTTGAACATCAGATGGAATTTCATTAGAACAATTATTAGCTCTATCATATTGATTCATAGCGATAAAATCTGGATAATAGATTGATTTTAATGGAGTATATTCTTTCATTAAAGGTTTTAATTTAGTTTGTAAATCATATTCTAAAACTTGAGATCTTTCAATACATTCAGCTAAATTAGCAGAATTGATATCCCAACCTGTAACAACTAAATCATTTGGATTGACTAATGGTAATACAGAGTTGAATGGAACAAAAACATCATTACCCTTTGAATCAATACCTAATTTAATAGTTGAAGATTGAGTCATGGAACCTAAATAATTTGGTTGTTGTAAACCTTCCTTATTATGAAAAGAGATATTATGTTTATTTGCCAAAGTAGCAGCTAAGAAAGTTGAACCGTTATTACCACCGAAACCAACTAACATGATACCAACTTTTGGAACCTTTAAATTTAATTTAAATTTATAATTCTGTTCAATTGGTTTAATTGAAACGTTATCATTAGAATCCTTAGTAACAATTGTATTTTTATAAGTAAAATTTGAAATTAATTCATTATTATTTGAAATTGAACAAAATTCTGGATTGAATGGAATCTTAAGATCAGTAGATTGAGTAGCAGTCATCTTTATTTATTTTTTTCTTTTATTATTATTATGAAATTGATAAGACGATTAGTGGGTTTCTTTCTCGATGCTATTGTAGTAAAAAGAAGGAAACAAAAGGAAAAGTAATAAGACAATAAAAGGAAAAAAGAAGAAAGTAACAAAAAATAATTTATAATGATTTAAAATAGCTCTATATTTATATAGCAATAAAAAAAAAGAATATATATTTACAATTGAGTAAAAAAGACAACAAAATTTCAATTTGCAATAATTCAACGTTATTCTTCCAAGACAGGGTATATTCATACGTACCTAATACGTATTCTCCTTGAGATTAATAGTATTATTGATAGTACTAAAAAACGTATATAAATATTTCACATTCTGCCTTATGAAAGTTAATTTTACAGTATATAACTTAGTCAATATTAAGAAAACACGAAAATATGCATAATAACAACAAGAAGAACTGTTACATTGAGAGAAATTTGGTACAACTATACTAACAGTTTAAACTCAACAATAATTTGTGTCCCTGTGACAACAAAATTGTTATAATAATAATAATAATGGTAGTAATGGCTTAAACGATATCATTATTATGATACAATACACCGTACAATATATGTTTATTGAGTAAAATTGCTATAATTTGTAACAATAGTTTTACTTCATGTGAATATAAATGAAGACCTTTTCTTATTTTGTATAACGTACATTATGATAATTTGAGCCAATATAATAAAATTTGTATGTTTGAAAGAGACGATATTTCATCGGTTATTATAAATTCTACATCCGAATCAGGTAACTTCTGTGATATTACTTTATGTATAATGTGTGGGGGTGGAGAAGAAGATACAGAGAAAAGAACGCGACATTTTTTCCATTCTATATTCTTTCAATGTTCATGTGAATATATTAAAGTATCAGTTATTATTAGATATATATGTAGAGATATAAGTATGACTATATATATTTATTTAAGGGACATACTATTAACGATGATGATTGTCGTTTAATATATATTAAAGTCCGTAGAAGGAGTCAAAATTGTGTATATATCTCAATGTTAATAAAATGACGGACTGGTGATGGATGATAAGAGAGAGAGAGAGTCTTGGGATTTTTCTTCTTCTGCTTCTTCTGTTTCATAGTGATGACTATCAAACTGTCGTACGGAGATGCAAGATTCTCGGACAAAATGCAAAAGAGATAAAAAAATAATAAATTGTCCCACAAATTGACAAATTTTGCTGCTGGATTAATCTCAGAAAATGTAATGCGTTAGTACTGTGCAGGATATTGTAGGTGGGAAAATAAAGGAAGAATAAAAAAAAAGGGTATATGCAGAACGCGTCTTCTCAGTGGTTTTCTCTGGAAATCATAATTCTATAATATAGATACAGATATCTCCATTTTTTTTTTTTTGTATGTGCCGATTAATTTAATAAGATGTATGATGCAACGAAAATCATATTTCACATGTGAAAATGTGACGTACCATTTTGTATATATTGTGTATTTTTTTCCTTTTTACACCAATTAGAGACAAAAGGTTACTCAATGGGTGACAATTTTTATATATTATATTTTTAATTATTGTTAATTTTTAACGAGAAACCACAATTATCATAGACTCAGTTTTATTAAAGAATTTAAAAATTTCATTCTTCATACTTGAACATGTGAAATGAATAAATTAGTTTCATGCTATAAAATTTTGTGAATGTGAAAAATATATATGTGTATATTCTTGCCATGTGAATTATCAAAAGGTCCTTTTCTTTTGAATGTGAATTGTTTAAATCACCTTTTCTTTGAATGTGAAATTTGTCTTTATACATATAATTTGGTATCTTTCTATATGAATGTGAATTGTATAAATTTTATTTTTGATACTTCACTGACAATATTTTTGCTAGTAACATAAATAAGGAACCGTTGTCAATTACAGAACTAGGATTTCAATCTAAGTTATTTGTTGAAAAGCTACAACAATTGAAAGTATAGGGATCTCTTATAGTAACTAGACAATTTAAAGGAACTTCAATTGCCACAATATTTTTCCTGCTTATATCTTAGATCGTGAATGATGTATATCTTAAAAAAGCCTTATTATTATTCATATAGTTACAAATTTAAATAAAGAAAAACCATTTATTTTATTCAATATTTTAATCTGAAAGAACTATCCAATTTTATAATTGATATTATCTATTATCTATGTACCTGCAGTACTGTCCTCAATGTAGAGCCGGTTTTTTTTTTCCTACTTATAATAATTGTACAAAATGAAATCTAATTAAATCTTATGTCCATACCTAAATAGGTCTAAGAATAAATCATTTTATTCAATTATTTATAATAATCTACCAATAGTAATGTATCCCAACAATTGTTATTACATATATGATGTAGTTCTTCTAATTAGTAATTAACCTATCAAATTTATCATAACTGATTTTGAAGTTTCATATTTGTATGCCATTGGGAAACAAATACCGAATTCTTTACAATGATTTGAAATTTTAGTCTCTTAAATATCCTGATTCAATTGATTTATTCCCTCTCCTCCCCACTCAAATTAAATGTTATCTTCTGTTCTTTATATCTTCTTGTAGAAATGACCAGCAGGACAAAAAGGATTAGAACTAATTAACAATTAGAGTTTTTGTAATGGGGTAGTTATTTGTTGTATATAGTACCAGATTATGGGTGTTATCCTGCGCAACATTGTAGTATTCGGTCCCCCTACAAGGGTTATATCGTCATGTGCTTATAATATGGATATAGAAACTTGGAACCTCATAATGGCTTGCAACACTTCTTTTATTACAACTACACCCATATTATCAAGGATTGTTATATTATTAAATAAACTGAAATTTTGATAATCACGTGATATCAGCGGCTAATTCCGAAAAATTTCAGCAAAAAATCAATGGACGCGACCGGAATTGAACCGATGACCTCTTCCTTGCAAGGGAAGCGCGCTACCAACTGCGCCACGTGCCCAAAAGTACCAGTTGAAAAAACGTAGTCTTCTAAATTCCTTTATGTTCGTCCGGGTAATACTATTGACTGGAAGTTTATATTTAACCTCAGGAATATTATAGAATATCTGACATTCCTAGGTGTATACTACAGGAGTCAAAAATGTGTTGTAATTATTTACATGTTAAAAGAAAAGTTATAAGATTCCAAATCCCTATATTCAAAGAATACTGTTAAGAACATATAATTGAAAACATTGTAGGAGGAAGTATTACAATGTTACATTTGATTGTTACAAAGCTCATTTATGAGGTTTCAATATACATATTAATTTAACCATTGTGAGGAGATCAAATACTACAATGTTGAACACGACAAGATCCTCTATCAGATTACTTACAGGTCATACAACTACACCGAATAGAGAGCTCTAACTCTTAGTTGAGTTTGTTCCTTTTCATCCCATTGATCTTCACTATAGCTTCTGTCAGATTCTATAGACTGAGTCGGAACTTTGAAACAGTGCACAAAACAAAAAGTAAAAATATTTGTATTATTTTAATCGTTTCATTAAGACAGCTTTTTAAAGTAATAATAGCTATTGAAGCAAACCTCAATTTTCTTTCTTTATTATTTACTAATGAGTTTGTTGTATTGATGTTGGAACTACTGTTCAAAAGACGACCCTAAAACAACAAATTATTGGACATCTTGTAGAAAAAATTCTTTAATCTAAGTCTACGAATAACTAAAAAAAATGAAATAATCACCTATGACTGGGGATATATTATAGCTTACTTGTTACTCAAAGATATTAAAGACTATTTGTGGAATGAAGGAGAAGTTTTAAAAACCCAAAATATTAATAAAATTGGAATGAAATATCTCATTTAATATATAAATTCAGTGTGTTTATGAAGAACCTTTTGAGTCAGTGCCTATATGTCTAGTATTTGCAGAATAAAATAATTAGGATGAATTAGGACTCTGTGTGTATTCGAATGGCTGAGGTTGTTACTTCCTCTCTATTAACGTGATAGTTATATCCGAACACAAATTGTGAATGTTATTCTTAGTAATATTAAATAGAATAGATAACACAGACATTATTTTACCTGAACTAAGAGCTACGTTTATATTTATATCTGTCATTTCTATGTCGATGGTCGTATTAATAGCGGAAACCATCAAATATTATTTTTTTGGACATTTTTAGTATGTATATAGGTAAATCAGTCTTACTAATTAGCAAATAACTTAATTAAATCCTTATTAAATACGTTATATCACTTTTTGTATGAGGATCAGAGAAGAGAAATTATATAATTATTATGAATATTATAATTTTTCAAGTTTAGTAATCGTTAAGAATGCTACGGATAGCATTAGCAAAGTAAACAAAAAAAGGATAGTGATAATCTTTCTGAAATATCAAAGACATCATTTTGAGAGACAATTCGTGCCCATTACATTACACTGATAAATACATCTATAAAGGTCACTTCAAAATTGTATTTTTAATAACCGTATATACTGTTATAAATAATATTGATCCTGATTAAACCCGACTTTCGGTACAGGAATCAGGCATTTGATATTATCAAGGAAACAATATGTGAAATAGAAGCAGTTCTAAATTCTACTAATACATATAATATCATTCATCATCTTGTCCATAACTTAGATGTACTCAAGCTTTGCACATTTTAGAGGTTTCACAACTTGTGACATCTTCACTGATATCATGATTTACTAGATACAAGTATCTACAGTTCCATACACATATCTCACCTAAGTTCGTACGTGATAGCTTAAAATCTGTTCCCATCTACGAGATTTACGATACGTACTCGGATCAGTTTCCATATATATCTCAGTTCAATAACCATCTATATATATATACATATTCACAGATTACATAAAATTAAAAGTTTCACCGAAACAAATAACTGAGAATCAATTCAAGAACAAAATACGTACGTTTATTTTCTCTCTGTCTTTTTTCATTTATTATGCGGGAAAATATTCCGTCTGTTCAGTTCGTCACTGTGCGCGTGTTTGTTCGTTCTTTATCTCTTTCAGCGAGAGGCGGACTGACTTCTTTAAAACACCGAGACAAACAAATGTCCGTACAGACTCTAGTTTAGTTTCCCTTCCTTTCTTTTTGTGTTTTCATAGTTTCTCATTTTATAGCTCGATTACAAAATCCCTTTATAATTTAATATCTAAATATGTAGAAGCTGCAACTCTTTTCGTTATTGAACAACATATAAATCTATATTGAATCATATCGTATTACAAACATTGTTGTATTATACTGCATTCATTTGATGAGAATACACACGTACTAATATATATATATATATATATATTTACATTTGATTGAATATATTTTCATAGAAAAAAAGTTCGTTTTCCTTTCTCCAGTTAATTAAAGAAACAGTCATTCTGTTAGCATTAAGTTTTAATATCTGTCCCATTAAAAGTTTAAAAGATATCAAGGACTTATAGTCATTTCAAATATTTCTTTCTAGTTTATACATCTCAAAGGATATTTCTCATTTAATTTTCTCCTGTTCACTTCCTCTGTCGCCCCTCCACCCCTCATTTATACAAAAATGGTATTACATAAGATTACTAATGAGAAAGATATTAAATTATGTGTAATAATGGTTGGTTTACCAGCTCGTGGTAAATCGTTCATATCACAAAAGATTGTTAGATATTTATCATGGTTATCAATAAATTGTAAATGTTTTAATGTTGGTAATTATAGAAGAGTCCTAGGTATAGATAATCCTAAATATGGTTTCTTTGATTTTGATAATGTTATTTCATATGAGATTAGAGAGAATGCCTTAAAATTAGCATTTGAAGATATGTTATCTTGGTTTGTTTCAGATTCAGAGAATAATCAAGTTGCAATTATTGATGCTACTAATAGTACTAGAGCAAGAAGAAATTGGTTAATTAATAATTGTCAACAAAATAATGTTCATCCCATGTTTTTAGAAAGTTGGTGTGATGATAAAGAAACTATTATGGCTAATGTTAAGGATATTGCAACTACATCACCTGATTATGATGGTATGGATTTAAATACAGCTGAAGAAGATTTTATGAAAAGAATTGAAAATTATCAAAATGTTTATTCAACTTTAAATACAACAGATGATAAGGATATTACATTTGTTAAATTAATTAATACTTCTCATGAAATTATTATTAATAAAATACAAACTTATTTACAAAGTAGAATTGTATTTTATGTTATGAATATTAGAATTAAACCAAAATGTATTTGGTTATCAAGACATGGTGAATCTATTTATAACGTTGAACAAAAAATTGGTGGTGATTCATCATTATCTGAAAGGGGTTTAAAATATTCTGTTAAATTGAAACAATTGATTCAAGAAAATGTTAAAGATAATCAAGAACTATCTGTTTGGACATCAACATTGAAAAGAACTCAAGAAACTGCACAACATTTACCTTATAAGAAATTAGAATGGAAAGCATTAGATGAATTAGATGCTGGTGTATGTGATGGGATGACTTATGAAGAAATCGAAGAAGTTTATCCAGAAGAATTTAAAGCTCGTGATGAGGATAAATATGAATATAGATATCGTGGTGGTGAATCATATAGAGATGTAGTCATCAGATTAGAACCTGTTATCATGGAATTAGAAAGACAAGAAAACGTTCTAATAATTACTCATCAAGCTGTATTAAGATGTATATATGCATATTTTATGAATGTACCAAAGGAAGAATCTCCATGGGTTTCAATTCCATTACATACATTAATTAAATTAGAACCAAGAGCCTATGGTACAAAAGTCACTAGAATCAAAGCTAATATTCCTGCTGTAAGTACATATAAGGAGAAAGGTACTAGTCATGTTGGTGAAAGTTCTTCAGCTAAAGGTTCTCACAATCTTTTAGTTAATGCACCAGAGATCAATTAAACGATCATAGTATATTTCTCTCTTTTCTTCTTCTGTTTTGTCTTTAACAAAAAGTAGAAATATTTTCTCACATTATATATTCTTATTCTCACTCATTCCACTAATATAATCTTTTTCTTTTTAGAATAACATCCTTAACAAATAGTACACGTATTTTCGATTTCTATAATATTGAATGTTCATATGCATGCATTGTTTCATGTCGAGGCAGTCGTAGACTTACCGGCAACATCGTACCTTTTTCTCTTAATATTCTTTGCTGAATATTTTTCCTGCATACTTCGTTCAGTGCAACTTCTACTAATCACTATTCCTATTCAAGTAAAGGAGAAAAGTTGTTACTTTCAATACATTTCAGTGCATCCCATATGATTATTCGAGCGTGATTCTTAGCCCGTACGCGCACTTCTTAGATAATTTCATAACGATAAAAAAAAAAATGACTGGAAAACCTCAAAAAGTCACTAAACTTTTCACTTCCTATATTGGATTAAAATAATACCAAATAGAAAAATACTCATATTGTTGAGATAATCTTAATAAATCGATAGGAATGATATATAAGGATGGATAGACCGTTCATATAAAGTATGTGAATAATGTATACTTACCAAGGGACCTAATTACGAAAATTAAATAAATAACGAACAATCTCGCTATGGTTCAAAACAGTAGTGTTCAAACTCCTGAAAGGTATAATCCTGGTAAAAAATTACATACTCCACCAAGTGCCACTTCTACAACACCAAGACATACACCAGGTAAGTTTTTAAGGGCAATATCAGGTAAAGTATTTAGGAAATCCATAGATGGGAAACTTGAAAATATTAATAATGTCTCAGGTCAAGTCACTCCTAATGAAACTAATAAACAAACAATTGGGAAAAGAACAAATATTCCTAAACCGTTAGTTCTTGGCTCACCAATGTCATTACCTCCAAGTGCTAAAAAAAATTCAAGTTTTCATGTTAGAGCCGAAAATGATGTTGTGAGACAACAGTTACAATCACCTGTGGGATTCTCTACAAAAGTTATAAATTCATCAACGTCAAATAAATCAAATCGTAGAAATCTAACTAACACTTTATTAATTGAGTCATTGTCTCAAATTCCTGAATTACCCAAGAATAGGAACGATGACATTTTAATTTGGTCTGATAATATGGAAGATGACACAGAGAGTGTAGGCGCTGTCGATTTAATGTCGCCATTGTATTATAAGAAACAAAATCCAACAAGGAGAGTCACCAGTGTCATGGGTCTCAAGAAATACGTTGGTGAAAGATGTGTTATATGTGATGAAAATGTCAGTAATAGTTTCCAAGGTGAAAAGATTATCGAATTAGATTGTGGACATGCAAGTCATTATAAATGTTACTATATAGCTATGGAAATGTTGTACGGTACAGAGAAGGCTCCAAAGTGTGATATATGTCATAAGGAATCCAGACCAATGGACAAAGAAACTTTAATTGAAATAGAATCTAATATTTTAACTGGGACAAAGGATAATGAACAAGACGAGTTGGATGATGTAAACTTAGATAGTGATAGTAATGCACCAAGTGGTACAATTGCTCAATGGATTTCCTTAAAGTCTGCTAGAACTCCAGGTAAAAAAGATTTCATGTCGTTAGTAACGCCATTGGAACAAATATTAGTACCAGATCAGGTTGGTTCAAATGGGTTCAAGACTCCAACTTTGTCAATTAAGGAACAAGAATTAAGCGTTATGTCTGGTAATAACATATTCATCGATGAATTTAATAACGATGAAATATATCAAGAAATTTTGAAATTGACTGAGGAGACAGATACATGTACATATGAAGGTAGTAGTGACTTAAATATCACTCTTAAGGATCCAATTGTAACTTTACAAAATCTAACAAAGAAGGATGATAATGATGTTTTGCAACATTTCATTAAAGTCGAAGTGTCAATTCCAACTGATGATGTTCCAACCACTCCATTAAACACGAAAGATGAGACCTCACAAACAGAAGATAGTGTGTCTCAAACTAAAGAAGACGAAATTAGAAGATCTATAACTGAAGATATTTGCTCCAAACAAAATTGTTTACGAAGTTACGTTGAAGATAATATGGATTCAAATATTTTAGCGTTTGATGATGTAGAATATTCGTTGGAAGGTGAAAACTGGTTTGAAAATACGTCTCTGTACTATTTCGATGAATGTTTGGTACTGGTAAACAATTCTAAGGATTCCATCAGCGGTAAAGTTCCAATTGCACAAATTTCTTCAATTTCCAAAATAGATGATCAGAAGACTTTATTAATATGTTTGAAAAGTACAACTTTACCTGAATTGTATTTAAAATTCAAAGATCATCATAACCATAACAATATGTTATTAAATAAATGGCAGTACTACCTCTCGAATCTAAATGAGAAACTTTCTTTATATCCTGAATGTATCACTTTAACAATGATGAATAAATTATCATCTCATACCAATGAACTTATTCAAGCTTATAATATGAATATCAATTATTCATTACCTTGGGACAAAACAAACGGTGAGATTCCATGTCGTGTAATAATATGTTTAGGTTTATCTCCACCTACTGGACAAGAAAGAGAAGATGGAAGTTATATGAAGAAATTGATTACTTCTATAAATAGTGTTCGAGACACATTAAATGAGAATGATTTATTAGGAATCGTGTTTGCAGGTAAAAGTGGTAATGGGATAACTGATGCAATGTCCGGTACATTTGTTGGTACAATGCCTGTCTCTTGGTCAGGTTGGTCTGATTTGTTAGAAGACATTACAGTAGTTAGTCCAGGTTTATTCTTAACCCATGAAAGGGAACAAGTTGCGATGTTTAGTACATGCTGTCGTCTTGCAAGTACAATAATTGAAACTAATCCTGAGAAACCTTGTTTTTATAATCGAGCTATTATTATCCAGGACTCTGCCGATGTTGAGAAAGATAGTGGGGCAATTCCTCTGATCAATAAACATAAGAAACGATTAGAAACAAAGTATAACTTTGATGTTTCCTATGTTCCCTTAACAGAATCAAGTTTAATTTTAGAAAAAGAGATCCAAGAATGTCATTCACGTAATATGACGAACGTTATTGTTAAAATAGGTGTCGGCTCAGATCAAATACAGATGAATTTTGGAAATATGGGACCAGGTTCTATTAAAACCATTGATTATCAACTTGAAGAAAGTCGAGAACTTATACGTAATCGCGTCTGTGACCTGGCCTGGTACGACGTAAGACTCCAGGAGTTGTTGTCTAACAGTGTTCCATTGAACCATTTATACGATAAATAAACAAAATAGCAAAAAGCAAACAAAATACATAATAATAAATACGCAGGCAATCGACTCAAGGCACTGAAACCATGTTTGAATCCAGAACGAACTGGAACAGCAAACAAATATTGTAGCAAAGTGATATGTCTTAAAATAGTCTAAATTCTACAAATTTTACTGTTCCTCTTCGTCATTTTTGAATCCATGCAGTTTGCAGTTCCTCCTGTTCCTCACACATATCTTTTGCTGTCTCTTCCCGTTGATGAATGTTGTTTATTTTGATGAAAAAAAGCCACGAACAGACGCGCTTTCTCACATTTTGGTGTCTCAAAAAGGACATGTGTTTCTCGAAACGGACTACCATCGGTGCATGCTTCCACTAACAAAATAGCGCACAACTCAACTTGACGCGCGTGGCCACCCGCGACAGAAACGCGAATTGTTTTTATTTACTTTGCGTATTTCTACGTACGGTGCAACAGTTTCTTCGTCAGGGTCGCGCGAAATATAGGAGGCGTGCAAGAAGGGTACGTGAAAACCCAGAACTTGGAAGACCTTTCCATCTACGTACTGCTTGAACTTCTGAAGTAAGATCAATTTTTGTAAACAAAAAACAGAGATTATGTAAACATGTAAATAGAAAACAATGGTTCACTACTAAAGTTGGCAGGATAGTGGCAGAGGGGATCGTTCTTCGATGTTTGTTGATATTATTATTCGTTGAAGTTGATGCGTCTTTAGAAACATTTCCATATATAAATAAGAACTGTTTTCATATGTATTATTTTTTCTCTCTCTAAATGTTGCTCATTCTTTTAGTTTGTTTTATAATTTCTTTTCAGTGTTAAATATCTAATAGTGTAATAAACCATTCAACCCCCTATATCATATATCCACTCGTTTAATTCAAAAATGCAATTCAAGAACGCTGTCCTAGCCACTGCTGCCGTCGCCGCCACTGCTTCCGCTGCCACTTCCTCCGTCAAGGGTTACACTCCAGGTGAACCATGGTCCACTCTAACCCCATCTGCCACTCTAGACTGTGGTTTCACCGCTTACTCTTCTGCTTTCGGTATCGCCGTTCAACCAGTTGCTTCCGCTTCTGCTTCTGCTTCCAAGGCTAAGAGAAACGTTATTTCTCAAATCGGTGATGGTCAAATCCAAGCTACTGCTGTTTCTAAGGTTACCACCACTCTAGCTCCAACCACTTCCAAGGCTGCTACTACTTCTGCCAAGTCTTCTTCCAAGGCCTCTTCCTCTTCCAAGACTTCTTCTTCCTGTAAGGCTAGTGCCACTCTATCCCCAGCTGACACTTCTTGTAAGAACTCCGGTACTTTATCTTTAACTCTAAAGGACGGTGTCTTAACCGATAACAAGGGTAGAGTTGGTTCCATTGTCTCTAACAGACAATTCCAATTCGATGGTCCACCACCACAAGCTGGTTCCATCTACGCTGCTGGTTGGTCCATTACTGAAGAAGGTAACTTAGCTTTAGGTGACCAAGATGTCTTCTACCAATGTCTATCTGGTAACTTCTACAACTTATACGATGAACACATTGCTGAACAATGTTCTCCAATCCACTTAGAAGTTGTTGACTTAGTTGACTGTTAAACAAAATAATCAAGATATTATAATATTCTTTTTTCAAATAAATTAATTAACGGTAAACTTAAAATCAATACATTGGCATAGATACTAAATTTTTTTTGGTATCTTCATTTTATTTCATGTACAATAAACAATGGTATATATAAATCATATATAAACAAATAACAAAAAGAACCATATAAGAAATAAATTTTTTATACAAAATCTCAATGATCACGCAACAATCTGTTGACATATGTATCAAATTATATAAAAAGAAAAGAAAAGAAGAGACGTTTTTTTTTAAATTTTCATAATGTGTGTTTATAGGATATTAACAATTAAATGACTAAAGAAAGACAAGCTTTCAATAGCTTTTTTTATATATAAATTCTAAAGAAACGTTAAGCATCCGGCTAATAAGATAGGAAGACGCATGTAAGCGAGCGGCAAAATAAAGAAGCAAAACACTAAGTAATTGTAATGATGTCTTTATAAAAGTCTATCAATATATGACATATCGATAGAATGCAATGAAATAATAATACCATTGGAAATATTAACGAATCATATTTGAAATGGGTATGACATAAAAACGTGGAATACCTGCACGTTTAATATTTCATGTTTTCGGAAAACTACCAGTCTTATACATTCTTCATATCATTTAGTACCGTTTGCAAACATTTTCATTAAAATGTGTACGAACGTAAAGCAAACTTTATTTGAAATGCTTTTTAAAATGGAGATAAAAAAATGAGAAATGATATCAATCATATATATGAATCAATTCTATCATGAAGAAATGGTTAGAATAACAGAAAAGAGAAAAACGATTTTAATCCCTTTTCATTATTTAACAGTCAATTAAATCAATAGCAGATAAGTGAACTGGAGTACATTGGGTACCAATGTGTTCATCGTATAAGTTGTAGAAGTTACCAGATAGACATTGGAAGAAAACATCGTTGTTACCAATAGCTAAGTTACCTTCTGGGGTTAAAGACCAACCAGCGGCGTAGATGGCACCAGCTTGTGGTGGTGGACCATCGAATTGGAATTGTCTGTTAGAGACAATGGAACCAATTCTACCCTTCGAATCAGTTAAGATAGAGTCCTTTAGAGACATAGCTAGAGTACCGTTGTTCTTACAAGAGACAGCGGTAACTGGGTCAGAAGAAGTGACGGTATCGTTAGTGGAGTTAACTTGACCATCGGTTTGTTGAGCAGCAGAGGAAGCAGTCTTAGTAGTAGCTTGAACTTGACCGTCAGTGATTTGAGAAGCAGCGGTGGCAGAAGCCTTCTTGGTAGAAGCTTGAACTTGACCGTCACCGATTTGAGAGACAGCAGCAGCAGTCTTCTTGGTAGCGGTAGTAGCTTGGATTTGACCGTCACCGATTTGAGAGACAGCAGCGGCAGCAGTCTTAGTAGTGGCTTGGATTTGACCATCACCAATTTGGGAAACGGCAGCAGCGGTAGTCTTCTTAGTAGCAGTGGTAGCTTGGATTTGACCATCACCGATTTGAGAAACAGCGGCGGCAGTAGTCTTCTTAGTAGCAGTGGTAGCTTGGATTTGACCATCACCGATTTGAGAAACAGCGGCGGCAGTAGTCTTCTTGGTAGCAGTGGTAGCTTGAACTTGACCGTCAGTAATTTGAGAAACGGCAGCAGCAGTAGTCTTCTTGGTAGCAGTGGTAGCTTGAACTTGACCGTCACCGATTTGAGAGACAGCATCTCTCTTAGCCTTGGAAGCAGTAGAGATAGAAGAAGTAGCGGAAGAAGAAGAAGATAGACCGTAAGTAGTACCGTTGATAGCAGTAGTAATTGGTTCAACAGCGATACCGAAAGAGGAAGCGTAACTGGTTAGACCACTCTTGTAAGTAGCAGATGGAGTTAAAGTGGACCATGGTTCAGATGGAACGTAGGCAGCCATAGCGGCAGTAGCTAAAGTAGCGGAAGCTAGAGTCTTTTTGTATTGCATTATAAATGTATTTTTGTTTTATTATATGTGTGAATTGGAACTGTTAATAATTATAACGAAAGATAATAATAATAATAGCTTGGTCTTTTTAAATGCTAACAAAAAATTATAATAGGTAAGAAAAATATATAAGAAAAGAAAATCTAACATACCAAGTGATCGTTAATTTATTCAAGAAGACGTTCGTTTATATATGTCTTGTTGGTTCGAAGGACTGAAAAGAAACGTTCAAAAAAGAAAGAACAGAACAGAACAGAAAAGAAAAGCACTCAGTTATCTGAGTAAGAGAAAAGAAAATATTCAATGTCTTTTGGTCTGTGTAAACTGCAAAAAGGAGGAAAAAAAAAATCCCTTTGTAAAAGAAATGTTTACCTTTTCTGCCAAAGTGGCTTTAAATTTCCTCTTGCTCTCTTGAAGTGGTAAATATTCAATTTATTACCAATAGGGAAATAGAAATACAAGGGCCCCCCCCACAGCCTTTATGTTATTGAACATTTATCTCATACATTTTTGAGATTATTGTTACAATAGCTTATTACCCAAAAGTGCGAAATGTTGAATAATTTGAATACATAAGAGATAGAAATCATTGAAGAGAATCTAAAGTTCGTGCACGAAAATGAAATAGTCTCTTGTATCATCATTTCGTATATTTTAAAATAGATTTTCCACAATTTACTTTAGAGCCGAAACAATTACTTAAGTTTTTGATTAATCTTGATCCCCTTTCAGGTAAATAAATTAGTGGAAAATTGTAATTACATAGAAAATAGGTATATTAATATTTCCTATTTCTGAATGGTAATTGAAACAAGTTCTATTATGCAATATCTGAGTTTGCTTTTTTTCCCACTGTAATTTGACAGTCCCACTGAATAAATTATATGTCTCTTTTCCCCCTGCTTTCTCTGAAATCTTTTCTACCGAACCGCTGGATCAAAAAGTAATTTTATTACCGTAAGCAGTAAAGAAATTGACAGCAGCAGCAGCGGGCCGTCGTTTCTTTTTCAGCGTGGTTTTATTTTTTTCTTGCTTTTTTTTCTGTTTGCAGGCGCCCCCAAAATCATCGATTATTTTCCGAGGTCTGCTCAGAAGGGTGTGCAGCAAGGACTGGAAGAATACGAGATAAATTACTTTTTCTCTTCTGGACAGCGGTCGGTCTGTCGCAAAAGTAACGCACTCACAGACAGACTGCTGCACAAAGCACATTCCTTGTCGATTGGCGCACAAAAGGGGAGAAGGGAAGAAAAGCAACCTCAGCTTTTGTTTTCCTCTTCGGGGTATGTCTAGAGAATATCATTTCCTGATGAGGAAATTGGTCAACTAAATTGATAGATTCTTTTTTTCGAACTCGGCACAATCAACTGTGGAAAAAATTCTTATCACAGAAATTAAAGTGGAGCAAAGGAGGAGATGAATTATTTTGCTCAGATATGCAAGTAGAGCTGGAATAATTGTTTTTTTTTTCTCAAAAATGTATATCACTAATTACGTTGCTTCAGTAAGTGAAGTTGCGGTAGAAAGCAACTCTCCCTCCCCGCCATTCAATGGCAAAGAAACAAAAAAGAAAGAATTTAGCATAATAAACCATTATAAAAATCGCTAATTGGCAGTAAATTACCATTAGAGAAGATATTCCGAATCCGGTAAAGAAAGTACCAGACAGTTTATATTGCACGCTTACGCGTACAGAGTAAAATTCTTTCTTTTACATTGAGCAACAATATAATAAATATTATAGGAAAGTCTAATTTCTGTTGGTTTTTATTAATGGACAAGGATACTACCTATTTAGGGCACATAAAGTTAATCTAATCGATTTTAGTTAATTTACGCAGTTATACCAATAGAGTGACGTTGCAACGTCTATCTTATATTGTAATTCACTCATTGAATAGTATGCATGAACGCTCGGTATTACAATTATAATCCATGGTTCATTCATTTCATCAACAGAAATTTGCATGTACAACGAACTAATTATCATATTAACTGCCTTGTTGCATCCTTGTATCATATATTTCGAAAAGCAACACATTTGCTTGAATCCGTTATTTACCCGACTGAAAATCATTCTTGATTCCCATTCAATGAGATAAAAAAAAATAAAGCTTCTTTTCAATAATTCAAGGCTTGGCAAAAACAAATTAAGGGTATACCGATCATCGTTTATTTAAATTGTTTATATTTATCCTAATTAAGAATTTTATTATAAGACAGACCGGGAGTTAGACTATTTATTACTGTAGATGATTTTATTAATACTTTTTTTAAATGGTTGTATTAGAAATAATTATATATCATTATGATTTAATTATACATCATTATTACAATTAGATCAATTAGACAAAAAATACAAATTTTTTGTAACAAGGAGCGAGAGGAGGAAAGTGGCCTCTTTGTTCTTTCTTTTGCTTGTTTAGACAATTTTGTGTAAATAAGAAATATATTTAAAAGGTTACTTGGTTAACTCGTCTCCTCATTGACGTCTGGTAATTGTTATAATACAAGACATATTATATTGATTTGTTTAATTAACTTAAGTCCCCGCAATCCATTCTATTTTACAAAGGGATATCCCCTCCCCCTTGAAACATATATGGGGTGCATTATGATTTAATAAGATAATAATAGTTCAATTTTTTAAATTTTTACATTCTATAGTATTGTCCCCTTTCCTTTATCACCCTTATACATTCTTACAATTTCACCTCTTAATACCTTTATCAAGAATGTATATATTAATTAAACCAAAATATACAATTGTTAAATGAAATTGTAAAAGTCACTTCATATATGTAAAAAGACAAGAGTAAATATAATTAAATAAATCAATGTTCTTCTTGCTTGAGAAACCAATTTCTCTCTAACCTGTCAAAATCTAAAAATAACTTGAGAATAAAAAAATGACAGTTGAAAGTACGCACAGATGTAGTTATGCGTAGTTATCTGTGGATCAAAGATGTCAAACGGGAAGTCGTTTCTGATAATATACCGGGTTCTACAATATTTTCTTCGCAAAGACATATAAACAAACACTTAAGGTGTGTGGGTTTTCTCTTACTCGAATTTTATCACATTGTACGAAATTATCGGAGCTATCACGTGACTTTCAAATTATATCACTACATACGACACACATAAGTCAAGACTGAAAAAAAATAAATATTCCGATGGCTGGTATAACAAACTCAGCCAATTTTTCCCGAAACGAAATCCGCAGCAACATACCTTGCCTTAGTCAAGGCTGGGCTCATTAGTTAATTAGCGCAGCTAAAATATCTTCTTATGGTTAAGTCCGTCACAGTTTATTGTGGAAGGCTTTACAATACTATTACTGTAATAGTGATATAATTATTGACATGAAATTTATTCATAAACCAGCATACCAATTAAAACCTCTCTTGCAATGATCAACAGAATCTGAATTCTTTTAAATGCGTAATTTTCTGTAGTAAATCATTCCTTCTCTTTTTACAATAGAAACTACCTAGTATTCTTTTCATTGAATGGGATGATAAAAATTCATACACCGATTCTATGCAATGAAAGAATTATAATTTAGCTTTGAAGCAAAGTAAAGTAAATATGAAGCAAGGAATATATATTGTTTAGCTGCGCTGATTTTCAAGGGTATAAAAACTATATCTATTCTATTGTATTACTTTTGACTCTCCATTTGATTTATCGACCAGCAAGCTTACAGGAAAATCATGTCAAAAATTGTATTGTCAAATGTCATTTTTGACTTACGGAGTTTTTAATCTTTCAAAGGTCTCTGTGTTACATGATTTTCAGTAACCAGTAGTCAAGACAGCCATTTACTTTTTGAAGTATCATATATTTCAAAGGCTGGTATACCTTTCCTTATTGGATCAACTCTCTTCTCCTTTAGAATACCGATAGGTTCTCAGTTGTTTTATTATGAACCATAACTACCTTAGTACTAGTTATACCTAGATATATTCTTATAATACCTTTTAAGAAGCAATTTTGCCCAGCCATTGAGTTAACCAAAATTAATCTATTTTGAAAAGTATATAAAGCCAATTAATTTGATCTAATTTACAACTTTCGAAACTTCTTTTCCCTTTATTATTTTTCTATTTAGATATAATAAAATATCATCAATCAATTGGATTACTACTACTTCAATAGACTAATACAAACAAACAATCAAACAACTTTAATATACTTATATTATCAAAAATGCAATACAAGAAGACTTTAGCTTCCGCTGCTCTAGCAACCACTGCTCTAGCTGCCTACGCCCCATCTGAACCATGGTCCACTTTAACTCCATCCGCTACTTACAAGAGTGGTTTAACTGACTATGCTTCTACTTTCGGTATTGCCGTTGAACCAATTACCACTGGTATCACTTCTTCTAACACTGCTACCTCAAAGGCCAAGAGAGATGCTGTTTCTCAAATCGGTGATGGTCAAATCCAAGCTACTACTAAGACTACCACTACTCTATCTAAGAAAACCGCTGCTGCTGTTTCTCAAATTGGTGATGGTCAAATCCAAGCTACTACTAAGACTACGACTACCCTATCCAAGAAAACCGCTGCTGCTGTCTCCCAAATTGGTGATGGTCAAATCCAAGCCACCACTAAAACTGCTGCCGCTGCCGTTTCTCAAATTGGTGATGGTCAAATCCAAGCCACCACTAAAACTGCTGCCGCTGCCGTTTCTCAAATTGGTGATGGTCAAATCCAAGCTACTACTGCCACAAAGAAGACTGCTGCTGCTGTCTCTCAAATAGGTGATGGTCAAATCCAAGCTACTACCAAGACTGCTGCCGCTGCCGTTTCTCAAATCGGTGATGGTCAAATCCAAGCTACTACTAAGACTACTGCTGCCGCTGCCTCTCAAATTGGTGATGGTCAAGTTCAAGCTACCACCAAGGCTACCACCACCGGTACTGCGTCTTCTTCTGCCTCTAAGACTTCAGCTGCCATCTCTAATGCCTCCGATCCAGTCACCGCTCAATCTTGTAAGAACAATGGTACTCTATCTATGACTTTAAAGAAAGGTATATTAGTTGATGGTAAAGGTAGAATCGGTTCTATCGTTGCCAACAGACAATTCCAATTCGATGGTCCACCACCACAAGCTGGTGCCATCTATGCTGCTGGTTGGTCTATGACTCCAGAAGGTAACCTAGCTATTGGTGATAACGATGTTTTCTACCAATGTCTATCTGGTAACTTCTACAACTTATACGATGAACACATTGGTACCCAATGTACTCCAGTTCACTTATCTGCTATTGATTTAGTTGACTGTTAGAAAATTCAGTAAAACAAAATTTTTTCCTATTCTTTTCAATATTAAAACATTTTCACATTATGTTACATCTACTTTAAAGATGGCGACAATTTTTAAGATAAAATTCATTGCATTTCGTTGTACACTAGTCATTATTTTCCTCACAAAAAAAGATTTAACAGGATAGTAGCTGTTATATTACTTTTTTCTCTGCATTTCGTTTAAAATTTTTAATAAAATCAATTTGAAATTTTAATTTCTTCATTTTAGTTAGTTATTTACATAGACAAACATAATATAGATGTAGATTTTTTCTTCTATTTATGATATTTAATAATTTTATACATTTTAATAAAAACAAAAATTTAATTAAAAAAAATCTATTCCATCTTTACACTATCATCATCCTTCAATTCCTTCAATCTTATTCTGAACGCATAGTATAAAACCAATGGGAACATTACTGTTGTACCTAGTGAAGCTCTATACATGAATGAAGCCTTACCAAATTCACTATGCATAATATTACTTAATTGTGATAAGAAAGCAGTACCGATTGCAACTTGCGATAAATCACCATAAGTTAACGTTCTCAAAACAGTCATTGGTTCAGACTCGTTTACATTCTGAGCTTGGTTGAAAATTCTATTTGGTGCAGTCTTAGCAATCTCTGACATGGTTTCATTCTTTGGGGGTATTGGGAGCGCTTTGTCCTCGAAGTTACGTACTGTTGTAACTTCTTTGTATATTGACCAGGCACCTAATGAATAAAGGGAAGTAATGAATATATTACTTAATAAATTCGATTTTGAACCCTTGAAGCTGCTCTTTACAGTATTAGCAGTAGTTTTCGACGCTGTTTGTAATAAGATCCTTGTGAATAACATGACTGATTTGTAGTTCGTTGATATTTAGGTTTGTTTCGTAATGTTTTTAATATATTTCAAAGTGTTGATGTTATATAGTTATAGTGAAATAAATATATTAAATTTAAGGGATATTGATGCATTGTTATATAATGGTGACAGTTCGGGGTCTACCGATTATTCTCTAGGAAGTGTCAGTTGTGCGCACTGTTCATTGTAACAGGACAATATTCTAAATCGTAGAATGATTTTATAACAACAAAGAACAAAAAGAATACACGATAGAAGATAATAAATCATATATATTTAGTGGGTGAGAGGATAAGTGTACCTGATTTATAAATACAGTCGTTATATAAAATATTGGTTCATATTGACGAGCAACGGGTTTCATCCTGCTTTGCATATTTTAATTGATCAAAACTTTATCTCGATAGGCGTAGGAGTTGCTTAAAATATCTAACTTGAGTAATAAATATCTTGATTACAAGCTGACAATTAATTATTTTAGAATATCTACTTTCTGTATGTTTAATGCTATCACTTGAGTCGTCGTCCCCATCCTGAAGATCATCTAGCTCATCGTGGAGATAATATACAAAAATAAGTCAAAGAAAAATAAAATCAAAACAGAAAAACACATAACTTTATTATTCACAGAGACGTGTGAAAGAAGACTAATAGAAACTAAATACCATAACCAACGTATATTTCTGGCACAACAAGAAAAATCTAATAACTTCGTGATGTCTGGAGATGATATAGCTGGACTCCCATCATTAGATGAAACAACATGGTATTCAGTTCTGGGATTAACTTCTGTAGCAACAGAGACAGAAATTAGAAAATCCTATATGAAATTAGCTAAACGGTTACATCCTGACAAAACTAAGAATTCGGAGAGTGCAGAATTGTTCAAAATTGTAGTGAATGCTCATAGTTTATTGACTGATTCAAAGGAGAGGGACCAATATGATAGACAGTTAAAAATCCAAAATTTATATGATTATGATCCATTAGGTTTAAACACAGGAAAGGTAGGCACCCAAGAAACCAAATATACTAATAAACCTAGAAGAAGAGCTTATTCATACGATAAACAACCTTATGGTTTTGGGTTCGCAACTTCAACAGATGGGAAGAAATCTAGAAGTAGATCACCTGAAAAATCATCTGTACCAATATTCCAGTCCTTTAATATGAAATCATACCAAAGAAGTTACAATAGAAAGACTGAACTTGATGAACAGGAGAAGGAGTATAATAATACTGCATTCAGAGATAAACCTACGAATGTGGGAGAAGAGGAAGATGAGACGAAAGAGGAAGATGAGATGAAAGATGAAGATGAGACGAAAGAGGAAGATGAGATGAAAGATGAAGATGAGACGAAAGAGGAAGATGAGATGAAAGATGAAGAAGAGATGAAAAATGAAGACATTAATCAAAATAATACTAGTAAAAGATCTATGCACAACGAGTATGCTGGTGAAGTTGATAATAGAGCAGAAAGACAGAACATTGCTGAGGAATTGAAAGATGACACTCCAACAACGAACAATGAGAACCAAACCAACGGCGATATAATTAATGATCAACCTGATGTTGAGATGGAAAATAATAATTTCAAGAGAAAGAAAACAAGTAGCCTGAAGCCTGATCACAATGATATTGACGAAAGAGATCGTAATAATTGGAATCACAACTACCGCCGTACAGTACGAAATAAACATGAAACAAGAGAACAAGTACGAAGATCGGTATCACCTTTGAAGAGGAGTCAATTATCAGATTACAAAGGTCTACGAGACACTTTTACATCTGGAATTAATGAAGTTATCAATCAACTGCACAATTCTATGAATACCGAATTAAATAATGTTAGATCGTCTGAGGATCTAAATGATCTGTCCTTAGGAGATACTCCTGCTAAGAAATCAACTTCTCATAGAAGAGGTTTAAACGATACATTTGATATTAACGAAAATGACCCCATATTCAATATGGACAACATAAATGATACGTTAGAATCCATACCGATGTCTAAGAAGGCTAAATTAACCACTGACTATGGCGACCTACAAAACACAGAAAATATTCATGAACCAGTAAATCAAACTTTACCAAGATATTATAAAAAGGATTCTCTTCCAGTGGAGGATTCATTTAATATGACAAAATTACAAAATGTTATAAATGTGGAACTTCCAAATATAATACTACCAAATAACAATCAACCTTTTTCACTTTATCAATTAGATAATTTTAGACAAGAGTTAACAGCATTCAATGAAACTTCTAATCAAATCAAAGATATGTTGATAGGAGTATACCAACAAAAGATTAGATATGATATGTCAAGAAATAGCCAATTATTTAAGATAGAGAATCAAATTTTCTTACAACAAAGTAATATTCTAAATCAATCAATAATGAACAAAATTAATGAAATAGAACAGAATCAACAAATCGCTACACTAAGATACCTTGAAATAAGTCGAAGAACATAGACAATATCAGAACGCTTTGGTTTCACTGGAATTCATATCGTCGGCCATTATCCATATATTTGTTTTATAACTTTATATAAATGGGATCCTTATAAGACCAAACAACATTCAATAGCATTTTAAAACATTTTGCATCATATGTTTTTTTATTATTATCAATTTTAATTATGGCACATTAAATATTTTCTTGTAGAATAACGATGACTTAGAAACTCACAGTTTTATGCTTTCTAGTTGGAACAGCTATGGTCTATTCTTAACAATCAAGAAAGATACAAACTCATGAATGGAGTACACACTGGAATATTATTTTACGCTACGCAATTATAATGCAAAAATCATGAATTGGCACATGTCAAATATTTGAAATTTCAATGAAGTAAGGTACCAAATAAGTTTACTAACAAGAAAAATTATTTGTAGTACATAGACACTGTGAAATATTGTGCATACTTTCATAGAATGTAACCAAAAGGGAAACTTTAAGATATGGCAGATGATCAAAATATCGGCGGCATCTTATAATTATTGATCGAAAAGGGAAAGAGAAATGTTGCTGGTATGCACTTATTGTCTTTCGTCATTTTTCTTCTTCTTTAGGAAAAGTAGAACAACTTTGCATGTTAACATGGTACGGCAATTTTATCGCATAATTGATAATATTTTAAGCAAGAACAGAACTTTAGAAAAATTAAATTTGAATTTAAACAGTCCCATCTGCATGCATTGATTTTATGCGAGGTCGGAAATGCTGAACAGTCTCATCGAGAAAAGAACAAGATGTCGGTGAATGAAGCCAGCCGATGAGGCAACTTCTTAAAAAGGAAAGACGTTCACTGAGTGATAATTCAGAGTTCCTTAAAGATCCATCAAAAACAGTAACATTAAAACGTCTGTTTAAATATATTCAATCTCATGAATAAGGTCCCTTGAATAAAAACTCTGTTAACCAATAGAATAAAATAACTACCATCAACATGGTTTTTGGTATAAATCCATAATACTGAAAAAGAAAAAAAAGAAAAATAAGTCACCAAAATTTTCTATTTCAGTTCTGAATCCGCTACGGGATTTTCACTGTAAAAATACGAATTAGCAATTAGTGATGAAGATGTTGATGATGGAAGAAGAATCGAAGAGACACCCGGCATACTGAAAAAACATTCGTAGTGGTACTAAAAGTTACAGATTTCACGATATTGTCGTTGTTGTTTTGCTCATAATTTCGACAGGAGTTACTGTATTCTATTTGCTACTAAAATTATGTGCTTCAAGATAATTAACTCTACGCATAGTCCTTTATGGCTTAGTGCAGTAATTAAACCATCCTTTGTAGGAAAAAATAAAGCACAGACACAGGGAATCTAAGAAACATCGTCTTTCTTGAATAAGAGGAAGAGTGCACATCAGTTGCTTGTGCATCCCACACACTGAGTTAAATCAGTTTTCTTTGTGATATCATTAAGAAAGAATTAAAGGGAAGTTGTGCTTCTTAGTTTCCTTATGTGGAAAATATTAACAGTGGATACATTAGGTAAAGCCATATCTGAAAAATTATAGGAGAAGAAAAAAAGAAAACATATCTTCTTCTTCCCTTTCATACGTAGCAGCCATGAAATGAAGCTGGTTCTTACATAAGATTATCAATAGTAATATTAAAACCTATATTATGAAGATCTCTCTTGTTCATCGGGAAGTTGGTACAAAAAAATGATATTACTAGTACCATATATATATTCTGGTAAAAACTAATCTTAACTAACATTCGTACTCTTTACAATATATACTACAACTCAAATTTTACGTTGGTTTTGCCTAATCTTATCGCCTAACTTGACAAAACAACTCATTTCTCACAATAAAATATATATCTTGATATTTATACAAGACACATAATACACATTTTATATTTTTTTAGGGATCACTATTGTTAACGAATTGAAAGACCGCATATTGCATATCCATTTGAGGGAAAAAAATAACAATAAACAAGTATACAATAACAGTTACATCATACGTTATTTCCTGGTACTATTTTTGTTTATTTGTTTCTAAACTCTCTGTTATCGCATAATTTAAAGTAACAAACTTTACAAACTTAGTTTAAATAACCAACCACATAACATAACAAAGTTGTAATTATAACAAGGAAATAACAAGCTAATTAATCAACCGAATCATAGTTGCAATTTCAGTCAATTCAATACTATTTACTCTGGATATAAGAAACTACTCTGTACTTTTTTAGCTTCTTCTTAATAAAAGTACTGAATTTTTCAAAAAATTGCTGTCTTCGTTTTTTTTTTTTTGCTTTTTTCTCTTTCGAAGGAAACTCATCTCACGACCCCCCTTCCCCCATTTTAAAGGACAAAGGAGTAAATCGAACAACATAAGGATACAATCATATATTAAAACACAGAAGCTCTGAATAAATTTATTCTTTTAAAAAGAATATATATTTGCATATCCCATTAAGATATCAATTACATCGAATTCAAATAATATATACAAGGAACACAAATATGTATCTGGATCCCCAAAATCATAATAAGGATACACATCTAGATATAATTGATAAGATTCCAAATAGGAGTCAACAGCAGTCCCCTAAAATTCCCGAAAATAATAAAGTACATAATAAAGATGATGATGATGAGAAAGAACATACGATTACAATGGATGAAATAGGTAGAGCCATCGAAGAATCTGAAAGACGACAAGCTAATGATACAGAAGAAGGTTTAGAACGTAAGCGTCAAAATGATGAAATGCGTAAAGAATTAATGGCTCAAAGTAGACCAACTAGTGGTAAATATAGTTTAACAGATTTTCAAATACTGCGAACTTTAGGTACAGGTTCATTTGGTAGAGTTCATTTAATTAGATCAAATCATAATGGTAGATTTTATGCATTAAAAGTTTTGAAAAAATATACTATAGTGAAATTAAAACAAATTGAACATACTAACGATGAAAGATTAATGTTATCTGTTGTAAGTCATCCTTTTATCGTTAGATTATGGGGTACATTTCAGGATTCAAATAATATATTTATGGTAATGGATTATATTGAAGGTGGTGAATTATTTTCATTATTGAGAAAATCTCAAAGGTTCCCAAATCCTGTTGCTAAATTTTATGCTGCAGAAGTTTGTTTAGCATTGGAATATTTACATAGTAAAGATATCATTTACAGAGATTTAAAACCTGAGAATATCTTATTGGATAAAAATGGTCATATTAAAATAACAGATTTTGGTTTCGCTAAATATGTTCCTGATATAACATATACATTATGTGGTACACCAGATTATATTGCACCTGAAGTTGTTAGTACGAAACCATATAATAAATCTGTTGATTGGTGGAGTTTTGGTATATTAATATATGAAATGTTAGCCGGTTATACACCATTTTATGATTCAAATGCAATGAAAACGTATGAAAATATTTTAAATGCAAAATTAAAATTCCCTTCCTTTTTCAATGAGGATGCACAAGATTTAATAAGCAAATTAGTAACAAGAGATTTAAGTGCAAGATTAGGTAATTTACAGAAAGGTAGTGAAGATGTTAAGAATCATCCTTGGTTTCATGAAGTTGTATGGGAAAAATTAATCACTAGAAACATAGAGACACCTTATGAACCTCCGATTCAACAGGGACAAGGTGATACTTCACAATTCGATAGATACCCAGAAGAAGAATTTGATTATGGTGCAACAGGAGAAGATCCATATGCTGATCTATTTAAAGATTTTTAGTTAGAGACGGGTATCAATAAATACAAACCAACATTTTTACAAACATTCAAATAATTTCATATAATAATATACAGGTATATAATTATATTTTTAATAATGAGAAAACAAATATCACAACAAGTAGATATTTGGCGAAAATTTAGTGAGGATTATAATTTACAGATGACGTAAAAATGCAAGATATGACTAGAAAATTATATATCATTGGCAAGCTAAAAATAAAATAATCAAACAAATAAACAATTCGGATTTTGATTTACATCATATCCAGTTACGGTATTTCCGGGAGGATATCCTTATCATTCGATTAAAATAAATAAATAAAAAAAAAAAAAATATAAGAGATTACGTAAAATTCGATTTGCGAAGATGCCACAATTTCAAACGAAGATTGAGCGTTAACAGAGACTGTTTTCGATTAATTCTTCACCGCTTAATATCTCATTCAACCTATCACTCGTTGTGCACAACAATCTCTTCCAAAGTTTATAGTTTTCTTATTTGTCAGAGGCGAAGTTCCCTTGATGAGAGAGTGACGCAGAGAGATGTATGCTGTGTGCACACTCGGATAGTTTCCTGAAGATGTTCTCCCGAGTCTGCTGCGATAATTTGACATTACAAGGACTATTTTACGTAATTTTTTTCCTCATAAGAAAGCACATTTGTTGGTACAACCTCCAAGGATTGAAGCTATTTTGTGATGGCTTCCAAATGGTGTACATCTCGGTTTGTTTCTATCCTCTAAGAGAGATGAGTTACTAGTGGTAGAAAGCGAAGTGTATTTAACATTATTTAAATTTGTAACTTGCATATATCCCATTACATATGTGATATTATCGAGAAGCAAGAGATGATCTTGTTTTGGGTGTCAACGAACCTGAGGAGTCGGTTCATTAACAAAATAGTACACTGCTCGTATTAATTGGAAATTATATCAAAGAGTGAGTTCTTGTTTACGCAGTTCTTTTTGTTCTCTCAGATTTCTAATTTAGACGTTTTTTTTTACCATAGTAAAATATATAATAACGGATTGCCCACATGCAATTTTTTTCTTTTGTCTCTTGACAAAAAAACAACAACAAATTATTCTAGATCATATAACAACATCTTCATAAAACTTTGTGAATCGCATCTCTCACATTTTTTTTATTGATTGAATTATATATTACCAAGTACAACATACAAATAGAAACAGACGTTAACATTAAGGTATATACTTAAAAGAAGGCACGATAGTAAACATCAGATCATACTTATCTGTGCAAAAAAATAAAAGTTTAAAAATTTATCCTTAATTTAACATTACATCCAGCATACTTCCATAAGGTTATAATTATTAATAATATTATTCCAAGCACGTTAATTATTTCTTTTTTTATTATTTATACACACGCATATTTTCATTTCAATCAGCATTAACCCCCCCTTTATTACTTAACTAAACTCCTTACATTATAATATAACCTTTTTGCATAATCAACTTTATCGATGACTTTAGGCCTAGAAAGAAGAAGATCACGTAGTTCTTCAAGAACAAGAGCTCGTTCATTATCGACGTCAATTAAATCGATTTTTAAATCAAATCATAATAGTAAATTAGACCATAGCGATAATGAATCGCCACATCCGGACGATACTAGGGAGTCGAGACAACAATCTCCTGTCTCGGTCAATACTGCAAATTCGACAAATACCAAGTCTACTGATCAAGGTAAAATCCTAACTAAGATTGCTCAGGGGAAAGAATCTGAATTATTACATTCAAGAAATAATAGTAATAGGCATAATAACGTACAAGGTATCCCAAGTTCAAATGTACGTATGAGTAATAGTCCTGCTTCGAGTAGGAAAAATAGTAGATCGGCTCTATCTCCGACAAGAGCAATGTCAATAAAATCAGGGGAATCATATATCTCGGATGAGGATGATTTGGTAGATAGAGTAGCGTTCCCAAAACCTGAAGCATTTTATGAAAGTGATACAGATTCAACAATTAGTACCATCGAGGAAGAACAAGTCTCAAGAGGTAGGGAGAGAGGTAGGCATGGTACTAACAATGGCGAATTAGATAGGAGAAGAGCACAGTCCATAAATACCGGTAGTATGGTCCAAGAAATGAATGATTTATCTATCGATACAATGTTGGAATCGAAGAATTTACCTAAACGTACCTCTTCCACGAAATCTTTCTCTGTAAGATCTACAAGAAATGGTATGACTCCAGCCACTGAACAAAGTAGTGGTGCATCGATCCAACCTTCAAGACACAATTCTAGCCGTCGTCGTAATAGTACTGCGTTCAATTCAAGAAATGCTATGAAGACAGTACCTGTGCTGGCCAGTGGAACAAGTAATATAAGTAGACATAACAGTACAAGTAAGACTAAATCGGCAGGGTACAGTTCCAGTGGTAATGATATCAAGAAATCTAACTCATTGAGAAAGGTTGACTCTGCATCCTCAGTATCATCAATGTCTACTAGAGAAAATAAAAATGCTAGACCAAATATAAGAGGTAGACCTCATGCAGATACTGTCTCAGCATCAAATCTACATACTCATTATCATAATGTTAATTGCTACCATTTCCCTAATGATGATTCTAAATGTATCCTTGCGGTTGATAATTTTAGGGTATTTGAAAATGGTACACATGAACATAGTTTAAAGACAATTTCATTAGTTCATGATTCTGATGATGGATCAAATTTAAAGACTCTGGGTAGTATGTTTTCATTTTCTGGTTTCTTCAAACCTCATGGAAAACCCGATGAAGGTGCTGCTAGTATTAATGAAAAGAATGAGGATCGGTTTAATAGATTCAAGGATGCAATATCGTTGATCCCTAAGAAAGCCACACATGGTACGGAGACAAGATCGAGATCGAACCCAGAAGAGGATACAGATGATAGCAGTGATTCCGAAAGAAAGAAAAGTGGGAATTCCAAGAAAAATATCCCACAAGTGGTCAATCCAAAGGCTGCAGTAAGTTCTGATGAGTTAGAGTTGATCAATACTTTATCAGAGAAGATCCTAAGTGGGTTAAGTGGCAAAAGGAAAACAAGTGATGAAGTTTCTGAGGGTCCCAAATCACCTGCTGTATTTAGTGACTTATACGGTAAATCTATCGGTACTATTGGTCAAGGTGCCTACGGTGTTGTTAGTGTTTGTTCAAAACCACTGATAAATGAAACTCCTCCATATTTGTCATTTACAAAAGATAATAAAATATTCTTTGCTGCTAAAGAATTAAAACCAAGAGCTTCGGATCAAATTGAGAAATTTAGTACTAAGATTACTTCTGAATTTATTATTGGACATTCATTAAGTCGTAAGAATAAGCATTCAGGTAGAGCACCACCAAATATTTTGAAAGTTATTGATTTAATGGAAAAGGATAATACATTCATTGAAGTAATGGAATTTTGTCCATCTGGTGATTTATATAGTTTATTAACAAGGAAAAGTAAGAATGGTACATCGTTACATCCATTAGAGGCCGATTGTTTTATGAAACAATTATTAAATGGTGTTAAATATATGCATGATCATGGTGTTGCACATTGTGATTTAAAACCTGAAAATATTTTGTTTCAACCAGATGGTTTACTAAAAATTTGTGATTTTGGTACCAGTTGTGTCTTTCAAACAGCATGGGAAAGACATGTTCATTTCCAAAGTGGAGCGATGGGTTCAGAGCCTTATGTAGCACCAGAGGAGTTCACTAAGGATAATGAATATGATCCAAGACTGGTTGATTTATGGAGTTGTGGTGTTGTTTATTGTACTATGGTCTTAGGGCATTATTTATGGAAAATTGCCTCTCCCGGTAATGATCCATTATATGATTCATTCTTAGACGAGATGGAAGAAGATAAACAATTCTATTTATTTGAAGAATTGAGACATGTTAATCATGATATTAATAAATTGCGGAAAATTGCATTATATAAAATTTTCCAAGTTAATCCAGAACGTAGAATTACCATTGATCAATTATTAGTTAGTTCATGGATGAAACGTACTAGATGCTGTATCAGTTATAAGAAACCTGTTTAATTATATGGACAATTACATAAATCACATAAGCAAACAAACAAATATATATATATATATATAATAGCATTAATTGAAAAAGAGTATGATTGAATTTGTGTTTTGTTTTATTTGTTAAAAATACTTAAATAGTTGGGAATATATGTATATAAAAGTCGAATAAATAATTTTATCTAAAGGAGGAGTTCCGGGAAGTGGAAGGGAGAATTGAAGATGTTAATTGCCTTATGATACACGGTCTAATTCTTCTTTACCAGCTTTAGTGTATAAATAAGCATTATATTCTTCAGCATTTTTCCACCAATACCAATACATTGCACCTGGAATGACTAAGAAAAGAATCTGACTCTTAAATCTTCTAAAACTGTTATAAAATGCATTATGGAAAGAATGTGCTAATGGTTTTTGTGCATATGGTGATACAGCATATTGTGTAATACCCTTTTGTTTTGGAGATCCTAAATGACCCCACCATCCCATATAGGTCTTAGCACTTGGTCCACCCATGATTATTTATTTTATATGGTAATGTGATTATTTGTAAAATTCTATGAATAAGTTAAGTAATATAAATGCTATACTTCTTAACTAAAATGACTATTACTGTACTTATCTTGAAAATTGTGTTAGAAAAGTTTTAAAGTATACAAATATTTATTATCTATATATCTTATATATATATATATATATATATACCGAGCTTTCTCTTTCTCTGTGTGTATTGAAGATTGCAGTTTCTGGGGGAAGAGGGAGTGTACAATATACTATAAGCGAATAGTCCGTCTCATAGAATGGTGAAAAAATAACAGAAATTTGGTTCTGCCTTCGGTCTTTTCGGTGTGTTGTACGGCTAATTAGCTGGGCACAGAGTGTTCTTCGATATGATTGGCCAGAAAACAATCAGTCACGTGACAGCAAGGGCAGAAAACTTAACAGAATGCTAGATATTCTGGTACATTGTAGTCATAGAATGGCCATACATCTTGGTTACATTGAATTGAAGTTAATTATGATCAAATAATGATATGTTTCCTGGGATAGTGTGGTGTACGGGTGTGCGATATCAGGGTAACACTATTTCATCTTAAATTTTCGCCAGTGTCTCTAATTCTCTATCTCTTTCCCTTAATTAATTTGGTGTCCGCTTCCACTTTCCGTTTGTGTCTTGGGGGGAGGGGGTTCGCGCGTTGCGTTGCCGAATTCTTCTGTTGTTGTTCTGCGCTGTGCGGATACGAAAATGATTACTTCAACGGTTCCCTTTTTATTGTTGTTGTTGTTGCTGGCTAGAGGAACTAAGGCAGGTACCGTACAATTTTCTTTGGGGCACTGAAAAATTATTTAAGTTCAATGTTTTGAACAGTGTGGTGACAGACAATAGTAAGTCAGAGAGAAAGAGAGAGAATTAGAGACAGAGAGGTATACCTTAGATTAACTGAGTTATAGTATCCTTTACTGGTGAGAGAGTATTGTCAGGAGGATATCTATACATATTTTACCACTGTGTCATTTTAGATAGAAGTATAGACTACCTGTATTTTAGAGAAGGTGAAGCTCGAAATACATACGAAAGCAAGAGGAATATAGATACTTGAATGTATTTATACCTGTTCCGAAAATAAACATAACTGAATATATATATATATATATATATATATATATACATATACCCAGTGGATTAACGATGTCAGATATTGATTCTCAATCAACGACACCTGGTGTAATGGTATCATCACCGAAATTATTTTTAGATGAACCTGATCGTACGCAGGAAGCATTACGTACATTTCGTCCCTTAGAGACATGCATCTATAGTGCAGATTACTTAGGTGATTCTTCCAACGAATTCATGGAATGTGATTGTCCTGAACAACGTATCCTATTGAAAGAAGAGGGAGATGAAGGAAATGAAACTTATATTAATCATGCATGTGGTGAAAATAGTGATTGTATCAATAGATTAACTTTAATTGAATGTGTAGATGGATTATGTGAATCCACATGTGGTAAAAGATGTGAAAACCAAAGGTTTCAAAGAAGACAATATGCTGATATTAACGTATTTTTAACTAAACAGAAAGGTTATGGTGTTAGAGCACAAACTGATTTAGAGGCAAATACATTCATTTACGAATATATAGGGGAAGTAATAGATGAAGAAGAATTTAGAGAAAGAATGATACAATACGATGAAAGACGTTTTAAACATTTCTATTTCATGATGTTACAAAATGGTCAATTTATTGATGCAACAATGAAAGGTTGTTTAGCAAGATTTTGTAATCATTCCTGTAATCCAAACGCTTATGTAAATAAATGGGTTGTTAATGGGAAACTTAAAATGGGTATTTTTGCTAAAAGAAACATTCTAAAAGGGGAAGAAATTACATTTGATTATAACGTTGACAGATATGGTGCTACTGCACAGAAATGTTATTGTGGCGAACCTAATTGTATAGGTTTCATGGGTGGTAAGACTCAAACCGAATCAGCATCCTTGTTACCACAAATATATGCAGATGCAATGGGTGTCACTGCATCTGAGGAGAAGAAATGGATCAAAGCAAGAAAGGCTGAAGGAACTTTACAAAATGATTCAAATAAAAATGTTGACGGGGAAAATATTAATATAGAATTCGTAGGGTCACTAACGATGGAACCCTGTGATAATATTAATGATGTAACAAAAGTCATGTCGGTTTTGTTACAATGTAAAAATACTTTAATTGCTTCAATGTTATTCAAGAGGCTTTGGTTTACTTATAATTATGAAGATGAAGATGAAGATGACACTGCATTGAAACATGTTTTATTAAATCATGTTATTAAATTGCATGGTTATCAATGTTTCAAAAATTTGTTGCAATTATTTGAAAATGACAACAATATGTTACAAGATATCCTGGAATTCTTATATAATTTACCAAAGACTACCAAAAATGGTATCATATCGTCACATATCGATGATGAAGTCAGATTAATAGCGAAACAATATCCTGATTTGCAAGAAGATTGTGAGAAATTATTGCAAAGATGGGATACATTTGAAACATATACAAGAATCACGAAGAAAGAAGTTTCTAGTACGTCATTGACTAACCACAATAAAAATCCCATGGATCAAAGAAGGATAAAATTACCTCGAGGTTGGGAAGTCATTCAAGAGAATGGCCGCCCATTATATTATAATAGAGAACAAAATAGAAAACTGGTAGATCCACCAATTGTACCGACAGCTCGAGTAACACTAACTTCTACAAATCAAAATTATAACCCTAATAGAGATTCATTTAGTCGTGGCAATAGCCGTGACTACAGAAGTCGCAGTTATAATCGTCATATCACATCAAATAACAGCCCGCATAATAATCCTTATCCATCAAATAATTATTATCCCGAGCATAATAGAGGTTACAATTCAAGGGACTCACCGTACCCAGACGATGAGTTTGTCCAAAAGAAGAGACGTATAGAATTCGAAGAACAACAAGCTTTATTAAGAGCAAAAGAAGAAGAAAATTTACAGAAACAACAAATGATTAAACAAGAAATTGAACGAAATATTCTAGATCAAATCATTTCTGATATCGGTAAATCGAAAGAATTAGAAAGAGAAGTCTCTGTTAAATTAGAGGAAGAAAGAAGAAGAAAATTCGCAGAAAGTAGAAGAAGTAGTAGTCGTGGCAACGTTTCTAATCTAGAACATAGATGGGAAAAATTCTTTGCATCATTTGTTCCAAACATAGTTAAAAAATGTGATACGAATTCAATCCTATCAAAGGATTCTATAAAAGAATGTGCTAGGGATATTGTCAAAACATTATCCAGCAAAGAAGTAAGAAAAGGTTCTGATAACGTTCCACCAGAAAGAGTCGATAAACATAAGCATGATAAAGTGAAGGAATTTGTCCGTCAATATATGGAGAAATTTATTCAAAAGTATTTAGATAAGAAAAATAGAAGGTTACAGAGACCATAGATACCTGGTATTGCACATATAGGCAATTATGCACATTTTATTTTGTTGTCATATAATCATGTAATATTATTAATAAAAGTATATCCGCATACATACAGAATCTGATAAAAGTTTACAAGATATACTTTTACTGTATTAATTTATCTATTTTTTTTTTTTAGATTTTTTTTTGTAAATTGTGTAATCTAATATTCTACAATAGTTGGTTCAGGATATAACTGTCAAAATAAATTCAACAAAATCCAATATTAATGTATTTTGATTAAATGCAACTATTTTTCGTATTTCGTGAGTATGCAATTATTTAACCTATACAATTTCTAGAATTTAACATCATGAGGATAACATTTATGCTTTCTACCATCCTTCCGTACACTTTTACCTTCATCTCTTTTCATACCTTTACGCATATCAAAAGCATCTTTATCATCATCTACCTTTTTTAATGTTTCTGGATAGCCATCGCTTGGACTATTATAGTATCCAACAACACGCCTAAAGACGTCATAACCTAGTTGTTCATATAATTTTAAGGCTAATGTATTATTACATTTTACAAATAAATCAATGAAATTGACATTATGCGGAGCTGAATCCGTTATAGCCTCCAAAGTGTTACATAGTTTAGATGCTAATGCGATCCTTCTAAATTCTGGACATACAGTTACTGCAGTAATATGTGTATGCCAATCTTGTCCTTTACCTTCTGTCTTACCCATCATATAACCCGAGATATTATGATTGTTATTTGTAGTATCCACCGTTTCCTCAACACTCTTGAAGAATAGACCTGGCCAAAGGATTAAATATTCTAAGTAGAACTCCATTGGGAAATTTTCAGTTAATGTATCTAGATTGACATTGTTTAATTTGAATAAATCTGTCGCCTCGAAGGGTTCAATTGTAGTCATATTGTACTGCGATGAGTGCGTAATCTTGTTACTAGTATGTTAGCCCTTTCACTAAAATTATATGCAGTAACTACTTTTCGATGACGTCTTTGAACATTTCATTAACTATCCTCTTGTTTGTTAAATAAATCCGATCTCTGAAAGATGTTCCTGGAATTCACAAACTGAATGGCAAGAAATATGAGACTATCTACATCCGTACCTTCTTCATATGTACACCCAGACAATCTCAAAACTTTACAGAATTCAAAAAAATCAAAAAAGATGAAAAACACCCACATTGCCAGATTTCTCGATTCCGTCCCGACCGGAAACAGAAACTACGCAGAACGAATCTCATAACGGAACAGAGAGAATTTCAGACTGAAAGTCTGAGCCAAGGGGAGTCTCTCCGAATAGACATCAGCCTAATTTGCCATATTCTGAAGACACTTAGGCTTGCAGTCTAGGCTTGATCGTTATACTCCTCTTAGAATCCCTATTGGAGTTTAGGGAGGCTCTTTCCCATTCCCTTCAGTATCAGTGATACGTTTCTGGCGAGAGGATGCTGGGTGAGATGATCTCACGTTAGACAGACCTTAGAGTTTGCCATACCTATCTGCAGAATTCAACATGTTCAGTAAGTAGGAGCAATTTACCTAATCTTCACACATTAGCGAAATATTCTTATGTAGAAGGTAATAATAAGTAAAGTATATATTAACAGTATATATAAATTTGTTGGAAATTGATATTGTTTTAGTTACTGTTAAAAGAAAACCACATATAAAACATAGCCAAAGATGGGTTCCGGTAAACCAAGAGGTATCAACTCTGCCAGAAAGCTACGTGTCCACAGAAGAAACAAGTATGTTTAAATATGAAATGATTTAATGATTTAAGAGAATGAATTAGTTAAAGGATTGGATAGCAATGAAATATTACACTATAAATACAAAGATAACTAAACCAAGAATTGTTAGTAATATGAACATTGTAGTTCCTATAATGTATCCGTGACTTCGACATATTTTGATAATAATAATAATAAATGAATTTAGAAAATGAAACTATTACAGGAAATGCCATTCTGATCATAAACAATGAAGAACTTTGGTGCACATTTAATGTCACTAGTTACAGAATAATATTAAATCACAAAGCTCTTAGGAAACGTGAGAGTACCATACAACCACTGAAATGACAAAATTAACAATGTATTGCATTTTAACTATAGATATCTTACATCAGTCTTTTGGATAGCATATCCAACGCTCCTACATGAATTTATTTTACTAACAATCATTTTTCTTTCAATTATCATCAATGATATATTTAAGAAAACAATTATTATTATAGCCGTTGGGCCGAAAACAACTATAAGAAGAGACTTTTGGGTACTGCCTTCAAGTCCTCTCCATTCGGTGGTTCTTCTCACGCTAAAGGTATCGTCTTAGAAAAGATCGGTATTGAATCCAAGCAACCTAACTCTGCTATCAGAAAGTGTGTCAGAGTTCAACTTATCAAGAACGGTAAGAAGGTTACTGCTTTCGTTCCAAATGATGGTTGTCTAAACTACGTCGATGAAAATGACGAAGTTTTACTAGCCGGTTTCGGTAGAAAGGGTAAGGCTAAGGGTGATATTCCAGGTGTTAGATTCAAGGTCGTTAAGGTCTCTGGTGTCTCTTTACTTGCTCTATGGAAGGAAAAGAAGGAGAAGCCAAGATCCTAAGTTATTGGTTTATCTTCCAATAGTATATATATCATAAAACAATTTATTTGTATAACTCTTCATTTTGTTTAGAAATATTATAATTCTCCTAAGTTATTAATAATGTCATGTTATATTGTGTAGAATGTATGTAGTGTATATGGATTCTTCTGATAACTCTAAAGGTTATAATTCAAGACGACATCCATTATAGGTTATATTCTACTTTACAAAGTCCCGTGTCTTTTATATTACAAACATTATGATTAATTCTTTTATGTCAAACATTATAAACTAAATGAGAGCAATCTGTAAACTAGGACATGTCTCATCAAAACCGATATACATATATATATGCGCAGATTATTAAAGTCTAACGTTTAGCAGGCTTATTTTTGTTCAAACTTGCATTAAGCTTCTTATACATTTCATTCGTATTCAGAGTAGAACCAACACCGGTTGTTCTTGCTGTGGTACCAATTGGTATAACATTACTGACAGGTGCGAATTTATAATCAGTTGTCGTTTGTGCAGGAGCTGCGGCTCTACCTCTTCTTCTGGCAGCTTGTTCATATAATGACTGAGGAGTAGATTCCACATTTAATGATTCTTCTGCACTTGCCGGCTTCTTCTTCTTTCTACCGCTGATAGCGGAGCCCAACGCAGACTTCTTTCTTAATTTATCATAATCGAAGGATAATTGTGTTATTCTCTTATCTCTATAGTTATCGGAAGCACCAATAATTGGTCTTGTCCATTCGGCAATTAACTTATCGGCTAAACGTGCTAATTGTGGTTCAACATGCTTTGATTTTGTATAAAAAATCATTATTCTACCTAAACCACTTTCCTTTAAATGTTCAGTCTTGATAGGAAGGGAATTTATCGCAGAAAATAAAGATTTTTGAATTTCGAAAGATGGTAATGATCCATCAGGTAATGGCTCTAACCATATTCTAACACTTTGTAAAAGATTGTTATCTAGGATTGTATCGGCCAAATTTGCCTTAGATAGGATATTTTCTACCTTTGGTAACAATTTAACCTTTTGAATAGCAATCAAGGAGTTGTTACCAGTATCAATTCTACTGTTTAAGGTATCGATATCCATTTGAGCCGCAATGTTCATTTCGTCCTTTAATCTCAAGATCTTCTCATCCTGATATTGTTCTAAATCATCTTCATCTCTTCTTGTTCTTCTTACCTTCGGTTTCTTTAAAATACGGTCAAGTTTCTCTTCTAATAATTGACGTTTTGTAGCGGTAGGTTCCCCAGAAGATATATCATTACCAGTACTATCTCTTACAGAAACACCTCTTATACGTTGGTCTTGTTCATCTTCACTGTCATCTGCAGCAGTTCTGCTAACAGTATTATCATTATTACTGTCTTCGTCGTCACTGTTCGATATATGTTTACGTGATCTTTCAGTAGGAGTTTGATTATCTACAGGTCCGTCAGTGGTATCTGTTGTGGATTCAACTGGATGTTCTTGGGTAGCTGTAGTGGTTTCATCAGCTGTTGTGGAAACTACTGGAGTCTCATCTACTTGTGTGGTTTCAACTTCCTTTTCTGTAGAACTCATTGTAAATTATGCTTTGTTGTCCTTAGATTATATTTATAAATTATTATCCAGACTCTGTCTATGTAACACAGCAGAAATAATTATCCTAAAGTATTAATGCAACACGATCTATCCACTAGTTGGTTTGTCAGGTGTTACAACTCTGTACTAGCAGTTATATCCTAGTTAAAACAACCTCTTATGTATCACACTGTATTTGTATTACAAATTGAATCGGGGCCTCACAAATTTTCAGTTTCTGTAAGTGGAACAATTTCAACAAGACCAAAAGCGAGGAAAGCGAATCATGTAACAAGTGAAAACTTACACTGCAATTACAGCTACAAAAGGAGATATATCTTAGGTCATACATACGTTTCCTCTGTCCGATTAATAGAGAGTATTATACGTCCCACATATCCAATACGCAAATAAATAACATGTTCGGTCTACCACAACAAGAAGTCTCTGAAGAAGAAAAGAAGCAACATCAAGAACAAAGTAATCAAATTGTCAGAAATGCATTATGTGCATCTGCTGTATTATGGTTATCTCCTATCGTTTGGAACTTTGTTAAAAGACAATGGAAATAATCAATAGAACCACTATTTAGGTCAAAGATGCAGTACCTCTTTTGAATTACTACATATAAGGATATCACAGTTATGTATTTTATAATTCAAGGGTACTTAATTTTAGGCCCATCATCATATATATATTACAATATACCTATACATAATTAATGTCTCATATAAATGGATATCTCAACGACATTCTAACAATTTAATAAAATATACGTGTACATATAAAGATTGCAACGATTTTATTTTTTCTGACCTTTATAAAATTATCTGAATAGGATCCTAATTATCGTTTATTACCTAATGACTGTAGACATCGAATTTTTCAAGTTAAAACATAACACAGTAACATAACCAGACAAGAAATACAGTTTATTGATGTCTAGAGTATTGAATAAGAATTTCATTGAGCAGAATTGTCTGTTTATTCGATTAGGTATACGGTTCCCAACGCAACCAAAATTAACTAGTATTGCATATAATAGGTTGGTATCAAAGAAACTTGAAACTATCTCCGATGTACTCTACTGCAGGCCCACGGTCCTGGGAAGCACGTTCAAGGGCTCTAATTACCCATTTATGGATTTCATTTTGGCATCAGATGAAGTAACAAAATTATCAAAAGTAATAGCGGGTCTCATTGGGATACAACTCGATCCACAAGGTGACAAAATACCAAACGTTGACAAGAAAGCAACATTAGATAAGGTGTATTCCCATGTATATGAGTCTAATACATTGGTGGCAAACAATATGAGTAACGATGTTTTTGTAGATAATATTTGGTTCGATCGCTCAAAGATGGATAAAATTGAAACTTTAGGGTATCAAGAGTTATCCAATACACCATCAAATTTCTCTTTATCATCAAACACAGAATTAGCAAATGAATTAGAAATATCGAAGTTTAAGAAGAAGAGAAGGAACAAGAAATTGTTCTGCCATAATATCGATGACTTAAATACAATTGGGTTAAAACCATATTACTTAAATGATTATAATGTTCTACCGTATCATCTGAAGAGATGGGTAAGTAACATGAATGATGCACACAACTTTAAGAATCTGATAGATGTATCAAACAAGAAAGATTCAGACGCATTGAATTTAATGCTTCATGGTTTTAGAGGTTTCAAGAAATATTAAATAAACGACAATATATAATTCTCTAACGTAAATATTATAAAGAGTAGAAAAAAAAGGACATGCATCTATATTACAATATGAAGGCTATTTATCATATGTACATAAATATATAAGGTAGAATGGATAAGAATATTCTCTTTTCCACTATGCAAAGTTTATTATTTCCTTCTTTCAACTTTATCAATAACAGCTTGGTCCTTATCTAAAACTTCCTTTAAATATTTAATACCCTTTTGTTGACTTGAAAGTATATGTGCAATTTTATCAATGTTCATATCATTGGCGGCATTCTCGCTAGTTTGTCTGTTTAAAGTAGCTGGATTAGCCGCCTTTGCATTTGTAGCTGAACCACCACCATTTTGATCTATTGTTACTATCGTACTGTCTAATTGATCTGATATATTTCTAGCACGTTCTTTTAATACAGCTAATCTTGCCCATAGTTCATTCGTCTTACCTAAACCAGATGGGTCCTTACTACGATTTAATAAATCTTTAAATTGATTCCACATTTTCTCTTCGGTAACATTTAATGGTAAGCCTCTGTTTTTCAAAAGTGCTAATTGAGAACCAAGTTTCAATAATCTAGTCTCTAACTCTACATTTTTACTATTTACTTTTAATATTCTTGATGCAATATCTATCTCATGACGTTGTTGCAGTTGATTGTTCTTTTCTAGTAATTGTTTTAAAATGATTCTAATTTGTGCAACATTTTCAATTTGTAAAATATTTCTTTGATTTAACGCTTCAAATCCTAATAATTCGACTGGGATAACCTCATTATTTGGTTTGTTCCTAATAGCTTGATCCCATTCTTCTTGTAAAATATTAGCTGGCTTGTTGTATAATAATGCCTCTTGTTCATTCACTTTGTTATATACAAACGTTCTCAATTTAGATTTTGAACTGCTTGGATCCCAAGATTCCTTACATTTAATAATCTGTTCTTGTATCTGTTGTGGATAATTTGCAGACTGTTGCTGTTGTAATGTCAAAGAAGAAGGTGTTTGTAAATTCAGAGAACTTAATATGGAATTCCCTTGGAAATGAGGTTGATTTTGTTGCGGTTGTTGTACTTGCGGTTGTTGTACTTGTGACTGTTGTGAAGACCAAGCAAATGAAGGTTGGGTAGTTTTAATCCCAAACCCAGTTTGTGGCTGCTGCTGTTGTTGTTGTTGTTGTTGCTGTTGATTATTACCGAATAAACCACCGGTCATTCCTGTGTTGGTATTCTGTGTAGCGGCATTGTTATTACCAAATAGACCACCACCAAGTGTACTTCCTGGGGCTTGAGTATTTGGATTGTTACCAAATAACCCACCGGTTGTAGTCGTATTAGTTCCACCCAATTGTGTCTTATTACCAAACAATCCCCCACTTGTGTTAGTACCAAATGTATTATTTGCAGCTGGTTGAGCAGTATTGTTACCAAATAAACCAGTTCCTGTATTTGTATTAGCATTTTGTGCGTTACTATTTCCGAATAATGAACCACCGCCTAATGTGTTTGTATTTTGAGTAGCATTGTTATTGTTATCAAATAAACCACCAGTGGTACCGGCAGTATTAGTATTTTGTGCATTGTTCCCGAATAATCCACCTGTTGGTGCTACCCCTGTAGTGTTGGCTGATCCAAATGCTGGTTTAGCTGCATTATTAGCCCCAAACATCCCACCTGTTGCTGGCTGAGTGCCAAATGTTGTAGTACCACCTAGTGATCCACCCGATTGGGTATTGTTATTGGATGCGCCGAATTGAAACATCTCTTGTTCTTGTGTTTATTGATCTAGTATAATGTTACAGTCACTGCTCAATTGGACCTCTTTCGATATCTCTTCTCCAAGTCCTATTATCCTTGTATCACTGTAATTGATACAAGGAATCCAAACAAATAGCCTCTCTCTAAGCACCCTACTTGTTATATCAAGTCATCCCAGATGATGAAGGTTCCCATTGCTCAGGCAAAAAATTGTTCAGTTAACAATTTGAGGAAAAGCAGAAAACCAAAAGTTGAAGATCGTCGATAGTGATGTATTTTCCAAGTATTCGGGTAACCCCTGCAGAAACGCGAAAATTGTGACAGAAATTGAAATTATTACCATGTTTCGCGTCTCGAAGCAATGAGCTCGAACAGTGTTACTCGAAGATCACTCGATTTCAAGAGTTATATAACTGTTGATACACTTGGTAATTGCATTAGTTGTTACCCAAAAATATTAGCAACACTACTTACACAACAAATTAAAATATTTGGCATGAGTGAACCTACTCCAATTGTAAAGGATAGAACAGTGTTTGATTCAGGAGGAAAAACTATCATTGCATTCTCCCCTGAGGATAGCAATAGACTGATTGCTGCCAATAAGAACGGTATTACCAAGATTCTGCAACTGGATAGGCTAGAACAAGAACCGGAAGTACTACAAATATCTGAAAATTTAACATCCTTGAGTGCATTATCACATGAAAGATTCATCATTTCTACCTCCAAAGGTGATGCATTTGAATATAACTATAAGACTTCAAACGAAACTCTGTTATTAAGAACTTCTTTACCGTTGAGGGATTGTTCAATTATTCATAATGGAAAAACTGCAATTTTTGCCAGTGATGATTTGGAATTAAATTCCATCGATATTGCGCAAGACAATAGCAGTTCTGATCCATCAAAGAGATCTAAACTGAGTCAAATTCTAACTTTACCTGATCAAATATCTCAATTATCATACTCTCCAAAGATTAATATCCTAGCGATTACGTTAATTAATGGTGACGTTTTATTCTATTCTTTATCCTCTTCTCAACCAAACAAAGTACACCAACTAGACAAATGTGCAATTGCAAACTCATATCCTTCCAATAGCAAAATTACATCTGAGGGAGAAAAAACGAGTAATACCAGTAAGCTAGATGCCCTATTAGATGACGATATTTCAGATCTGAGTGATGACGACGATGATAATGACGAAACTGAAAAGATTACAGACCCTGAATTCGTAGAGGCTAACAGAGTATCTACTCGTATCGCATGGCATCCAACAGGTATGTGGTTTGCTGTCCCAGATAGAACAGGTAGCGTTAAAGTCTACACATTAAAAAACTATGCGCTAGTTGATACACTACCTCCTATGTCGTCTAAGAAATTGATCGATTTACAATTCGATACAGCAAATGGTGAATACATTGCTGCAGTTGATACAGATAATAAATTAACCGTATGGAAGTGGAAGACAGGTGAAGTTCATTATACAAGACAATTTAAACGTGTACAGTTGACGAATTTGCTATGGAAGACAAATGGCGATTCTTTAGATATTATCATGGGGTCATGGATTGGTTCTGTTACTACAGTTAGTAATGTCGCTAAAGTATTATCTAATAAAACTTCAACCCTTGGGGAAGATGAAGATGTTCCAACCAAATCTACCAGAAATGGTCTTTTTGTTGATTCCGATGATGAAGATGATAATGTCAATCCAAACATTGACACCATGGCAGAAGATGACAATGGTAATGTGGATGAAGGGCTTGAGAATAACAACGATGATGGTGATGATGGGGACTTGTTCGGGGAAGGAACTGGATCAGGTAAAAGAAAGTATCATTTCGAAGATGAAGAGGAATTCATTGACGACGATGACAATGGCGGCTATATAGAAAGAAACACCTCTAACTTCCACAAGACAAAGGCACATAAATCTACTAACGTATCAAATGTGTTATCATTGAACCTACAAAGATTCAAATATAAACCAATGTCCCCAGGTGCAACCCCTTTTGCTGGATCTGACAGACGTTATTTAACTATGAATAATATTGGTTACGTTTCCACTGTTCGTAACAATGGTCAATATAGTATTACAGTATCATTTTTCGACCTTGGTAGATATAACGAATACCATTTCGAAGATTTATTTGGTTACGATCTATGTTTTTTAAATGAACACGGTACCTTGTTTGGCCAATCGAAGAGTGGACAATTGCATTATAGACCTCATGACACATTGCATTCTACGTGGACAAAATTGATATCTTTAGCTGATGGCGAAATACTTACTTCTATCGCAGCTACTACCCACAAAGTTGTTGTAGGGTCATCATTTGGTAATTGTACATCATTGAATGAGTACGGTTTGATATTGAGTATTGAAAAGTTATCACCAATTGTATTAATTACTGCATACGAGTATAGAGTCTTTATAATTCATTATTCGCCATTTCATGGGATCTCATACTCGTTATTTGAACAATCACCAACAAAGTCTATTTATTATCAAAGAGAAATACCGTTGCCAATTACATTACCTCAAACTTTATCAGGGAAAAATAGGAATGCTGATTTAGATTATGAACAATTTAATCCAACAGGTATCAAGAGTCTATTCTTTTCCCTGTACGGTGATCCGTGTGTATTTGGTGCAGATAATGTATTATTGGTATTAAGTAAATGGAGATCGAATATGGAGAGTAGATGGCTACCAATCCTAGATACCGATATGGAAATCTGGAAAATGGCAGGTGGTAAAGAAAATTCAGATGTTCACGTATGGCCACTTGGTTTAACGTATAATACATTGAACTGTGTTTTAGTAAAGGGTAAGAAGCAATGGCCAGAATTCCCACTTCCTCTGCCCTCTGAAATGGAGGTCAGAGTCCCTGTATTGGTGAAGAGTAAATTATTACAAGAGCATAAACTTAAATTGCAAAAGGAAGCAGATGAAAGAGAGTTTGATAGAGAGCTGGATGATGCTGATGCAGATGGTGAAAAGGAGACAGAGAAAGAAATTGAAGTTCCAGTAAACGTTGCCGCTGAAGAAGAGTATATACGTTCAAAGGTGTTGTCTTCTCTATTGACAGATACAATTGAAAATGATGGTGAAATGTACGGTAATGAAAATGACCTCCTGCAAACATTAATCGGTACATTTGATAAATCTTTGTTAAGACTGTTTGCGGTAGCATGTTCTGGCCAGGATGCCGAGAAGGCGTTCTCAATAGTGCAAGAATTGAAACAAGATAGAGCATTGACTGCAGCTGCAAAAATTTCGGAAAGAGCTGAAATGATGACTTTAATGAAACGTATCAATGACTTAAGAGAGACCAGATTTGAACAACAAATTAACAATATATAATAATAACAATATTTATTCCTCATCGTTATGTAACTATAATAAAATACCACAAAGCATATATATATACAGACTATTATAGATCGCTGTCCAGATCTATACGTGTGTAGATCAATCAAAACCTTTCGTTGAGTTGTTCTTTATGTTGGTGTTGTTCTGTGTTCAGGTCATCGCTGGTTTCACATACAAATTGGTGTAGCACGTAGAAAACGATTTCGAGAGCGAAAAAAATTTAGTGCGGTGAGAAATGGAAAAAGTTTCACTGAAAAATTTCAGTTAGTGATGAGCTTTATTGTAACGATGAGGTACCGCTTATTACACAATTGGTAATAAAATATATTTAAGATACCAAAAGATTAACATACAAATTGTGAAGTATAGACAAACGAACTATCGACAAATAACAAGCACAACAGTAGATAAGTAAAAAGTACAAAAATGTCGGAAAAATCTACATCTGAACAAAGAAAAAGGTCGAGGGATGATAGAGATAAACGTGATGCCGATGAGGATATCACGGATGTTTCCTCAGGGGAAGAAGAAGTTGTTGATTCCCTGGGTGAGGATGAGGATATTGAATCTGATGAGGAATTCCAAGGTGAAAACCCTGCCGATAAGAGAAGACGTTTGGCTAAACAATATTTGGAAAATTTGAAAGCTGAAGCTAATGAAATTGATACAGGTCTTGGCAATGTACCAGAAGGTGAAAACGCTAGAGAAATTGATGAATATAATAATTTTGATGCAGCCGATTTGGATAGAGATATTATTGCAGCAAGATTGAAACAAGATGTTGCAGAACAAAAAGGTCGTATGTTCAGATTAATTGGTGATAAACTATTAATTTCCGAAGCCAATATATCCTTTACTAGAGTAGGTGAAAAGAATTTAACTGGGTTAAGTTGTCATCAATCAGAACTTAATAAATTCGATGCAGAGACTGAACAAAGTAGATTGAATGGTTCTAATAAGAAACTTGGTAAAATTTTTGCATACACCGTCAGTAAGGATATGTGTCTAACCAAATACGATATAACAGATTTTACCCAGAGACCAAAGAAGGTAAAGCATACTAAAGGTGGTGTTAGATTCTTCCCAAAATCAAATATTGAAATTGAAAATACAACACAAGGTCATTACGATGAAATATTGGCTGTAGCTGCCTCTCCGGATGGTAAATATGTTGTAACGGGGGGTAGAGATAGAAAATTAATAATATGGAGTTCAGAATCCTTAGCGCCAATTAAAGTAATTCCAACCAAAGATCGTCGTGGTCAAGTTCTAGCAATGACATTTAGAAAGAATTCAGACCAATTATATGTATCCTGTGCTGATTATAAGATCAGAACATATTCAATTAATCAATTCTCCCAGTTAGAAATCCTATATGGTCATCAGGATGCGGTAGTTGATATTTCTGCTCTAGGTATGGAAAGATGTGTCACCGTTGGTTCTCGTGATAGAACAGCTATGTTATGGAAAATCCCTGATGAGACAAGATTAACATTTAGAGGTGGTGAAGATTCCCAAAAATTATTGAAAAGATGGATGAAAGCTAACGCCACTGAAAATGAGGATGGTGAAATTACGTACCCCGATGAAAGTGAGGCTCCTATTTTCCATACAGAAGGTAGTATTGATGTTGTCAGTATGATTGATGATTCACATTTCATAACAGGTTCTGATAACGGTAATTTAGCTCTGTGGTCCATCTCAAAGAAGAAGCCTATACATATTGAAAGAGAAGCGCATGGTTTAATGGAAGGTCCAACTTTAGAAACTATTTCTGGTGAATCCAATCATGATATAAAACTGAGACAATTACAAAATAAAAAGCTACAACACCCTTATTGGATTACAGCTATTTATGCTATCCCATACTCTAACACATTTATTTCCGGTTCTTGGAATGGTTCATTAAAAGTATGGTCCCTAGAAGAAAATTTGAGATCATTTAAACTCATTGGCGAATTACCAAATTGTAAGGGTATCGTGACCAAGATACAGGCTGTTGAAAGTGGTAAACGTGATAAAGAAGTCTTCCGTGTTTTAGCAAGTGTTGCGAAAGAACATAGACTGGGTAGATGGGTAACTAAAGTCCCAGAGGCAAGAAACGGTATATACTCAGCTACCATCAATCAAATAACTTTTTGAAAGTTTTTTTTATATGTATTTAAAATGGAACTGCATAATCTGTATAATATATTTAACACCATTTACATAATATATAAAGAGAATTTAAAAGTGATCTTAATTAAAGAAATGCATTCGATGAAACCCTAGTTTGTAACAGGATATTGTAAGAAAAGTGATGCGTCAATTTTTGAGACAAGAATGGCACGTTTGTTACCAAAACACCTTATATTCGTTACAATCAAAATTTAATATGTTAAATTCATTGCTAAAGGTTTCTTTGGCAATAATGAAATGGAATACAACTTTCAAAAAATGAATTGAAATTTGAGTAATATATAAATAAAAGCGTAGCAGTTTATGTACAAATATAGACTACTATTTGGACATCCTTCACAGTAAATTGAAGCATCAACCATATGTATTATGTGGCTTTCCTGTCAGTTTTGACTTTGTATTTGTAAAATCTTGAAAGTTATAAGCATCGTATGGGTTTCTACTTCCTTTATATGACATTTAATTTATTCATTATATATACATTCATAAATCTTCAACTTTATAGACCTAGAAAATTTTCCTAACGTTGAGTTTGTGTTGCACTACCTTTGTACTTTTTCGACTACTGAATATTTAAAGTTGCCATACATTTCAACCACTATTCTTTTTCCTACATTCTTGTCAAGTCTTTTTGCATTTTAGGAAATCCCAGTATCTTTAGTATTCCTTCATCTATAGAGGTTGACAGTAAGTATTGACGTGTTTCTGATTGTTCTTGATTTGAATATATTAAAAATATGATTTTTTTTTATCAGTTTTGGTGTACCTCTGCTTGCCACTATCCCCCTTAGTTACCACCTGAGTGGGGTCTCATTTTAAACAAAAAAATTGCATATATTATCTTCTTTTGACATTGATATTTGATATTACCCATCTAATTATTTTCCCCTTGGTAGCTGAGGGTAGTTCCCAATATTTTAATTTGTTTAAATATTAGAATATTAATGATACCATAGATGATGCTCATTTAGTGATACATTTTACTTATTAATATAACCGGGCAGTTACCGTTACGCAAAGATTTTAGATCCAACTTTCGACTGGTATTTAGAGAGCAGTTTTCGAGAAATTTTCAGAAATTAATGACTTCATGGCCAAGCTGGTTAAGGCGTGCGACTGTTAATCGCAAGATCGTGAGTTCAATCCTCACTGAGGTCGTTTATTTTTTGCTAGTTGTACCGACTTCAATTCTTATATTTTTGCCATTTTTTTACATGAAATTGACTCTAAAACGTTATATTAATCGGTTCAAATCAAAATGGCATGCTTTTATCCCATTTCTATCTTGTTTTACCGATGTTTCTTTATCCTATTCGATTTAGCCGCTAAAGCATCTTCTAAAAAAAAAATATTATATATACCAGCGGAACAATCTGGGGATCACTTTTCAAAATTGACATGTAATGAAATGAAATTAATATTGAATATTTAAGAATATGTAAATGAAAAGTCTATAAATGATAAATATATAAATCGTTTATGCAAAAATGAAGTACTTGTGTGCGTACTTTAATAAATTAATTTTTTTTCTTTTATTTGGACTGATCAATTAATGCAAAATTATGAAGGTTGAAAAAGGAACCTTCGTTCGTTAAAATGTATGCTGAATATGTGTACGATTGTTGTGATTTTCGTCTTTATGATAGATTAAGCAGATGGAATAAAAAAGTTAATCTGAGTTTGTATTGTTGTGTGGAGGCTGTGGGGTTAATTCGATTTCTTCTGGTTGAACACTTTTCTCATTGACATTGATGTTGTCATGAGATGTAGTAGATGATGATGATGTTGGGATATAAGTATCTGCAGTGACGTCACTTGTCGGTGACACATGATGAGTTTGTTTGTCATCGGTTTCCTTACGAAGATGGTTATTTTGTTGTGAATTTGTTATAATGTCATCTGTTTCTGTTTCTGTATCATGGTTATTATCTGATCCGTGCATATTATCTGTATCTACACCCCATTCATAATAATCTCTTCTAACTTCGACGTAATCGTAAGCGAATTCACCGATTTGATCCTCATCTAGACCGTTAGCTTCTGCTTCTTCGCTGACTCTTAATTTAACGAAAGGAATAATATCTAATACGAAACAGATGATTGCTGTAACAACGGCACAATAACCCATGACAGCTGCGATATAAGCGATCTGTTTATACATTTGTCTGTAATTATGAGTTAACCAACCACCTCTATGTTCTGTAGTTCCATCCATACCAATGACCCAATCTGCAGCGAATAAAGCGTTAAAAATTAATCCTACGACCCCTGCGATACCATGTTCCGCTAACAGATCCATTGAATCATCAACATTTAAATAATATTTGATCTTAGTGGCGAAATTACAAACTACACCTGCTACGATACCTTGGATTAAAGAAGCATATAATGTAATACAACCACTCGATGGAGTTGCAGCAACAAGACCACAAATGATACCTGAACATAGACCTACAGTTGACCATTTTTTCTCGGATCTATAATCTAATAGACACCAAGTCATTCCTCCTGTTACTGCGCTGATATTAGTGTTGAAGAAAGCATAAGCAGATCTTAAATTTGGTGAAAGAGAACTTGCAGAGTTGAACAATAGCCAACCAAACCATAAGATTCCTGTTCCCATTGTTACCATTGAGACATTATGAGGTCTAAAATTGATTAATAATTTTTCTCTTCTACGTCCTAGAAAGATTGAATAAACGAAACCTGCAACAGCTGAAACAATTTCAAGAAATCCACCTGCCCAATCCAATACACCCCATTGATAAGCCCAACCACCTGGTGACCAAATCCAATAACAAATTGGACAATAGACTACAGTTGCGAAGATGAATAAGAAGACCATATGAGGTAATAATCTACCACGTTCTGCGGTAGCACCAGAGACAATACTTAATGTAACACACATAAACATCATTTGGAAACCTGCATAAGCAATCTCTGGATAAGCATCCGATTGATTAACTTTCCCATAAACGTTTCTAAGACCAAACGAATTCATATCACCAATAAATTTATGATTTTTGGCAGTCTTTGAAAATGCTAAAGAATAACCCCAAAAATACCATTGTAACATACCAACTAAAGTTGACATCAATACAACCCAAATTAATGCTAAAGCAGATTTTCTTCTTGCTAAACCTGAATAAAGGAAACCTAAACCAGGTACCATGAAAAATACCATAGCTGCACCTATTATCATGAATGCAACAGTTGCACCATCGTATTCTTCATGCCATTGATAACCATGTGAACTACGTGTCATAGAATAGCTTTTGTATATTGTTATATCGTTATAGTAATTATCAGAAACACAAAAAGAATGGGACTAATAAGGGAAGATAACCAAAATAAAAGATATAAAAAGGGAAATAGATATCAGTATCGTAATCTTATCTTATCTTTTTATATATATATATAAAAGGTGAAAATAACGAGGATATTTTTTTTTTCCTGTTAATAAAGGTGAAAAATCTATTGTATATCTGTGAACAATGCCAGATATTTTACAATATCTGTTTGATATAAATGGATTTGGGCTATTATTAGATATAAAGAGAGATGTGATTATATATATATATATATATAAACAATTGAAATTCAAGGTTATTTCAAAAAAAAAAAGATATATTGTATATTATATAATATCAAACTTCCCGTACCGAAAATGTCTATGAGTTATAGAAAGAGAGGGACAAAACGACATAATAATGTAAAATGATAATCAGCATAATGAAAGCAAGAGACAAACCGGTGAAAATTTTAGTCAATCCAATCATCCCATCGTCAATTTTTTTGAAAGAATGGATGAAATGAAATCGAGTAAATCAGTTCGAGCCACTGCAAAACGCAAGAGAGAAAAAAAAACTGCTCAGTTCGAAATTAAATCCTCAGGCCGTGAGGAGAGCAGAGAGAAATGCAGTGCAGTGCGGTGCGGTACGTAATAAATATTTAGTTGTTTTGTGTGGGTGGGTGTCGTACATAGTGATGGGGTTTTTCCCATAATAAGCGGAGATTTTATTCCGAGGGGAAACAAAGTTTGCGGTGTTGTGCGGGGATGTCTGAGTGCGGGTGACTCAGCACAAACTGGCAAGAGATTTGGGGACAGGGAGGCGAGAGTTGTGCGGTGGTGTCTGTGTGCGCGGGAACGGCAACTTTCTTTCTTTTTTGTTGTTGTTGTTGTTGTTTGGGAGGGTGCCGGTGCTGCGGCGTTGTCTGCGCCCGCGCTCTCTCTTTCTCTTTCCCAGAGAGAAAATAAAGCAACGGGTGGCGTGCCTGTACTGATAAGGGCAGTGAGATTAGATAACGTTCTCGGATATGATTGGTCGCTTCTCGGGGGACAGACAATCCCCTGTACAAAACAGATTAATCCATTTAGATGTACCAACAATAAGTGGCAAAACACAGCGACAGTTGACACTTTACAATAATAATACAATAATTGAAGACACCACCCATACAGACAAGAGACAATAGATTTCTATTGTTTAGCACATAGCTATATATATAAGGGGAAAGATAAGACAATCGGGAACGGAATTGTTCCGTTTATTGTTGTTGCTGTTTATTTATTTGTATAAATGATCAATTAATCGGAGAATCTGTTGGCAACCCAAGGTACTGGGAACGTTCCAGGCCCTCAGTGAACAAGGTGGGCGTTGTCCACCGGTGATAAAGACCACATGTCCTCTGTGTCATCTGTCACTGTGACACAATCTCGTGTCGTGTCGTCTAATATGGTAAGAACTGTTCTATGCGCATTGATCCTCTATGGTAAGTTATCTTATTTATTATTACAGCGAGTTATGAATATGTATACATATAACATGTTTGTTCTTAACATATGTAGTCCTTTCGAAATGAATTAGAACAAGAACACATTATTTTTCATACTCTTCCAGTCTTGTTTTTGTGAATCACACTACGTTACATCAAATAGAGTGCTCAATTATATACAACCTTTCCACAAATTATTCGTTACTTTGTACTTGGTAATATTCATCTACCGGGCCAATCCTAGTTGCACTATTTTATACGTATATAAACTCAAAAATTATCATTATTAACGTTTTGTTTACATGGTGACAGCGGTTAGCATCTTCCTCTACTCACATCAACGACAACATTTGGAAAACATCGTCAAATCTAACATTAAAAATTCAATACAAAATATTAAAAAACAACAAATAATTACTTATTATACACTTAATTACAGAAATTATCAGCAAATTTACGTTTCTCTTTAATATCTAGTGTCTTTGAAACTAGTTTATATTTATCACCATCATTCAATTCTTCACGAATTGAATCCAATGCATCATTCTCTTTAGATAATCTATGTATTTGATGAATTCTAACCTTGGCGATACATTTATATTTAATAACTAATTTCATTAAATATTGAATTTTTGATCCACCTAATGGTGTAACTAATGAATTATTAACTTTAATAGTAATTGGAATAATATCAACATTAGAATTCTCTTCACCTAATAAAACATTCTCAATTAAAGATTTATTGATTTGGAACGGTAGGATAGATTTACCATTAGAACATGTACCTTCACCGAATATTATCCATGTATTGTTCTTTAGTTGTTCAGGTGTAACCTCTTTAATCAATGTACCATAATTTTTTGTAACATCTAATGATTTCCCACTCATTGAAAAATCAATAAATTGTTTCAATGTCAATTCATATAATTCTTTAGTGGACTCATTTGGTACTATATATTTAATCGAATTATTATCATTTGTAATATATTGTAATATGATACCACTAATTACAGAACAATAATTAACAATATATATTTGTCCCTTTTGTAAATGATATTTCTGTGGATTTTTATTCAAAATACTTCTTTTAACACCTTGAACTTGAAAATCAATCTTGATCCTACCATTTGTCAACCCAGTTAAAAATAAAATCTTTAAATTAATAAAAGGGGTAAGGATAACTAGTGGTAAAAGTAATATACATCTAACAATATACAATATCAAATTAACAAAATTAATCACAATTGAACCATTGAAAAAAATTGCCTCTTTGTCCGTAGTAGGTGGTTGGAATGGCGCAATACCAGTACCTTTATCCCTCCAATTAGTATACTTCTCCATACCTTCCTTATCTCTGTTTACTTCTACTTATCCAATTTCCCACTGATGAGCAACAATATCTCTCTTTGTTGTCAATGTTTTCCCCTTTCCTTCTTTTATACGCGTAGCTGAAAATTTCACACGTCAACTAAACGAAGAACAAATAATTGACAACATGTCATTTTATTATATAAGATTTGCATAAGTGAAAACAAAATAAACAAGCAAACTATATATAAATTCGTTTCTTTTGCTAATACAACATATCATAACGATATTCTATTACCATCGACATGTCATTCGATGATGTTTTACATCGTGGGGACGACTTCTTAAATCAATACCCAAGAAGAAGTAAAGCATGGAGATTTTTCTCATATAGTACCTCCGTATTCGTCATTGGTGTATCCAAATTAATTATCAAGACTTTCTATTCAGTGAAATTAAATAACTATGATAATTTAACTTTAGCACGTAGTAGATCTCGTGAGGAGAACAGAGGAATGATGACCGTAATGAATCACATGTCTACCGTTGATGATCCATTCATTTGGGCAACTTTACCAATGTCAATATATTCCTCCTTAAATAACATGAGATGGTGTCTTGGGGCACACAACATTTGTTTCGCAAATAAAATCAAATCTTTCTTCTTCTCTGCTGGTCAAGTCTTATCTACTGAAAGATTCGGTGCTGGTCCATTCCAAGGCGCCATTGATGCATCCATCCGTTTATTAAGTCCAGATAATACAATTCCTTATCGTGATGATAAAGTTACTAAGTTCAAGGGGAATCGTGCTGTATTAGAGAAGTATTTACCACCTATAGTTAGAAAAAAGCCTTCTTGGGTTCATGTTTATCCGGAGGGGTTTGTTCTGCAATTACATCCACCATTTCAAAATTCAATGAGATATTTTAAATGGGGGATCACTAGAATGATACTAGAGGCAACAAAACCACCTATCGTGTTACCTATTTTCACAACAGGGTTTGAAAATATTTTGCCTGAGGATGAGACAAAATCGGGATTTAAACAATTTTTAGATAGTATAGGTACCAAAATTAACGTCTCATTTGGTAAACCATTGGATGATTCATTGATTGATACATATAGAGACGAATGGAATCAATTGGTATCGAAATATAGTAAGCCAGGTGAAACGGACCTGAATGATGAATTGAAGTTTGGCCCTGAAGCACAAAATCTAAGAAGTAGATTGGCAGGTGAATTAAGAACCGCAGTTGCAAATATACGTTCTGAACAACCTGATTTACCAAGAGAAGATCCAAGATTTAGTAGCCCGAAATGGTGGAAACGTTATACACAAACAGAAGGGAAATCAGATCCCGATGTCAAGTTCATTGGACAAAATTGGGCAATTAGAAGATTACAAAAATTCTTAAACATTGAACCAACAAGTGAAAAGATTGATAAGAAATCAATAGATACAGAAAAGGATCATGATACTACCAACGTCACCCCAAGTTCAAAACCTGATTTTAACAAAAAGAATAATTGAAATATTTTAAAAAAAGAAAAAAAAATCAAGGAAAAAAGGACATAGCTCTTGAACCGTAAATAATCTCTTTTTGTTCCACGACAAATACCATTTACTATGTACTTACGTAGTTATAGAAATATGATGATAACATTATGAATATACAATATATGAGCTCCTCTCTTATATGTTGCCCTTTTGCATCTTTGTTGCATTCACCTTTGAGGCAAATCTCAATGAGTTCAGTGTTTCATTGATATGATTCGATGCACCTGATATATTAACAAACATCAGTGTCTTAGAATTACCTGTAAGTGAGTTTTGTAACAAATATGTCAATTTTGAATTCCTAAATGGAATATGTCTTTTATTCACAGAACTATCATTCAATGCATGGATAACATCACCTAGACAACTCAGGGATTTATTAATATGCTGGGTTTCTCTTAATCTCTCCCCGTCAACATGTGCAACATTAATTCTTTCAGAACCTGCTAAATCAATTAAGTTCAGCGTACCTTCTGATCTCTCCCCTGTCATTGAATTTTCACCCTTCAAATGAACAATAAAGATACTATGTGAACGAGATGAATGTTCATTAGATTTTGTACTGGCAGTACTTCTTAGCTTAGAAGCTCTCCGTAAGACAGCCTCTACTGTTGCCTCACTATCCAGTTCACATGTTGTTACATTTGTGATTGTAGTATCTTGCGTTTCCATATTATGTCTAATATCATGTCTAGTAGTTGCCTCTGTATCATCGTTTGAATTACTACTACGTAACAAATCAACAATATTTTCGTTATAAATTTCAACAAATTGACATGTAATAGAATATTTCCAACCTCTTTCCTTTAAATTTTCTGTCCAATTGAAAATATGAACAATAGTAGATGGAATTATACCATCTTCTGGGTTTAGCATTGTATACGTCTTACCTGACCCCGTTTGACCATATGCAAATATACAAACATTGTAACCGTCAAGGGCACTCTGGACCAATTGACCGACCTCATTGAAAACATCGGTATTGTTATCTTTTGTATTAAAAATTTTATCAAATTTAAAATTGAAATTTTGGGTGCTAGTTGAATTAGCATGAATATTATTTTTAGAGATTTCTATCTGTTGGGTACCATTGGTATCATCAAATGGGGATATCTTAAGATGTTCTGTATCCTTATTTTCTTTAGCAAGCGTCGGTCTTATTCTACAATAAACTCGTATATTACCTCTTAATTCTTGTAAATTGTTATGTAGGATTCTTCTAATAGTTTCTTCTTTGACTAATTCATTATTTACTAGTATCAATTTATTCTTAATATCTTCAACCTTTTGGGTCAACTTTTCTGAGTTAATCTTAGTTTCATTAATTTGTTCTGTTTTCTCGGCTATCTGAGTTACAAGGTCTTTCGTTTCACTGCTTCGTTTTTGCAATACAGTTTGAAGTTCTTCATATTTAGATTTTGCTTCATTTAATTTTTTTGTAAGAGTTTCAACTTTTGGATTAATATCATTATTCAATTCCTTTTCATATTTTTCAATATCTTGTGTCATTTTGGTCCTTTTATCAATCTCGGCTGTCCAATTTGATTGATATTTCTCTAACCATTCTTCTCTGAGACATAGATATTTATTATCCAATTCTTGTTTTAATTCAGCCAATGTAGTATCATTAGTCAATATTTTATTACGTTTACCTTCGACCTGCTCTAAGAGATCGTTTCTCTTCTTTTCAAACTCTTTAATTCTATCCTGTTTCAATTTTTCAATCTTCATATTATATTCATTTTTCAACTTATTCAATTCACTTTGATTCTTAGCCTCCAATTCCTTCAAATGTAATTGGTGACCTCTTTCAAGGATACGTTTCTTTTCAACACTATCATTCTTACATCTTTTCAATTCATTCTGCTTCAATCTTAAGTCATTCTCAATTTTTCTTTTCTCCGAGGACATATTATCCCATCTAATTTGAATCTCTTGATGTTGCAACTTATAAGTTTCGTATTCATCAATCTTGGTGTCAAGGATAGATTTTTTCTTGTACAGTGTCTCTTGCAACTCATTCAATTCAACAACGTTATTCTTATAGAATTTAGTCAAATTTGAACTACTTGAGTTACCGCTATATTTCAATTCATTAGTCTGTGGTACACGAGAAAGCATAGTATTTCTTTTCTCTGCTTGGAAATTCGCATTAGTCTGCATCTTAGAAGGCGGTGAACTTGTGTAACGTCTCTTCTGTTGCACATTGCCTGGCAGGGATAATCTAGTTGCCATTGTTGGTGATGGGATCAGACTAGGCTCTCTCGAGACACGTAGCGGAGTAGTAGGAGTATCCCTCATCGATTCGATTTTTTGAGTCTTTTCAATTGGGTAAATATATTGTACTGATTTTACAGATGCTAATATACCTGATTATATACGGCGGAATCCATCAACTTAACGTTTCAAAGTTGCAACAGATCTGTTTCGTTATTGTTTACAAATCAATGCATAAGTTTGTTTACATTTTCTTATTTTTTTTGGACCAAGAGGGTAACGCGTCTTGAACATTTTCCCAAAAGATCGTTTTTCACCGCTTCTCGGAATCTTCAAAATTTTGCGATGAGTTGCAATGAAATTTTTCAATACTTATACAGAACAGGATAAAAGTGAATGTGAGGTTGAAGTGAGCTTTAGAAGGAACGCTACTTTGACTAGTAAGGAGTAACATCTTCAGATAACACTATATACATATACACGACTTATAGTAAAGATGAGTTCCAAGGGAAAAGTCACTGTCGGAGGAAAGAAGAGAAGTAGACCAGTTACCAAAAAGGTCGAAGAGAAACCTGTTGAGTCAGCTAGCGGTAGCGAATCTGAAGCCTCTGATGAAAGCAACGATGAGTCTGCAGATGACAACGAGGAAGCTGATGAAGAAGTAGAGGAAGCTGATGAAGAAAGTGATAATGACTTCCCAAGAAAAAAGAAGTCTAAGAATAGTAAACATGATGATGGTTCCAATGAGTTCTCTAGTGCCATGTCTGCTATTTTATCATCTCATTTAAAAGCTTACGATAGAAAGGATCCTATTATGGCAAGAAATAAGAAAGTATTGAAGGAAAATGAATCATCAAAATTAGAATATAAGGCAAAGAAGGCATTAGTTGCTGAAAAGAAGAAATTGTTAAATAAGACAAGAAAGACCGATATTATTCCTATTGCATCTGATGCACACCATACCGGTGAAGAAATCAGAGAAATTATTGCCAAGGAAGCAAGATTAAGAAAGATTGCACAAAAGGGTGTAGTGAAGTTATTCAATGCCATTTTATCTACCCAAGTAAGAACCAACAAGGAAGTTGAAGATACTATGGGTGACGTTAGAAATAAGAGTGAAAGAAGAGAATTAATTACAGAAGTATCGAAAGAAAAATTCTTGGATCTAGTCAAGGCTGCGGGTGACGAAGAATAAGGTTATCTCAGCGAACCCTATTCATTCTCATTTCCCTATTCCCTTACATATAATGCATTCATATATAATATCATCATTTCATAAACTTTGTAACATCAACAAAACAATGTATATTAGCTATTAAGATTACTTTCCCAATTGTTATTTCTTTTTGACCAATGTTTTTATTATTATTTTTTATTTATTTGCTTATATAGAAAATGTATAATGATGTTAATTTACATAATTTTAGATAATAATTTATCTACAAAGTTACCGTATACATAACAAATGGTTCATACTCTGTATCAACCAAGGATGCATATTGATGTAGGTTAGAATCATCTTTGTTTATCTTACCGTTCTTATCCACAGCAAATGCGTTACCACCTAAGAAACCAAATGCAGTAATTAACTCAGTTTTACATTTATTCAACATCTTTGGTGGAACAGCAATGATTTTGGTGTTAAAATGTGGTGGTAAACCATAACGTAAGACAGATTCAACGTAGACACGTAGAGTCTTAATATGAAACCAATTCATAAATACATCAACATAAGCTGCTTTAGCTAATCTGACTAATTGTAAACGTAATGAATGTTCTAAACTAGCAGCAGAATCATGCTCTTTCTTTAATTCTTCAATTAATTCTTCAGAATAATTGAATTCACGTGGGATGAACTTTTGTTCTCTGGCAGCTGTAATAAATTCTTGTAAATTCTTCTTAAATAGATGGACGTTGTATAGAATATATTCAGAGTCTTGTGATAGGATAGAAGCAGAACCTGGGACAACATTTTTGGCGAGCGTTTCATAAGATTCTTCAAATTTACCCTTTAAGTTCTTTGGTACAGCGACCAAGATTGTAGTTAAATGCTCGGAATGTGGAACAAAATCCTCTGGCTTAACGATATCATGTAATGAACGAACAGATAAATCACCAGTTTGCTTTCTTTCAGCTGCAGCTAGATTTGTCTTTGCGTTGTTATAGTTTGTGTAAGTGGCTCTTACATCTGCATCTAATTGAGATGATTCACCAGAGATCATATTTATTAATTCTTTAATATCCTTATCTAATTTAAATTTTCTAGTTTGCCAGTGGAAGTTTTCTAAATATTCTGGAACTGGGACATTATTAATTGGGATAGTCTTATATTCATTAGTATTGCTTTCATTTAATCCAGATAAAATTTCAATAATTTTACCAATAGAGGCACCCATTTGATTATCTATCTTACTCAATTCTTCAGATTCAACAATTAAAGTATCTAAGGAACCAATTTTAAATTCAGGGACTTCGAATTTGGAGACAAAGGCCTTACCACCAAGTAATTGCTGTTGTAACCATGAATCAGTATCTAAACCTGAATTATTTATTGGTTTAGCACTGGCAGGAACAGAGAATAGAACAAACTCGTTAGCGGTGTATAAAGTAGCCATTGTTAACTCTTTGTGCTGTTATGATACTGGTTTTCTCAGTAAATTGAGCAATAAAACATTAACCGTTTTTTATATACACTTATATCTGATTATATATACACATTCGTGTATAGATGTAGTCACTGATCGCTATGCAACCAATCTTGAAGTTGCTGCTTATGGCTGTAAATTGAAGACAATTCTCGCATTTTTGGCAGCCCGCACTATGAAAAGCTGCCAGAGCACCGCGAATGTTACCCTCAATGGCTGCAAAGTGAATATAAATCCATGAGACTGCTATTGATAACTTAGTGAATTTATATAAACATATATAAGTCATACAGTTGTATTAAATATTGCACGATGTGCTAAGTTATCTTTGTTATCAATATCAAAAAAGCATACAATATGATGCATCATCTCTTTACATAACGTTGTTAAAAATATATACAAAAACTGTAGAAATCAAAAAAAAAAAAATAATTTGTCATTAGAAACAGATAGAAAGGTATAAAATTATATAAATTGTTATAAAACTCTCTATTTTAAGACCTTACCGTCAGAAATTTCTCTGCTTTCACCGTTGACAACAACTGGCTTATCCCAAGCCCACATGTTGTTGATGAATTCCTTGTCGTCATCCTTGGTTGGGTCTAGCTTAGCGTAAGAGTAAGATTCCCAATCTGGAGCAACATCGAAAGCTGGAGCGTAATCTTGACCTCTGATCATGATAGCACCGGTGATACCGTTGTTGTTGTTTTCACCGTATACAACCATACAACCGAAAACGTACTTGGTAGAAGCAGTTAATCTGTTGAAGAAACCACCAACTAAATTGTTAGACATGAAAGTTAGAGTTAATTCATCATTGTATTTGTAGTCAACCTTCCACATGGAGTATTCTTCTGGGTTGTAGTGTTCCCAGAACCATGGTAGAGCAACTTCTCTAGTTTCTTCGTTAGAGTACTTTCTCTTCCAGTCATCTAGAATGAAGGTGGACTTACCTAAAGCTTCTAATGGATGCTTTGGTTTCTTTTCAGCTGGAGCTGGAGCTTCTTCCTTCTTAGCAGCATCCTTCTTCTTTGGTTGTTGTTCAGCCTTCTTTGGCTTGTCCTTCTTTTCCTTCTTTGGTGGAACGTAAGCTAAAGCCTTTTCAGCGTACTTGAATTCTGGGAAAGCTAACTTACCTAATTCAGAAGCAACAACAGTGTTTAACCATCTAACTAAGTATGGGTGAGCCTTCTTGAAGTCAGCACCTAGAATGGAAGAACAAGCAGTAGTCCAAGCAGTAGCACATTGTAAATCAGCTAGAGTGATCTTTTCAGTAGCGATATAAGTGTGAGTCTTTAATCTTTCTTCGAAGACGTTAGCGTACTTTTCAATTAAAGCAAAACGACCATCGTTTTCCTTCTTGTTGAATTGAGTAATACCCTTGATAGATAAGATGTTACCGAAGATAGCGGAGAATAAGTTGGTGTTACCGACAGAGACCCATCTTAGAACTTGAGTCTTTTCAGCGTCAGTCTTACCCTTTAGAACAGTCTTAACCTTTTCATCTGGAATTAAACCAGTGACGTAGTAAAGTAAAGCGATTTCTTCAGTGATCTTGAAACCCTTTGGACCAACAAAAGCTGGGATTTGACCTAATGGGAATTTCTTTTCGAAATCAGCGACAGTAGACTTGTCAACAGAAGTGATATCCAAGTTAAACTTCTTGATTAAAGCTTGAACTGGTAGACATCTAGTAGTACCGGAAGTGTATAAAGTACCTTGGGACATGATTAATAACGTACGGATCTTACAATTGGAAATGAAAAAAACTCAATTGAAATACAACAATCAAAAATACAAAGTGTATGACACCAGGACAAAGGCAATTGCACTTGTCACTCACTTATATAGAAACAGTTCTTGTCCATAAAGCTACGTCCATTAGTTGTTGTTGTTGCCAATTGGAGATGAAAATTTTTTTCCAATTTGGTACCTCATCGCCTGGACCAAAAAAATTTTCAGGAAAAAGATTACCCGCACAATTGCTGAAAAATTTTTCTGAGTTGAAATTTCATTTATTGCCGATGAGAAACTCCCATAGAACATGAGATGCGATGAGATGAGGTAGGCAAAGATATAAGAAGAACTACCTTATAAGTATACTTTCCATTATTTCTAACATACCAAATATAATAGCACGCGGAATAATCATGGGCAACTCACTAGAAGAGAGATTAAGAGCGAACTCCAGTGCGTTTGATGGATTATTGGAATTGATCCCAGCTAAATATTATTATGACGAACAGACTCAAGATCAATGGAAAGCCAAGAAGAAGAGTAAAAGTCAAGCCAAGGATGATAAATCAAAAAAGTTAGATCCAAATTCTCAAAGTGAAGAAGTTTCAACCGCCTTAGATGTTATGAAAAGAAGAGAAGTTAATGCTAAACCTGTTGTCTTACCTGGTCAAAGATTAAAAGAAATGAGAGAAGCTCAAAGACAAGCTGCTGCAACAGAAGCGATTCAACAACAGAAGAATAAGAAGGATGAAGACGAAGACGATGAAGATCTGAATGAACATGAAACTATTAAAATGGTATTCGACGATGAAGGCAATGCAATGAAGGACTCCAATGAAGAATCTGCATCCGAAGCTGAAACTGAAGGAGAGAAGCACGCTGCTATTAAGGAAGCTAAGAAACAAGAACACAATAAACAATCAGAAGAAACCAAATTAAAGAAACAAAGAAATTTAGAGGCACTACGTGCTAAATTACAATCAAAGATTCAAAATATGAAAAATAAGAGAAAAGCACCAGGTTCAAAGGTTGATGGTGCACCTGCCTCAAGAGAAGCTATTCTAAAACAGAGACAACATAGAGATGAACTTAGAAAGAAAAGAGTGTTACCAGAAAATGATGACAGTGATTCAGATAATAGCGATATCGAAGATGATGACGATATTATTACCGATGGGCCACAAAGAAAAAAATCTAAAAATGATGATATTAATGCCGATGGTGTGATATTCCAAAATATAATGTTCGATGATGGTGATAGAGCTACATCAGATTTACAGAGGATAAGGAAGAATGGTCAAGGTAAGAAAAAGGGTCCAGCTAAGAATGATTTAAAGGCACATTTAAAGATATTAGAAGATAGAAAAAGTAAATTAGCATCTCGAGATGAATTAGATCAAATCAAACAAAAGGAGAAAGATAAATGGCAAAGAACTATGCTTCAAACTGAAGGTATCAAAATTAAAGATGATGAAAAATTATTAAAGAAAGCCATTAAGAGAAAGGAAGCTAAAAAGAGAAAATCTGAAATTGAATGGAAAGAACGTAAACAATTAGTAGCAGATACCAAAGCAGAAAGAGTAAAGAGAAGAGAGGAAAACTTAAAGATTAGAAAAGAGAATAAAGGTGTGAAAAGATCTAAACAACAAAAGATGAAACGTAAATTTAAAGGGATTATAACACCAAAGAAAAGAGCTGGTTTTGAAGGTCGTTTGAAATCTGGTAAAGGTAGAAAGTAAAAGTAGAGTTAAAAGCATAAAAAAATAACAGATAATAATACATATATAGATAAGATCATCCCATTATTTCATAAGTATATTATTTTAGTCATAATCATTTCATGTAATATATAAAAATAACAAAAAAATAAAGAAAAAAATATTTATAAGAATATATTTGAAGAGGAATTATACATGACATTCCTGATTGGAATTTTGAAAATTTTCGAAATATAAATTGTAATGAAGTTTACAACCGGGATTAAACGCTGTGTCACAATTAATACATCGAACATCACTTACATACTCGCTAAAAGTCATTGCCCCAAAACATTTCCCGCATAAAATAGTTTGTACGTCACGATCATCTTGTATTGAAAGGTCATATTTAATCGTGGGATGGTTTGTTGTCTCCTTGTGGCACGAATAACATGAATAAAATCCCTTGCAACATTTGAATTTAATTGCCATTACATCGAGATCGGTGTGCCAATGAACACATCGCGTTTCATTATCGATAACTTTCCCCCACACTTTAATCATATTTGAACTACCAATTTTCTGAGGATAAAGGAAGAGGTCTAAGCAATTTTCTTGTTGTAGTCTATTGAATTTTGCAATGATGTTAGGTAGCCCTAAAGAAATATGTCGAACTGAGCGATGCGATCTTGTTAAATCGGAATATGCTGAGACTCAAAAAAAAGTCTTTTTAAAATATGGAAATGGATGAGTTCGCCTGTGATGAGAAAGATACTAACATACCATTGTATACTCGTTGGTTTCTCGACAATTCGCTTGCTAGTGGCTATTATATCTCTATTGGTATTTGTTTCCTAGTAAATTTGTTATCTGTCAGATATATTTGTTGCAACAGAATATAAGCGATCTTGATCAGGCCTGGGTGACGTACCAAGATTGGTGCTCTCCAGATGAAAAGGAAGGCATAAAGTTAACAGAAGAATACAAATAAATCTCAAAATTAAATAATAATTTATTCAATAATCGAATGGATCCAAATTGAAAGTAATGATAGCGATAAATGCAAACCTATTTAACTCAAAACTGTCCAGGTCAAAACGATTATAAGAACAGTCTTCTTATAATTACAGGCGAATTTCAGGTACTACGATCCATCTCGATGTAACATTCATCAACATTCATAGATAGAAGCATCACAATACATCCTGAATGCTCTCTAGATATAATACCGGTACTAGAAGATTTCATATAGTATGCATTATACGTCTTTAACAGTGAATATGTTACGCCAATGGAGGACCATCCTTTCCAGAAATTTACAAGTAAGGACAAAGAGGCCACGTCTTATAGTTGCCGTGATCTTGCCAGTGTTGAGTGTATTAGGTTGAATTTTATCACTATCGTTATATTTAAAAATGATCCTTTTTATCATTGCCATTTTCTGATAAATTTATGTCGCCGTTTATATCATGAGGACACCATCTTCCATTTATAGTCAAGGGTTATTAAGGTCATCTGAATTCTGATCTTTTGATTTACTACTCGAACTCTCTCTTACTTAGTAAATATATATTGTACTCGGGTATTTCATTTTCTTGTAATGCAGTTAACTTAGGTTCTTGTATGTTAATTAGGTATCCTACTCTTTTATTGAATATCTTAATCGTGCAGTCTATCCATCAGAATCGCAACTGTTTATCTTCCTAATTACAGATATTGTAAAACCAGAAGGCAATTCTCAAATGTAATGTGTGTCTTATGACATTGCGGTATCATTTTGAAAGCGTACATCATTAAAGCCGTAAAAAGGTGGGATATAAGGTGGAAATGCTTTAGAAGTGCTAACAGTGCTCCATGGCCTAAATGGTATTGAATTATGTACACATTGTGATGTGTTGATCAACTGATCTTTTATTTTTATTTTATCTTCCAAGATGCCACAAAGCTCATTTCAGTTAGACGGGGACATTTTATTATTTTCAGAAGTAGGTAACAAAAGCCCTTCGAACCTGTATATTATAATCCAATTTTTACACTAAAAGTGATAAACTTCTGTAATTATTATCTTCAGAAAAGTATATATTCTTTCCGTATACTACTTTGGTTCATCCCCAAAGCCAAATCGTCTATAAATCGAATACCACTCTAGTTTTTTTTTAAATTAGAAATTGGTTGCTCCTCATTTGGAGGACATGGTATATTTGCCATCCAATAAAAACCTTGAATTTCTCTTCCTTTTCTTTTACAATATCTCTATTTTATATCCTCTGATATATAAAGGATTATTTCATTCCTTGCATCTGCAGATACATTAACCATATTTTTTTTAAAATCATATGAACTACTGCTAAAGAACTAATTAATAGTTGTTAAATAAAATAAAATGTTATTTTTGCTTTTTACCAACCATTACCTGATTATATATTTATATTCCTTCTCTTTTGTCCCGTTAAGTCTTTCCCCAGAAAAGGAATTTCTAATAACCAGTAATTACATATTTCCCGAAAAGAAGTCAGAAACTACTTCTCTTTATATACCTAGTTAATTTTGTCTCCCTCAAATAACCTTCAGATTGTCTCTTAATTTTGGCAACCCCATCTGTCACGATGACACAAAATTATTTCTTAAGGCGCGGCAGCTAATTTTCTTTTTTATCTTCCGCTAATATGAGTTACATCAATCACTTCATTATGTAGGCGTATATAAGTTGACAGTCCAATAATTGCAAAATTTTACTATTCAATTAAATATTCAGCTTTCCGACTATAATTATATATAAGTATGTTAACTGACTAGCAGTTCAACCATATCTCATATTGTGCTCCTGATTAATTATACTGTTACGATATTATTCCTTGAATTTACTACTTTACTATATTAAGATTGTAATGGCGTTACACACCCACTAATCTGTCACAAATAGATAGTTTAATTTCTCTTTGAAGATTATTATTGGAACTATAATATTATAATCTTAGAAGTATTATGATAGATATGGAAATAACATAAGGAGTGTAAGACGGTCACGATAATTATAACAGTAGAATACTACCTGTTAACATTTTCATGAATTGATCCAAACAACTATAACAGGAGTTCAGAGAGGCTCATAAGTGATGATCATAAATGAAATATATCATACACATTAGAATATCAGTGATTCAACAAGCATAAAAGTCAATATAAAACTTCATATGATTTTACTAGCCACTAAATAAATAAATCTAAGAAGTAATAAATATGACCAAAAAGAGTCGAAGTTCTGTTATTTTCCCCTTAAATCTCACTTATATCACTATTCCTTTATAATGAATCCAGTGAAATATCACAAGATTCTAATAATTTTAGAAATGAAATATTTGAAATTTTAAGGAAACTAGATCCATCGACACATAAAATTAAGGATAATCTATAAATTGGTTGAATAATTTGGGATGTAACTTATTATACGGAAACTGGAAGATAACGTTATGTCTTCTTCTGCCTTTGTAGTTTTTCATGTAACTCTTTATAAATTTTATATTTGTATATACTGTATCTATTTCATTATAGGAAATGACAATCGATACATCAATTATTAGGACATATGGTTCCAGAAGCTATATCTACATATATTGGATAAAGATATTATAAGTCAAGTTGATGCAGAATTTGATTCAAAATAAGTAATCTAAAAATGAAGAATTTTTTAGAAGGGTTAACTGCCTTAAAAACGACTATGTCGGATTCAACTAACTTCCTGTCTTCTTTAGAGAGACTATTGTTACAGACAGATTTACAATGTTAGAAATATTAAATATAAACAAATTAATATACCATATCTATGTTGTATTTGCTTAATTTATGATAACAAGTCAGGAGAAGTTCTTGACTTCGAAGGTCCAGATTGTGTAGCACAAATGGTAGAGTATTTAGTTATTGTTTGTAAAGAGTTAGATATTAAATCAGTAGAATTGATCGTACATAATGGTGGTGCTTATGATTTCCATTATATTTTGAGTATTATGTTAGATCCATCAATAGTTAAAGATATATTGATTAGAAATAATAATTTTATTTGTTAAACAATTGAACATGTATCATTACCAGTAATACCCTGAATTTGTAAGCAAAATGACTTTTTAACAGACACTCCGAAAATTTGAATAGTTCTATCTTTTTATTAAAACAGACAACATATCATCTAATTCAAATCAAAATATTTTGTTACAAAACAATGGAGATTCTCATACATCAGTAATACTTCCGTTGTATTGAAAATTTATCCATAAGTATCTGGTAGAAATATGAGATCTCGTCATGTTCGTTTATTATATGAATTATTTTCCGATACCTATATGTCTAGATGTAAAATGACTTAAAAAAAAAAAAGAATAATCGTATAACAAAAAGAAAAATAGATCTGAGCCCAAATCACCCAACTAATGAATGGTCATAGTTTCACAACCACTGCTCTTTTAACTATACGTAGATAAACATTTAATTTTGTAAGAACGAAAAAAACATCAATGATGTAATAACGAAACATTTATTGGACCTCCTTACAGTTTCTCGAAATTCCATAGCTTCTGTGAAGCTGTTAAATTTTTTCAAAAAACATGTAAAGAAGAAATACAAAAATTAAAGTGTCATCTCAGTTATTATTTGTTGTAAAAAATCATTACATGAAAACATATTGGTTTCAAAAAGAAGTTCAAATAGTATGATAATGTTATCTAAACCTACAATGTATCTGAAGTCAATATAGCAGCTTTAAAACATTGATAGGTAGAGATGATGCGTAAGTTGCATGATCTCTTTGGGAGAGGAAAAAAAAAACTTATTTGTTTAAAATTTCAGCTCGGTGCGACGACGTCCCATTTCTATACTTTTTTTTTCCTGTGCGACCATGAAAGATGCAAAAAAAAAAAAATTGTTGGTCACGTACGAGACAACGTTGTTTATAGGTGCATAGGTTTGCATTAGTCTGAAATTTTGTATTGGAATATATTTATAGAATGTATCGAGTAGTATATATATATATATATATATAAAGTTGAAAATAGTAAAGGATCTTTAAATGGTCATAATGTAATAATAATAATATATATTGTGTGTTCTAATTCTAATGTTTAGAATCAGCGAATTTAATACCTTTATCGATATTCTTCTTTAAAGTTTCTTTACATTCTTTTAATAATTCAGATTCTTCAGCGTTTATTTCACCAATTGGATGAATTTCTTGAATACCATCTGGACCTAAAGTGACAGGAGAAGCAAAGAATTCGATACCTTCATTCTTAAATAATGGGGAATCGACATAAGATGGTTGAATGACATCCTTTTCACCTGCGAAACCAGATAAGACAGCATTAGCGAATTTAGCACCAGCTTGAGCCATTGATAAAGTAGCGGAACCACCACCATTCTTAGCCTTAACGACTTCATCACCACCGAATTGAATTCTGTGAATCAAAGCCTCTTTTTGTTCTTTAGTTAAAGAGTTACCATACTTAGTTTGAGATAATAATGGAATAATGGTAATACCTGAATGACCACCAATAACATTAATTTTTTCTTTAGTTGGATCAGTTTTAACAATTTCTGAAATGAATCTTGATGCTCTAATACTATCTAAAGTAGTAACACCGAATAATTTTTTAGAATTGTATACACCATTTTTCTTAAATACTTCTGCAACAATTGGAACAGTTGAATTAACAGGATTTGAAATGACTAAAATTGCTGCATTTGGTGCATTTTTAGCAGCTGCTGTTGCTAAATCATAAACGATACCTGCATTGATATTAAATAAATCATCTCTAGTCATACCAGGTTTTCTTGGTACACCAGCAGGTATTAAAACTAAATCAGTATTTTTTAAAGCATTAGTTAAACCATCAGATTCTTCTGCAGAATAACCATTAACAGTTGAATTTGTTGGAATATGTGAAATATCTGTTGCTACACCCTTTGCATTTTTAATATCGTATAATCTTAAATCTGTTACCTTTTCATTTAATTTCATTAATAATGATAATGGTTGACCAATACCACCACATGCACCTAAGACTGTAACTTTATATGGATTAAAAGCAGTTGAGGTAAATGTTCTTCTTGCGATTCTAGATAACATCTTTATGTTTTGTCTGGGGATGGGTTTTATAAATATAGTGTTTGTTTGTTTGAATATACGATAATATCAAAAATAGAAATATAATTGTATATACGTTATGTATTTAAGTGAATTGAAATAATAATAATAATAGTAATATATTGATCAGGGGAAGGGAGTCCTGTTTATATATAATAATAAAAACAAATGAAATAAATTTAAATGAAAACAATAGGGACAAGAAATACTTAATAGTAATTGGGTGAATATATTCATTTCAATAGCAACGATAATAACGGTGATATAAGATAATTTAAGTAGTTCAAAGTGATTAAAAAGTATATATTATTAATCACTCCACTCGGGGGGGGACAGAGAACCAATTAACAAGTAAAGAAGCAGAGGGTGTGTATATGTGTTTCAGCCAATCAGATGGCGACACAAGCCATTTGTCGGCGATGAGCGAGTGAGGGTGCGAGAGGGCTAGGGGGGGAAAAATTTACAGAGAAAGAGAGCAGGAGAGAATAAAAAGGGACGGCAATCTCCGATAAATCGGTCCAGTCACGTGCGGAGGAGATTTTAGAACAAAAAATGAGGGAAAGTCGGTAAGATAGTAAGAACCGACATTAATACGGTTAGTATTATTAATTTAACATTTTAACTAAAAAATTATTTGTAAATTAGAACATGGTCGACTGTTGTTCAACTTTGATGTCAAATTCAAATTGTTTCTTCAGAGAGGAGAGAATATCCTAATATTTGTTCGAGTGTATATTTTTGTTAGGGACTAAGCGAACAACGGCTATATAACGCTGTGAAAGCGGAAAACAAAAACAAAAACATTCGTAGTTAATACGAGGGGCGATAAAGTTAATGCACCAATACAGAGTAAATATATGTATATGTATATATATATATAAAGAGAGATGTAACAGAACAAGTAAATAAATAGTTGAATATAAATCTGTAAATATATATATATGTGTACATAAACTTATTGAATAATGAGTCACATTGATAATAGTAATAGTATAGATAATGCTGATGATATATCGAAATGTCCAGTAAGTGAAGAAGCAAGATTAGAATGGTTAAAACAGAATAGAACAAATGCGACAAATGATAATTCATTATTATCTAATGAAAGAGAAGTATCTGGTATACCAAGAACTGGACAAAATGATAAAAATTGGATTTATCCATCTGAACAACAATTTTATGATGCAATGAAACGTAAAAAGATAAATTCAAATGGTAATGAATTAGATATGAAGACTGTAATACCAATACATAATAATGTTAATGAAAGAGTTTGGAAATATATTGAATCATGGGAAAATTTTAAATCAAATAATCAAGATCAAGATAATAAACTTTCATTGACATCATTTAAAGGGGATTCTAAAAAGATTACACCAAGAGCCTGGATTAGACATTATATCTTTGGTATGGATTTACCATTTGATAGACATGATTGGATTGTTAATCATTCAACTGAAAAAAAAAGTTATAATATTGATTATGTTATTGATTTTTATATGAATTCTAATAATGGTGTTTATTTAGACGTACGACCAAAAATTAATAGTTATCAAGGTATTAAAAGAAGGATATTAAAATATTTCGGTTATTGAGAGATACACACAAAAAAAGTAATAAAATCCACTTACCATCACCATTGCGGAATAATTTATTTACATACTTCGAGTTAATTTAAATTGTTGTCATAATGTTGTCATCATTATTACCTTTTTTCAATAACAAATTGTTATTTATAGATCAGTGGACTAGCTCCTCAAGGACGGGAAATTATTATTCCATTCATACAAATTTTGTATTAATCTGATGTATAGAATGTACATATTTTGACATTATTATGCATTCTAGATGGTGTGTCTTGACAAGAACAAGGAAATTCTACTGTACATCGATTTCTAGGGATTAGTCTTTATCCCTCATTCTCGCATTGACAATTTCATATTTCCCCCCCATTAACGGTGATAATACTTTTGAAAAACCATTTCTATAATTCCTTATTCTGTGTAAATATACTGTAAATACATACATACATACTATCCGTCTTCCATTTAAATAAGCATACGTATATATCTCGTCATTGTCCCTTAATACAAGCTTCTTTCTCATTGTCCCTTAATTTTGATTATTACTTTAAACGGCTAAAAATAAAATATATCCATAGATAAATTACACCAGAAAGCAAAAAAAGAAAGAAATGATGCCAGTATGGGGATGGGGATATCTATACGCTCTCCGTTGGTTCCTATCAACGATTCACTTTTATTTCTTTTTGTTGTTGGTGCTGTCTTCGATAGAATGAACGTTTTTGAATTCTTTACTATGGAATACGTAGAAGCCGCTCGGATCTATTGTAATTTATTCTTCACATTCTCCATCTATATATAATTCACCCTCATATTTCATCAAATCAGAATGTCTTCTTCTAGCACGTATCAATAGGATAAAAGTAAAATTATTAATCACACAGCTTTTCTTGTAATTACGTACGAATGTTAATGCAATACATTTTGACCATTCTTTCTTGTACTATATTCTCCTCCTCTAATAATCAGCCCTCTTCCTCAGTCACTTGAAAATTAATTAATGGAGAAAATGTCACTCATTTTTGCGGCATGTCTACTGCGTGTCGCTTGCTGCCTTGTACTACCAGGTACGGGATATATATATATCGCCTACCCGATCTGTACGACATCTCCTCTGTGTGTCTGTCCCCCTCCTTTGTGCTGTCGTTTCTTTTTTTCCCGTATTATATTCTTGGGACTGATCTGTGCGGGTGTTCCTGTTGTGGGGGGACGGTAGAGATTGTCGTCTGAAACAACAGGTAGCCACAGTTCGAGCCGCAGTGCCCAGGAAATAGACAAAGGAGGAGAAGATAATTTTCCTTTTGAACTGCATTGTTTTCTCTAGGCAACCGCAAGTCATTACAGCTCTCTTCTTCTTCTTGAGTTCGTTTGAAGATATGAAGGAATGTAATGTAATGTACGCACGTATCAAAAAAAAAAAAATGTCAAAATTTCTTTTTTGCTGTTTGTCTTGAGGGAATCATTCACAGATATCTTTGTACGCAGACTGACTTGCAATGACTACTCTCTTTGGTAATTTATCCTCTCTCTTCATCTTCATCTGTCTGTCGTTTCCCTCCCAAAATACATTCTAGATTGTCTCAGCCCTCAAAAACCACTTACGTAGACACAAAGACAGACAGACAGAACTGCGTACATTCCACTCTTTCTTGTTAAGGATCTGTATAATACAAAAATATTGAATTTGTTCAATAATATATCAAATTACCTATTGTAGTAAGAAGTATGAAGGAATGAGGGTAAAAAAAGGGCAATATTTCCAATAATTATCTGATATACGTTCATTTGTTACCGTTGATTCAATATCATTGATCCTTGTTTCTACAAGCAAATTTTTTTTTTTCATTAAAATTTTGTCGGTTGTAAGAATTACACCTATTGTTGTCAATTCAATTCAATTGATTTCAGTTCATCGGGTCTCTATGTCTCATTGTGATTGCCAAGATTGTCATTGTAATTATAATGTGGTATCCCATTGGACTTTTTTTTTTTTTTTTTTTTTTAATTCTTATTTACCACATTTAGTATTGGGCATATGTTGGCTGAATTAGATTCACAAAGGAGTTCTGTGACTTTTTTAAAGTAGGATTGCTTTCTTTATGAATTCATGTGACATTTTGTGTATCTTAAAGAGATCTCTGCATGGATATCAGTCAAAATCACGGAGTTCTAGCAGATGATACTAATCAAGAATATGGGTATATCTAACTTCCAAGTAAGCCTTGATACCTAATTGATAGAAATCCTTGTTTCTAACAGGTTGAGAATTTTGGTTCAGTGATATTTTGGCTCATTGTTATCTATTTTATTATAAACAATTAATATACAGTTAATTCGTTTTCCTCTCTTTCCGAAGGAATTATTTTACTTACAAATTGTTTATCACAAACCTCTGTCTTTATACACTTGAGATTTTGGGAGATATGACTTATTATTCACATTCATGAACTTGACATTCGAATGTCGTCATACACGCCTATCCATTTATAAATAATTGCGTAGTATATTCTACACTTGTTATGCTCTTATGGTTGTCTCGTATAATACATCTTTAGAACATTAAGCTCAGTACTAATGACAAATTTGCTATGGTAAAAAAACTTCAATTTCTAAAAGATTTAAATTTCTAAAAGAAGTAAATTTCTAATTGAACATCCATACACAAAAACATATAATTGAATGTCCGAATGTTATTGCAAGCGTAAGTTAATTATCAAATTGCATCTTTCTCTAAATTTGTGACATTGTATTGTTTTTATTCAATGCATGTGATAGAAATCCTCTTTTCTAGCAGGTTGAGCAATATTAGAAGTGTTAGTTTGATTCATTTTATTGATTAATAATATACAGTGTAATATACAGTAAATTCTTCGTACTTTCTTTCAGAAGGAATTATTTAATATACATATTTTGTTTTCTAAACTTCTGTCTTTGTATATTATAGATTGGGTTGTTTTCCATATTCTTCACATTTGTGAACCTTGTATTCAGATGTCGTCATATAAGCCTATTCATTTATATTAATCGCGCACAATATTCTTCTATTCGTTTAACGTGTGATACGTACTTGGTTTATTCTTTTGCTCTTATGATAGTCTTATACTATACATCCTTGGAATATTCAGCCCAGTAATTCAATAACCTGAGCTTTATAATAACATTTTGTATTTTTCCATTTATTGCAATTCTAAATATATATCAACTATTCTAAAATCTGTATATAAAACAATACAACAGAACAGTAAGTCTTGTTAGTATCGCTCGCAGTGAAGGCGTCAGAGATAAATTTCCATATTTAACCATTTCTGTCGATTATACCAAATTAGAAAATTTAATTGAATTGTTATGGTGTTTTTAGAACAAGCTATAAATCATAAGAGGTCAGGTGATAAGAGCCACTGTGCCGAACCTGAACCGTAAGATAATAGTTGAAGTAGTGACTGGAAATAGCCTGGCCCGCTATGATCTATGTAACATGACCAGTACACACTCACAAATAGGAAGTTAGATACGCACGTGATAAGAGTGTATGCCTTAGAAGCTTAAGTAGATAACATTGAGCGACAATACAATAGTATGTCCGATAAGAGTTCCGATAAGAGAACACATGTCCTAGTTGTTCTAATAATACAATAGCATATACATGCTCGTCAACGAGGAGGTCCCTACGTTAGGATTCCTTCCGAGTGATTATCAACAGTATGGTATGAGACACACGACCAGCAAATAATAAAGACAGAATAATAATAAATAAAATATAAAAGGACGTTAAGCAAGTGCTTAACGAAAGATCCAAAACCTATAAGCATAACAATCAATACTAAAGATTGTAAGTGTACATAAGATACATAATCTAATATAATAATCTACTATAAATACTCTTATCACAGAAAAGCGTCTAACACAGTGCTTTCCTGTGTCTTAACATTTCTGCACCTTGAGCTTGGCATCAACAAAATAAGGTTCAAAATAGAAGTCAGTGATGACTAAGAATATTATATCGTGTAGATTGTTAAAATATTCATGATTTGACAAGTGTAATGATCACGGAATCAATAAATCAAAAACGACACTATACAATATTACTGATGATCGAATAAATATAAGAAGAAATAAAAATTATCATAGAGGTACTATGTTCCGTTAAGTTTCCTCAAAATTTAAAGGTACATCACTATGCACATAGGTTTATGAAAACTCACAGAAAGGTAATGTAACCACTTGAATAAAAAATCTGTGATTTTGTCGTGCTTAAGTGATAAGTTGCAATATTTCAAATTCAATATGCACAAATTGTACAACAGTTATTCTCAATTTTAGTTACATGTTTTTTATAAAAAGAAATTACTATGGTTATAATATAGCTGCTCAAATAAACCAGTCTTTACCTGCGAGAGAAAAGAAAGAAGGGCTAGTGGGTTAACCAACGCCTTTCTTTTATCTATAAAGATCAATTATAATCTAATTGCTTTTTTAGTTGTGGTTGAAGAACTATCGACAGATTTATAGGTGTATAGTTATAAACAACATACAAAATACATAGATATATAAAATATTATATCGATAAGAGCCGTGACCAGAGATCTCTCGAAATTAGTAAATGAGGGAGTATATTTTATTTTAAAATATCGTGCAGTACGTTCTCCTATGATTCGTTTGATATGCTAGATATTTTGTTGAAATATTAAGATTATGTTCATTGACTCATAACTACACTACCATATGATGACTCATGACTTTTGCATTTGTGAATATTTGGTATTGATATGTTTATCAATCCAGAAATCTCACCACAACAAAACACTAAAGTCGCTACATGGTAGCGCCGCTAAAAATCGATCAACAGCTTAAATTATTTCTGCAAATTATCTGGCATATCTACATAACATAAACCTGACAATTGATGTCCAAAGTATTTTAGGCAATGATAACCCATCATTACCAGATAACTACAATATCTAGGGAAACCATGGTTCAGAAAAGACTCAATCAATATGGTTATGACAATGAAACTGCTACGGAAATGCATGCTAATGGTTATGAAGGATAAATATGCTATCTGGTTGACAGTTATTTAACCAACTATTGCAGATTGTATGATATGACAACAACATGTGAAGAGGTTTGTACTTTGTACGGAAAACTATACAACCTGATCCGAAACAATCCGAAAACCTTATTCTAGTTATAATACCCGTAATAATCTCATGTAATTCTTGAGACCGATTAGAGGGATCTAACAACGATTATCTTTACTTATTTCTTAGGATAACCGAAGAACGACTCACGTAACAAAACCAATCTCTCAACATTGAAAATTGAACAGTCAGTTAAGACGAGAGTCGTTCCTTTTAGTTGCTAAGAGAACTATTGATTGGATTATTAAATACAATAAAAGAAATATGAAAGAAAAGTATAGGAAGTATGAAAGAAAAGTATAAGAAAATAAAAAATATGAGAACAGTATCTGTTTTTTAATAAAAAGATATTTTAACACCCCCCCCTTATATACGGCCAATCTGAACTGGTCGCTGGGAAAGAAGAATAGAAAAATGGCGAATCGTCGTCAGAAACCGCGAAATATGATAGGTCGCAGGTTTACTGGCAGGGCCCCCATGCAAACTTGAGAAAGCAGTCTGAAAATTGGTGTTCTGTTTTCCAGCCATCTCTGTTACAAGTGATGCTGTGAGTTGTATCTTTATCAATATCACTATTGCTATATATATAGACGTGGGTTTATATTTACAAGTAATAGACTGGTATATGTGTCTAGCATTTTAGAAATAAAGCAGCAATTCGATTTACTTACTTTTGATTCTTCCCTCCAGCTTTGATTGTAATAAATGAAGCTTGGTTGAGGGAAGAATCAAAAGTAAGTCTAAGGACGACATCTTTAAATTTAAATTGAAAGATTTACATATACAGAGTTTACAGAACCTCTGTTCAGACATTGAAGTTTTTTTTTGCACTTTTCATTAAACTACATACACTAAAAAGCTTTTCTACACTGATCGATGTTGCTGGAATATTAAGAAATAGATCATCGATGAATGATAGTAATGGAATCACTGCTTTCCATTCCTCCCAAAATGCTCTGTCTGCATTCCTAAACATTTCATCGTCTACCTTTTCAATATTGGGGTTCATTGCCTTATTAGCTGTAATAGTTAACCCCACTACGTCATTTCTATTTTTATCAACTACCGTTCGATATTGTAAAAGTTTCTCCACAAATTTGCTAGTATCAAATGTATGTGTTGGTTCATATACCTTTGACTCAGGAAGATAACTGCTGATACGACAATCCATTGGCATCCGAACATCTGGAAATGTAGTATCACCTTCAAAATCATTGTCTCCGCTGTCTTCAACATTATTATCGGAAATGTCTTCATCCATAACATCTGCGACGACATTATTCTTAAGAGAGATGTTTAAAAATGTTAATAATAGTTTAACGTACTTACCAGCAAGCCAGTGACTAAGTCCAGGGAACATGCAACCTTTTTTCTTCTGTAACGAATTGTAACCAAAAAGTAATCTTTTGCAAAATTAATATTCAGGTAGGAAGACAATAAATGAATATCATTTTCTTTATACTGGGTATAATATTTTTCCATTTTACTATTAAATGCACGAGAAGTCTCAAAGCTTTCGTTGATGTTTCTCGTACTAAACCCAGCTGTCGTCTGTCTCTGATATTCTACCAACAAAGGAAGTGCAAATTTCACAGTACATGAATTGTTAGATAATGTAGCACACAATTTCTTAAATGGTAATAAAAGTTTAAGTACACTCTTTGCTTTCTCGATATCAATCGAAGAGAATTTATGGGTTATATCATCATAACAGAATATTTCCAAAATTACAGGTGGTAATTTTACTAGACGTGAAAATGTATCAACAGCAGATACACCACCTTGTAGGGCTAAATGATAGAAAAGATGATGGCTTATTATTATGGATCAACCCATGCTTTTCACAAATTTGTTCAAAGTTTTTCTTCTTTCCAATTGATCACAATTCGTACGATAATTTGTTACATTTTTCCAAAATTTCATATCCAATTTTTAGCTTTTTCTGTTATATCAGGTGCAAGTACATTGTCACAACTGTCGAAAAAGTCATTATCTGATGGGAAAATTTTAATAGCATTATTTAGAATATCTTCGAATTCCCTAGATCCGTCAATATGATTATCTACATTTTCTTTCTCGTTTGAATCTTTGACAATACATTCATTCATCAGATTAGTGTTATGCGACATACAAGGTACACCACCCAAATAACTTTTCCCAAGTCTATCAGTTTCATTAATAAGACGGTATATTTTGGTCATGTTAGAGGCATTGTCTGAAGAAATAGCCAATATCAGATCTTTCATACCAGGAAACCTATCGACAATATTTAGGATATCATCCAATGTAACATCTGACTGGTGACTAGTGACCCTTGGAATATCCAATAAGAAGGGTACTAGTTTTCCTTTTCTTTTATCAAATGTTGCCAATACTGCACCTAGATAACTATTAGATTGACAATCTGACTAGTGATCCGCCCACAAATGATATAAAGGTTACCTTTTCAAGTTGTTGAAATCTTTTTTGATGGAAATTGATATATTAGAAGGTTTTGCAAATCTTTTCTGTGATAAGAGTATTTATAGTAGATTATTATATTAGATTATGTATCTTATGTACACACGCAATCTTTAGTATTGATTGTTATGCTTATAGGTTTTGGATCTTTCGTTAAGCACTTGCTTAACGTCCTTTTATATTTTATTTATTATGATCCTGTCTTTATTATTTGCTGGTCGTGTGTCTCATACCACACTGTTGATAATCACTCGGAAGGAATCCTAACGTAGGGACCTCCTCGTTGACGAGCATGTATATGCTATTGTATTATTAGAACAACTAGGACATGTGTTCTCTTATCGGAACTCTTATCGGACATACTATTGTATTGTCGCTCAATGTTATCTCCTTAAGCTTCTAAGGCATACACTCTTATCACGTGCGTATCTAACTTCCTATTTGTGAGTGTGTACTGGTCTTGTTACATAGATCATAGCGGGCCAGGCTATTTCCAGTCACTACTTCAACTATTATCTTACGGTGCAGGTTCGGCACAGTGGCTCTTATCACCTGACCTCTTATGATTTATAGCTTGTTCTAAAAACACCATAACATTATCCATTTCATGACTGCTATGCCATGATGTTAAACGTGTTTACCTTCCTGTATATGTCGGAATTTCTAAGTGAAACAATTACATGAAAAATATAAAATATTTTAGAAATATAATAAGATAAAGATTAATGAATTTGATAATGTTCAATATTTAAAGATCTACAAGAAAAAGAAACAAGAGAAAATGTAATTAAGGAACTTATAATTTCTACAAAGCTAGTATTGGAGATTTGTAATCACGACATGAACAATCCAATATTATATAAAGGGAACATATTTTAATTCAATGAAATTAGGTATTTCCCTAATTAAATTGTATACTATTTTTTAATTTGTATAATAAAAATATCAGACGAATATACGTTGATCTAATGATATAATAAATTTGTACACTATCTCTTAAGAAATGGAATCTAATAAATCTATAAATTTACAACAGTATAAAATTCTGTACTTATATTATTAGGTATACATATGTTTTAAATTAGAACTAATATCAAATATTAAAAGTAATTCCAATTTTCTTTCACTTTTAAATAAAAATAACTTCCAATTTATTGCATAATATGGTTTTGTAAAAAAAGCCAATATATTCCTTTAAACATTTAAAAAAGGTGTTCAACGTTTAGGTTGCCACCGGATATCATAAGTGCTATCTCACATAAGCTACTAAGACTTTTTCTAAATTGCTACAACGCATAATAAACCCACTTACAAACTACTTTTGGAAATATTTTATTCCCAAAATTGGAACATTCATTTATTATAAAACATAGTATTTGTTTTTCAAATTTTGAAAATCCGATGTAGTGTAACGGCTATCACATCACGTTCTCACCGTGGAGACCCGGGTTCAACTCCCGGCTTCGGAATTTTTGCCAAAATTGTTATTGATCACGTGACCTCTTAAATTTTTTTGACATAACGGCAGTTATTCATCTATACAATACACGAATGACGACTATTCGATGTTGCGAAGTCTTAACTATCCTATATGGCATTATTTCCACGAATTTTGTATTCCTCTGTATCTTAAATTAAGTGAAAATATTTGGTGTCACACTTTTAATTCAATCTGCGAATGAGGCCGGCAGTAAAAAAAACTCAAAAAATAAGAAATATTCATAGTCAAAGTTAGTTAAATTTAGATTTAATCTTGCATTCTTTTATAGCGTTCGAACGTTAATGAAAAATCATTTCTCATTATTTATATTTGTGAAAAATATGAATACTTGAATGTGATAAACTAACAGTAACAATAATATTTGAACAGGCTCTTTCTTTATTTCGTCATTTGACCCAACTATACTTCTTCATATTTCGATTTGATATAATATAAAAGAGCCGTTTTCCGTATAGCATTAACATCTTCCTTTATTTTGAAAGAGGTATTTTTCTTCTGGGTAAAGACTATTCTTGACCGAAAGAGTAAGAATAAATTACAATGTTTTCAAAAAGCTATACCTCATTGTACTAATTTGGTGACAACGACTTGTAAAACGTATGGTCCTTTTTGGTTATTAGTTCTATATAGGTTCACATATTTGGATTAATTGCCGCCATTTGTACCTACCGTTAATTCAGTGCCAAATCAACTTATAGCAGTAACTATCGGTACATATGTTATTTCATATGTGCCCCCCCAATTGTACGAGTCACCTGAACTAATGTAGAATACTATCAATAATTAGAATAAAAAAGTTTCGAATACTACTTAATTTTTGAAAAGAGGTATTGTGACTGTATTGTCATGCGAGCAAGTATTCAATTGTCATGGGATGATTAATACAGTAAAGTCTTCTAATTAAATCCTAAGGAATTTCGATCTAATTGTTGTAGTAAGTTTTCTGCGGGAGCTTTCTTTCAAAACCATTATTATTTTCTATTAATACCCTTTAGTTTCTCTAACATCTGTAAAATATAGATCCATTGTCAAGCGAATAAACATGATTCATTTCATTTGCACTTACCTTTAGTGACACATTTTTGGTTGTCACCTCCCGCAATTTTTTTAAGAATTGGATATTTTAACATTTCAGGTACTTGTCTATTTTACAAGATGCAAAAACGAGACTTCATCGAACTATAATTTCCACAGAAATTAAACAGGAACATGGTTGGCTGCTTCACCCCACTTCTAATTCCCTCTTTTCTTCTTCCAACAGTGTGGGGTAAGCATAAAACACCCACACCTTTTGTGATGGGTTCTACATGGAGGTCTGTGCACAAGACGCTCCCCAGAATAATTGGCGTGCTTCAACACAAAGATTTTCCTATTTGGATCATCCGGAAAAACTGGAGGCCCCGCGGATTTTGTTTCACATCCACCAATTTCCCAGATTTCATTTCTTTTTTTTGCCTGGGAATAGACAGCGAAATTGGGATGAAGTAACAAGGAGAAATAGCCAATGCAGTTTATTGAAACTCGATTGGCTGATGATGTTATTGATTTCTTACAATATTTCATCGCTTTCGGGGGTTTCTAATGTGGTACATCTGTATTTTCCAAGTTGCGTTTCCTCCCAAGTTTAAATTAAATGGCACGTTCAACTCGGAAAAACTTTTTTTTTTGTATTATCATGCAATCTATACCACTTGTTAATTTTTCAAAAATTAGTTATAAAACATAATATCTAATAAGAGACTTAATCTCCAGCATCTTCTTGATATTGTATAAATAAGAAAAATACTCTCAGCAAGAAAACAAAAAAATATGTACAGTTTCTTGCATTTCTGTGATAATCTCTGAAAGAGTGTTGAAAGTTTCGTGTTTGCAGACTTTCCTTCCTCTGCTGTTCGTTTGCTCTCTGTCGGTGCTATATTACCATGAAGTTCAGTCTCAGAGATTTTCGGTGTTTATAGGACTATTTTTTTTGAACATCCTGCATATTTGTTTTTCCTTTACTACGACATTTTCTTTTAATTATCAATTCTCTGTACAAAAATTCAGTTGCTCTTCTGTTATATGTCAGATTGTTTAACTAATCTCCTGAGAAACATTTTCGGCATAATTATTCTCCTACGCATTTGATCTGTGAGCTGCTTATTTATTGTTAGTTAATTTTATCTTTTTTTTTCATTATTTGTTGTTTTCTTTTGCGGTCATGGAGTGAGTTGTTCTTGGATATTTCAATATATTTCTCGGATCAATTATGAAATTATATATACAAGCCAATAAGTCTTCAATTAAGTACCAGGAAAAATAAATATGTATCTTGTTTTCTTGTTTTAATAATACAACGACCATTTAAAATCTTATAATCAATATTTTTTTTTTGGCTTTCTTAAAAATTCACCTGTTAGCTCCGCTCATATATCAAATTGAATAGAAAGGAGTTTAAGAACTCAATAAATAGTAATCAACCATAGATATTATAATTTGAAATAATTATGGGAGTATGTCCGACATCCGGTTCTCAGCAAGTAATCATTATACAAGGCCAGTACCAATCAGTATATCGAGCACAGAGAATAACAAACATGTTTATTTACCACCACCAACTGAACTTATTCCACCAAGGCCTAATATAGCATTGTCTAAGGATAGAAAGAGGAGATTGTTTCCCTTGGTGAAATATCCATCAAATAACCCATATGTACCATCCAATGATACCAGCGCACCTGTTGAATTCACTAATAAAGCCAGAGATGAAATCAAGAAAACCCTATATATGATGAATCAACAGGGAAGTAATAATAGTAATAGCAACAATTCAAGTATTCATCGTAATCGCCATAGTCGCGAAAGAAGCAATACTAGTTTTGATAATAGTAGTAGTAGTATATCTTCCATGGACTCGAGATCACTACACTCTAAGGATTCGAGCGTATTTTCACTATCACAATCACAAATGACTGATGGATCTAGTATTTTCACAGGAGATAAATCGATTTGTACACAAAATCCATATATGCAAAGGATACCGACAAATAATAATAGTAGTGTTAATAATGTGCCAATGATTCCATTAGTTACTGAAATCCGTCTAGAACATGCTATGCCGTCGAATTTCTTTGATATGTATACCAAATCAACATTATTGACTAATCGATTGTTACCAAATGGACGCCCTGAATTCACAAATAGAGAATTAATTGATTGGAATCTTAATGATGTGAGATCACTTCTAATCATTCATGAATTGAGACCCGAGTGGGGAAACAACTTACCGAAGATAATTGCTCCAAATCCACATGGTCCGAAATATAGATTTCAATTATTACCATTATATTGTTCGGATGAATTTATTATTCAAAGCTTAGTTAGTTCAGATTTATACCTAGAGGCGAATCTAGATCATGGATTCAAAGTTAAAAGTGCTACTTATATTGTTAAAACTGCACGTGAAAGGCACGAACTCATGAATCGAGGTACTAAAGAAAGTTTTATGAATTTACAAAAATTTGAGTGGAGAAATATTATTGAAAATTATCTTTTAAATTTGGCAGTCGAGGCACAATGTAGATATGATTTTAAGAATAATTGTAATGAATTTAAGAAATGGAAAATGCAACAATTAGGTATTTCTGTTCATGATACGCGGCATAAGATACATTTGAATCTTGAAGAAAAAGATATGATATGGCAACAATGTCAAGCATTTGTATACAAACGTTTAAATCTGGATTGGAAACCCGATTCACTGAATGAAAGGTAATACAGAAGAAGAAATATGAAATAAAATCGTAATAATAATATTTAATGATAAAATAGCAAATTTATACAGTACAATATATATACTATCAATATATGAATGAAATGAAATGAATCAATGAATAAGAATATGCAACTGATGTATTGAATGGGGAAAGCAAGTTAAAATATATGTATATTAATTAATTTAAGCAAATAATGTTATTGTTTCTTAAAACCAGTTAAGAAATTTTTGTGAAGGTCTCTCTACTCTGAAGAAATTTTGTTTTATTATTGTCTTCTTAATTGTAATTGCAGTTTATAGCGTATATTTTTTGAAGTATACGTTAATAATCTGATTCCGTAAAGTGTAATATCTAATATATCTAGTATTATAATTGGACCGGCAATTATCAATATTAGCCATCTTAAAAGGAAACTCACTATCCATTGGAAAGTCCGCATATATGAATATACTATAAGAGAAGTGTCTATTATAAATGTTTGCCACATTTCAAAATCATAACTGTTGATCATATATTTGAATATTTCCATTCTTTGGAAATAGTAATGTGTTATAAGAAAATTCATATAATTGAAATTAAATTTAGTAGCGAAATGTTCCATCATTATTAGTAGCAGCGCTGTAAAAGTGAGGTAAATTAGATATAAAAAAACCTGTTGGTAGTTTGGGGAGTTGAAAAGAAATATATATATAAAAGAGCTTTTTGTGGTTAAAATGCTCCTCTATATATATATATATATTTATCCTGAAGTTTATAATTAAATAGGTAACTTTTCTAAGGATTTTATTTTGACTCACAATTATAATTTCTTATACCACTTAGAATTTATATCTATTAAAAAAGTGTATGTATTTCTCTGTCTTTTCTCATTTGTTTTCTCTTTATTTTTTGGACATAATTTATTACCCATCGATGGAACCCATTTATCAACTTCTAAATCTGAATGACTGCATAAAATGCAAACTGAGAATTCCATTAAAAAAGATATACAAATGTCTCAATTCCACGTTCTTATCTGAACAATAAGGACTATAGAATCAAAAGAAGGTCTTTGAAACAAAGGCTTCACGCATCTTTCATTTTGTACAACATTATTATAGCAAATTATTAACTCTCCGCACAATACCCTCTCTTCAACTCCTGTTTCCTGTTAAGTTGTGCATATTCTCACATAAATAAAGTTTTTCATTCAATTTAATCGTCCCCTCAGAAATCTCTGTGCGCTGTGAAATTTGTACTCAGACAGAAAGCGCCTCTGCAGACAGAAAAAAAGAAAATTGATGACACAGTCACATAGAAGACTAGAAGGTTCAAATGGAAGAAACTGTTTACTTTGGTGAGGAGTAAAAGAGTTTTTAAGAAAGGTATTGCAGTAATTTCCCAAAATTATCATGACGGCTCATCGGGATTAGTTATTTCTGTTTGAGAACTGGTAGAATTATCGTACTTTTCAATATTATTTTGAATTCTTGGTTCGTTATTATTTGGTAACTGTGGAAGGATTGGCTTCGGTTCTTTAATTGGACTAAGCATCTTAACATCTTTCTGCTTATTAGAATGAGATTGTGTATTTAATGAATATTCTGAGATCACTTGTTTTTTTGGTGTTCGTTTACCTTGAAATTCGGATTCTTTATTTTCTAATGTGGAGTTTCTGATAATGCCATTAGTACTGTCATTTTTAATGAGTTTATCAATATTAATTGGAACGGCTACAATAATATCTTGATCCTTAGGTAAAACATTTTCTTTTCCTAGAGAATTAGGAACATTCTGCACAACTGTCCTTTGGTTATCGTGTGGTTTTTTGATATTTTCAACTTTCTTGTATTTAAATCCAGTTTCTGTTTTAAGAACAGCAGAAGTAGGTTCTTGCTCTTCATTAATCGTATTTTGGTTTTGGGAACTATTCCAAAGGCTTTGGCTATCCAAAAAATTAAATGTCACATTTCTACATATATCAAAAAAACTTCCGCCATTATTTTCTGGTTTAGAGACTTCTAAATTTGCAGCAGATTTAGTTCTTTCCTCAATTTGGTTCGCTACATGACGAATATGCTGTTGTTGAACTGCAATTGGGGAAACATGGCTTGCTTTTTGGTGACCATTTTGTGCAACTGTTGCCCAGCCTTGCGTTACATTTGAATTTGTGCCATATCCTATCTGCTTACTTTCCGTCTTTTCAATTTGCCCAATATCTTCAGTTGTTTCATTCAATTCATCTGTACAATTGGATGATTCTTCACTGATATTTAAATCTAACTCATAATCATCATAGACATTTGATTTGCTTTGTAGTTCACTCCTAAGGGAGGCCTTCATATATTGGGTTTCAGTTTCAAAACGATTCTCAAAATGTGTCTGTAAATAGCCAGCCAACAGATCTTGAAATCTTTTTTCACTCACCACCACTTCTTCCAAATCATCTTCATTTTCAAGTATCATTAACGCATTATAACATCGTTCTATTTCATAGTTTGCTGCGTAATACATTGCAACTATAACATCTTCAGAAACATGAGGGAAAGCCTCAATGATAATCTTTAATTTACCTTGACTTAGTAGTATTGATCTAATTTCTTCTTTCTCGGTCCTAAAATCATTTCTATATTTCTCATAGATTTCCATTTTGGCCTCAACTTTGATATTGAATAATTAGAAATTGTTTGTCTTGTTCATGTTATCAACTCTGTTTATTTTATATCGTTGTTTTGTGTCGGTGCCTTTATCTCACTTCGGCGGCAAACTGAAAAATACGATTCTTGACGTTATGTGCAGTTATTAATAATTATTTGTTATATATCTATAGTTATATTTACATTTACAAATCGGTGGTTTGTGTAGCTACATATTTCTTGTTACATTCATTTCAAGATCATCCTGTAATGGTAAATAATTTCTTGATCTCCAGAAGGTTAATTTGTTACGGAACTTGCCAAAAAGCGAGCCAGTTTGATACTCATTGATGTCACTGTTAATAATAGGTGGTTCCCAATTCTTTAATTGTAATGAACTCAATACAACACTTACTGAACTCAAGGCCATTGCTAACCCTGCAATCATTGGGGGTAAAGTAATCCCCCATGGAACAAGAACTCCCATTGCAATAGGTACCATAAACGTATTATATGATAATGCCCAGAACAAATTCAATTTAATTCTGCTATATGTTTTTTGAGCAATATCTAAAGCATAAATCAATCGTTTAAGACTTGCACTGTTACTCGTTTGTTCTTGTCGTTCATCTGCTAAGATTACAATATCTGCAGCGTCAATTGCGATCTCAGTACCAGTTGAAATTGCTATACCTATATCACTTGTGACTAACGCTGGTGAATCATTAATACCATCTCCAACAAATACAATTGCACCACCACTACTTTTCTCTTGTAATTCGGTAACAACATCACACTTACCATTCGGTAGTACATTGCTAAAAACATTTTCAATATTGATATCTAACGCAACTGCAATTTTATTCGCAGCGAATTCATTATCACCTGTAACAATATACACTTCATACCCACTAGATTTCAAGTATTGGATAGTAGCATACGAGTCGTCTCTTATTGCATCGATAATTTCAAATTTACCTACAAGGGTATCATTAATTGATACGTACGCAATAGTATACCCAGATGTATTATTTCCCTTTGACATCTGCGAATCTGCCAGCTTGTTTATTTCACTCTGTACATTTTCAGAAAATAAATCAAAACCTGACCCAATACTGATATTGTAAATTTCATTCGTTTGATCATCAGTAAATTTACAGTGAATTCCTTGACCCATAATAATATTACAATCATTCTCCATAAGATTGAATAATTTTGAACTTCCTGTCTGTGAAAGCATCTTTGTTGCATAATTTACAATGGTTTTACCAACTGGATGTTCACTTCTAATTTCACACAATTTAACCAAATACCACATTAATTCTGATGGTATGGTACTCTCATTATTCAAATATTTAAAATTTTCAACTGTCATTAGACCTGTTGTTAATGTCCCAGTCTTATCAAATACAAATCCCTTAATATCTTTGCATTTCTCAATTACGTCACCATTTTTAATTAGAGCTCCATTTTGTGCACCTATTCCTGTCCCTACCATTATTGCAGTTGGTGTAGCTAAACCTAATGCACAAGGGCAAGCAACGATCACCACCGAGGTAGCTATTCTTAAACATTTAAATACGTTACTTCCTTCGCCCATAGTGAATATTTGGAAACTTTTACTATTTCCTGATTTCGAAATGAAATACCAAGTGACAAACGTTAATACAGCTAAGAATAAAATCACAGGAACAAATATTGAGCATAATCTGTCTGCATATTTCTGTATTGGTGTCTTTGTCAATTGTGCATTCTTAATTGTTGTTATAATTTGTTGTAATTTTGTATCTTGTCCCACTGTAGTAACTTTAAAATAAAAATGACCTGGTCCGTTAATGGTCCCACCTATTACATGAGATCCTGGTTGTTTATGTATCAGATTTGATTCACCAGTCATTAAGGATTCATCAATTTCTGTTTCTCCTTGGGTAATTATACCGTCAGTTGGTATTTTCATACCTGGTTTGACTTCTATAATATCATTAATCTGTAACAAATCTAAGGGAATCTCCTCTGTGGTTGTATCGGATACTACTAAAGAACATGTATTAGGTGATAATTCGATTAAATGAGATAATGCAGTTGAAGTTTGTGATTTTGCTCTATTTTCTAACAGTTTCCCAATTGAAATGAATGCAATTAACATAATTGCTGTATCGAACACAACACTTGGTAAATGATCAATTTTCCAAACAATATTATATATTATTGAACCCATTGAAAAGAAATATGCACTTAATGTGGATATTGTTATCAGTGTATCCATTGTACCTGTCCCATGCATCAATGATTTCCAACATGATATATAGAAATGGGATCCGATTCTAAATAATACATATGATGCAAGGATGAACCCAATAACGTCTCTGTAATATAACCCTGTGATACCGTTAATTTGTTTATATGGGAATGTATGGTTTATTATCAATTTATTTGCTAACATTGGTATACCCATATACATTGTCATTGTAACTATTGCAATTAAACATGATTTCATACAACGTGATCTCCATAATGAAATTTCTTTTGTTCTTTGTAATGTTGTTAATTGTGTAGATTTATCATGTGATGAATCTATAATCATATCGAGATTTGTTTTATTTTTACATAATGAAATCAAATCACGTATTCCAATTATGGATTGATCATATTCGATGGTTATTTCACAATTATTGTCTATATCTTGACCAGGGACAATTTCAATAGTTTTCAAACCATTGTTCCATTGAGAATAACCATTAAATTTTTGTACAATGGTGGAATAGTTATCGAATACATTGAATTTACCCTTGACAAGTTGTTCATCAATGGAGTCAAGTCGTATTTGTATAGTGTCTGCATCAAACCCACAGTCCTCGATACACTCTTTAATCTGGTTAGGGGTAATTATGTCTCGTATGTATGTTACCATACATTCTTGTGTTATTAGAGATAAATCAACTTTGGATACACCATCCATTTTCAGCAGTTGTGATGTAATTGTGTTAACGCATGCCGAGCATGTCATACCACTAACTTTAAACCCACATATTTTGTTATCGTTACAAATTGTATCACTCACTACAATACAATCAAACCCACAATCTTCAATCCATTCTTTAATCTGGGGGCTCTCGGCTTTTGTAGAATTGTAGAGTACTCGGCCCTCACATGTAGACAAAGATACAGCGGTACCCTGTACAATATCCTGTTTCTTTAGTTGTGTTTCAATAGCTTGAACACAAGATGCACATGTCATCCCTGTGATATTCACCACAGTTTCTCTCAGTGGCATTCTCCCCTTATTTCTTTTGTATGTACTTATATCCCGGAAACCCTCTTTTATTAACTTCACAGAGTTCCCCCTCTCACTTTCTAATCTAGCAATTAAAGTAACTCACAGTATTCCTTTTACTTTTACCAAACTGACAACAGGGTCCAAAACAAATGTCAAACATGTAGTCGTCCTCTTCTCTTCCCTATATATATATGTACAAATATACATAATATATAATCCGCAACTGGCCCCGGCATCATCGGAGTGCGCACCGACCGCCGCCGCGTCTGGCGTCTGGCGTATCTCTCTTTCTTTCTGCCAGAAGCGCCGCCGTTTTGAGTATTTGCACCTTCTTTGGTCGATGATATTGCGTTATTGCACCCTATATACCGATTTACATTCATACGTACATGTCGTATTCTATTTACAAAAGTTATAAGTGATATAGTGGTTGCAAGTTGGGTCCCGTTCAGAAGTTGTTGGATAGACCGATAATCTTCTTGATCTCGGTCAGGTTTTGATGAGCGATCTCTCTCGACGATTGGTAGCCTCGTTCGATGACACTTTCCAGATATTGTTTGTCGTTGGTGTATCTGACGTATCTTTCTCGGATAGGGTTTAGGGCATCGATAATTACATCGCTGACATAGTCCTTGAAGGATCGGTAGTCGTGGAATTGTGAGACGTCTCTTTCAACTTCAGAGATCGATTTCTTTTGTAGTCCACTTACAATGTCTAAGAGATTAGAGACACCCGGTCTCTCTGTAAGATCATAATAGAATCGGTCACTGATACTGTCTGTCTTGGCTTTCTTGATCTTTGAACGGATCATTTCCGGTGTATCTGTCACATATATCAGAGACGATTTATCCTCACTACTCTTTGACATCTTCTTCAAAGGGTTACTTAGACTCGATATTTTCTTACTACCGGTAGCTCCCCCATACAAAGTCTTTGCACTTGGGAAATATGTAGTATCATAGAATGCATTGAATCGTTCACTTAAATATCTAGTTAATTCTAAATGTTGGCTTTGATCATCCCCTACAGGAACATGCGTCCCTTTATAAATCATGATATCTGCCGCTTGTAGCACTGGGTAAGCAAATAAACCTAACCTTTCTTTACTTTGATCCCCGCTCTTCTTATCCTTCCACTGTGTCATTCTATTCAAATATCCCATTGGTGCCAGACATGAAAGGTACCAATACAATTCCGTATGATATCCACCAACCATCGACTGGAAATTGATCGTACTAATCTCCGGATCAATCCCACAACTCAACAATGCCGCAATTGCATCGATTCGATTCTGTTTCAATTCTGCTACATGATCCTTCTTAGGGATCGTTAACGCATGTAAATCAGCAATCCCATATATGATTTTCTGCCCTGCACGTTTCTTATCATTCAGATGCTTCCAAGTATTGATCGCCCCTAAATAGTTACCTAGATGGATTATACCAGTCGGTTGAATCATACTAAAGATTACTGCATCATCTGCAATAGGTAACGGAACCTTGGGATCCATTGGTAATTCTATACAGGATTCCATGTGGTTCCATCTCTTAACGGTTCCATGCAATATGCGTTGCAATGAGTGACTTCTAGTGGTTCTCGATAACATTTCTTACCAGTTTTATCCTGCTCAGTATGATAATACGAAACTGTTCCCCTTATTCCCAAATGTTCATCATCCTTATAAAACAAACTATTACATTGTTATTATTTATTTATTTATTTATTTTTCTCTCCCTGCATAGTATACTACATAAGAGTATTTATGTGCAGGGTGCTACTTCTGACAAGATTCATGACTTATATCACTGGCATTTCAGTGTCACATATTGTAGCCAAGACCCAAAGTAACTGTCATTGATAAAATTACATTGATAAACTCACTGTTCTCTTGACTTGTTTTGTATTACTAATATAGAAATTCAATCCTAGTCACTTGTGCGCACCTTTCTTCGTCTGATACGACCTGTAAATTTTTCAGCTTATTTCATAACGAAATCCCTTCGATGAGCTGAAATATAAAGGTACCAATACGATCGTCCCTCTTGATCACCATGAACTATTACTCCCCTCTCCAACCCCTGAAAACAAGTCATACAATATGTCTATTACACTAGCAAAGGGAATCAAATTGCAGAATGACAAGACGTGGTCCCTGGACTACAAACGTACGCCTTTCAGTAATCTGTTAGCCGTTGCCTCCACAGATAGAAAGATTAAGATTCTGAATATTAAACCAAATGGTACTAAATTAGAAGACGTATTGGATGGTACCGTGCATAGGAAAGCTGTGCGATCCGTTGCTTGGAGACCCAATACGGATATCAATACGGCTACTTTAGCAGCTGGATCATTCGATTCAACTGTGTCTATATGGACTAAAGAGATCGTTGATAATGATCAAGAAATGGATGATGAATCAATGGATGACGACGAAACCGAGATGGACCTGTTGGCTATCATTGAAGGCCATGAGAATGAAGTCAAGTGCGTAGCTTGGTCTTTTGATGGGAATCTGTTGGCGACTTGTTCTAGAGATAAGAGTGTATGGATTTGGGAAACTGATGAAATGGGCGAAGAATACGAATGTGTTAGTGTATTGCAGGAACATTCTCAGGATGTTAAACATGTAGTCTGGCATCCATCCAGAAGTCTGCTAGCAAGTTCCTCTTATGACGATACAATTAGATTATGGAAGGAATATGATGATGACTGGGAATGTGTCGCTGTCTTAACTGGTCATGAGGGGACTGTATGGTCTTCGGATTTCGAAGGTTCCAAAACAGATCAACTGCTAGAAGATGACATTAGATTGGTTAGTGCTAGTGATGATTCTACTGCAAGAGTATGGAAATATGTAGAAGAAGATGAAGAAAATGACGGTCAGCAAGTTTGGGTCTGTCAATCTATTCTTCCAAAGGTGCATTCCAATCAAGTCTATAGTGTCTCTTGGAGTCCCATGAGTGGAAGAATTGCTACTAGTGGTTCAGATGGTACTTTGGCAATTTACCAAGAATCTGAAAGAGGTAGTGGCACTTGGGAGGTTGTCGCCCAAAAGGAATTGTGCCATGGTGTCTATGAAGTAAATATTGTTAAATGGATAGATGTAGAAGGTAAAGAAATGATAGCTACAGGTGGGGACGATGGTTGTGTAAATCTATGGAATATTAATGAATAAGTATAAGAATGACCTACATATATATATATATCCTAGCTTTAATGCATATTTCAAAACTCTTACCTCAAGGGTATCACATGTTGCGGCCTACATGTTTGACGACATAGAGGGCATTCTTCCTTTTCTCCACACCAATTAGTTATACATTTCCAACAATATAGATGACCACATGGTGCACAACTTGGGTCTGTCATATCTGACAGACATAGTATACATTTTCTTGAATTTTCTGGTATAAATTTAAAACAATCTTTATCTGAAAGATTGAAATGGTGTGACCTTGAATCATCTGGTACATTACTGATGATGTCTGATTTATCTGTCTTATCCACCGATATATCGGAATCCTTAAGCGTCTTCCCACTATATGTACAGACTTTTTTAATTAGTAATTGAGATCCTGTTTTCAATAATGGCATATATGTAGATATATTCTGTAATAACAACACAAACCCCAATATTTTATATGTATTGGCATTTTTTTGCTTCAGTTGTTTCTCACTGTTAGTTAACCGATGACCTGTGACATAACGCAATCCACTTATTCTACGAGATATATCATAATACGCTCCTTTAAAGTAAAATAAGAGCATATGTATGTCAAATAAACAATTTATTATTGTTTCAATAGAGATGACATTCTCATCTGCAGCTATGGAGTCATCGTCGGAGTCATCCCCCTCGCCGCTACCATTTCTAAGCTTCCACAATTTTATCAACTTCTGAATTAGAATTGGTCCTAGGGTATACCCCAACACAAACACCAATCTCTGATACCTTTTAACTAGCCCTTTGTTAGATTTATTTACAATAAATATGTCCACATATTCTTCTCCTAGTGTTTTCCTTCCGATCAAAGTAGTCAATGATAAATATACTAGTTTCGATATTATCGATATGTGTTTGGTATGGACATTCGTGAAGAGCTGACCTTTCAGAAGTGTCAATAATTCTGTAAGTTTCTCATTTAAAATATTCTCAATCTGTGTATCCTTCTGATTCGCTTGAACGATACTGGCAGCGTCCGCTAGATGTAAGGTTCTTTCGTTGGCATCTGACTCTTTCGGCTCCATTGTTGGTATTGTATATTGTTGACGTGATGTCCTTAGTAACTAGCCGATTACAAATTAGTATTCGATTGTGTTCTTTCTTCTCTGTATACCAGCACCTACCCTTTATATATCTGATTTTATGTTCCATGGAATTGATGGCCCTTACAGAAATTGAAATTTTATTTACATAGTAGGCGGCGAAGCAGTTAACATTCGATTTTTTTTTCCTTGACGTTTAAATTAGTTGTAATTCCTGAACCATTCGATCTACTGAATAAAAAGTGGTACGTTAGTTCAATTGAAGTTATACCTATTCCACTACTGAATAACTATATAGATTCTGATTCAAAACTCCCATTTAGGTTCTAATTAAGTAAGGTTTTTTCATCAAAGATAAGTTGGTTTATTTGAAATAAGAGAAAAAGAAGCATTGGTCTAAAAGTGAAGGCTTAGCAAGTAATCCATATTTACAAAACATAATTGCTATTTATTGGTTAAAAGAAGTATATCGACAACTGTATCAAAAATTGTTAGTGGGTTTTATTATTGTTCTTTTCCGTGCATATAAAAGATAGATATAATTTAGTAAAATGGGGGATGATAGAGGTTCCGTACATGAACCTGAAGGCCAAGAAGATATGATTGCGGATACAAGTTCGCTACAAGCAGTAGTATCTCATGAATCTGCAGAGACGAATACAGATAAGAGTAAGAAAGATGATATTAATCCTGTATTAGGAGAATATCAACAAGCGTGTCAGTCCGGTGATCTCGTTACTGTCAAAAGATTAATCGAATCAGGTGTCATTGATCTGAATGAAGACTATGACCCTGCGGAAAAGGTTTCCGGTCTACATTGGGCTGCTATTAATAACAGATTAGCAGTAGTAAAATTTCTGATATCTCAGGGTGTCGATGTTAATTGTCAAGCTGAAAAATTACATTCCACCCCATTACATTGGGCGGCTAGATACGGCTATGTATATATTGTTGATTATTTGATCGCATTTGGTGCTGACATGAATCTAAAAGATGACCAAGGGTTTAACCTGTTACACCTGGCTGTTAATAGTTCAAATATCATGCTAGTTGCGTATGTTTTGTTTTTCATTGTCGCTAGGGGTCTGTTGGATATCAATACACAGGATCCTAATGGTAGAACTGCTTTACTATGGGCAAGTTACCAAGGTGATTCATTGACAGTTGCACTGCTATTAAAGTTTGGCGCAAATATCAATCTACAGGACGCAGGTGGTTTCACAGCTTTACATTGGGGTGTCGTAAAAGGACAATTGCATGTCATCAAGTATTTAATTAGAGCAGGAGGAGACTTTTTTCAAAAAACAAATGATCAAAAGGACTGTTTCACAATTGCTAATGAATTAAACACAACGTTCCCACTAAAAAAAGCTCTCAGATCATGTGGATTTAATGACACTGGTTATCCAACATTCAAATTATTCTCAGAACCATTCCATGCTAAATTTACTACTTTCATTATACCATTACTATTCATTGGTTTCGCTGGTAATATGTTCTGTGTATCTCATATACTTATTTGGTTCATTGTTCTATTGATCATAGGTTTTGCCTTAAACGAATTTTTCCAAAGATTGGTAATTCCATCATTCATTGGACCAACAGATGTCAACGATCCATTAATCGATTACAATGTTTCGAGGTCACCTTTAATGGCAGGTATATTTTTTGGTAGTTTATTCTGGGTGACAATTGTTGCGACGTTTATGATCATGCCCAATATGTGGAGAGCTGATACTTTTAAAAGTTGTATTGTCTTGTTGGTATTTGTTACAGCTTCGTATTTCACATTTGTTAAGCTTTTAAGTAGTGATCCTGGTGTGAAACCTGCGATAAGAGATGATGTGGATAAGATTAGAGATATAATTACAGAATTAATGAGTATTGGTAAATTTGATACAGAAAATTTTTGTATTGAGACATGGGTTCGTAAACCAATGAGAAGTAAATATTCTAAATTTTCAAGAGGTCTTGTATCTAGATTTGATCATTTTTGTCCCTGGGTTTACAATGATATTGGTTTGAAAAATCATAAATTATTTATGAATTTTATCATATCGGTAGAATGTGGTATAATAACATTTGCATACTTAACGATCCACAATTTCGAATTAATTAAAAATAAAATTTCAGTTGACCAAGATAAAATTGTAGAATGTTCAATTATTGGCGGAAACGCGTTGTGCTACGGTTATCACTATGATAAGTTTACATTTATTATATTACTGTGGTCCTTGTTACAAGGTTCGTGGATTTTATTTTTGTTGTTAATGCAAAGTTTCCAAGTAGCGAAGGGTGTGACCAGCTATGAATTTACGCAGTACGCAAGAGCAGCAAAGAAAGCACACGGTATTCTTGGTTCGGCTCACCATCATCACAGCCATGATACTGACATTACTAATGAAATAGATAATGGACATGTTCTTAGTGAATCATTTAATACTACACCAGATGATATGAAGGTTCAAGAAGAAAATGAGACAACTGAGGAGATTAATGATACAGTTGAACAAGAGCAGTTGTTAGATGACGATCTTGAGAACTCTGTTAACCGTATTCAAGTAAACAATAGAGGTAAATCAATAATTGGATTATGTTATAAACTGTTAGGATTTACACAAGTATGGAAACTTATGAGGGAAACTTTAGGGTTTGATCCTAATGGTACCGGATTCAATAGTTTAAAACTGTCTAAGAGATTACAAATCCCAACTAATTATGGTGTGAAACAAAATATGAAGGATTTCTGGTTAACCAGTGATATTGGTGCACCACTTTGGTTAAGATTTTTCCAATCACCAAGGGATTCTCATGCTTTATTGAACGGTATCGATGTAGAATACTTTTCATTATATGAATTACCAGCAAAGGTTCGTGGTTCTACAGTTCCGATTCGTCATTAACCTGTAAAAATTGGGATTATTTCAATCATTAGTGAGTGAGACAAGGTAGTAAAGTTGTTGTTGTTGTTAATATATGGTTTTGGATCAATATAGTTTGTTTTGCAAATTCTAAAAGTGTTATCTAGAAATACAATAGCTTATGCATCTCCAATCTGGAATACAGTAGTTTGAGGTGTGTATAGCAAAATGAGTCTAATTTGAATTTAAGGTTATTATGTTTTTTTTTGGTTTTAAGTGTGATAAGTTATAGTATTATGAAATTCAAGCAATACAAGAAAGAGGGAAATATTTTTTTTATAAGAAAATGGTGTGATATATTCTACGATCGAGATTTTAACATAACAAGTTAGAAATGCAATTATATTTTTTTCTAAATTCCTTTTGTTTGTTTTTTAAAATTTTTCTATTGTATTCTCTCCTTGAAATTTTGAATTAATGAAAAATGTTTTCTATTGTTTTAAATAAAAGAAAGAAAGAAAATGTACTGCTATTGTTCAAAACTCAAATATTAATATTACAAGTTATATTCTTATCTCGACCACGATTTTGAGTGGGATAGATTTCTTTTCAGGAAAAGCTATTATATTTCTATTGTATTTTTTATTTTATTTATTTTTCGATAAATTTGAGGCTTGCACTTTTCAAAGTTGATGAAAAACAATAGCTGTCATACAAGAGAAGGACAAAAGAAAGGATGGAATCCAAATTACATATTCGTTGAAATTCTAAAGAAGAATCAAAAATATTTAATATCTCGACGGTATTAAAATGGAAACTAGAGTTGAACCGTAGGAAATGAAATTGAGACACTAAGAGAATAACGCACCCTGCTTCTTATTCATTGTATATCCCTGTTCCACAAGACAAACTTTCAAAAATTTCCTTAACATTTATTTACTCGTTGTAATCGAAACAGGAAGCAAATAAAAACCTCTTGCTCATATATTTGATTTTTTTTTTTTGCTTTCTTTCTTCTAGACTTGTATAATTTCTCCGTATAGTAAAGAAACAGAATAAGAATAAGAATTAAAAAAGAAAAAAATAAAAAAAAAGCAATTAAGTGATATAGCACAAAATAAGATATATATATATATATATAAATAAAAAAGAAACTTTCCGCCTAGCAATTGCTTGCACGCTTTTTTTCAATGAATCGGAACAAATGTCCATACAACTGTGATCTCTTGCGCGATTTGTGTGACACTGGGAACGCCCTCCATTGCTTTTTCGATCCTCCCCCATGTCGAAAATTGTGTATTACTAAAATATTACTGTATCCATGAGGGAGAATTGCTGTCAATGACCCGTACAAGTGGGCATAAGGGATACATTATTCTGTTTTCTGCGTTGACTCACTGCCGATGCCGATCCTGTTTAAATAACCGTCAAAAGTGAAAACACTAATAAACTTTAACGTCTGCGCATGTATCTGGGCCGAACGGATGAGGTGCAAAGAAATATCTACAGCAAGTATCTTATTCTACCTTTCCCTTCTGCCCCATCTGTTTCAATCAGATACAGAGACTAATAATATATAGATGACACTCTACAGTTTATAAAAAAAATTAAGTATCCTTCAAGAACTAAAGGGGGATCCAAAGATGTAAACGGGAATGAATGATAATAATGTTCAAGCAAGCAAGCAATCAAAGCGTTTAAGTTTATCTATCTATCTCTCTTCTATAATTTCTTAGAAGTAATAAATTAAAATTACGGTTAATTCTTGATATTGTTGAGTAACTTGGATCAACTTCTTCACAGTTTTCCTGGATTTATATCCTTCTGTACTCATTTTATTGTAGTTTATCGTTGCAGTAACCCTTTACAAAAGGTATCATCATGGCTACGTGAAATATCTTAAGTAAGAAGGAAAACAAAGATTAGAATTTTCTTAAAGAAGAACCCTGTTCTCTTTAAAAATAATAACAAAAAACTCAATTTTCTGATTTAGTGAAGCCCTTAAAAAAGAGTCAAAATAATAGCTGCCGGTTTTGAGAAAAAACTTTAGCAATAATTTTGTGGATTTTCCTCTATTTCATGGACTATGAAGTCTTTTTATTTGGAATTTGTACTGGTAATTAATAGATGGCTTCGTACAACTAAATAAATCGATGAAGCAAATGTTCCTAAGGAATGTTTCCTGATTGATCTTTTTTGTCCTAAATAATTCAAATTTCGTCAAGTACAAGAAGACTAAGAATGTGGGCAAAAAGAGAGAAAAAAGAGGTATCATCAGAAAGTGTAAAAACCAGATACAAAAGATAGGGCCGCTAGACATTTATCGTATAAATTGATATGCAGAACATATCAGAAACTTTAACAATATTCACTTTTCTCATCTTAAATCTTATATTTTTCCTCTTTCTCAGAAGTTAACTGAATGCGAATTATTAAACTACAATCATTTCTTCATAAAATTTAAATGAAATAGTGTGTAAATCAGACTAGTTTTATGCTCTCTTTGAATTTTTTCTTAAATGTAATTTTCACTTTTGTTTCTACTGTTTCTCGACCTACTTCTTGATTTATTGTTTAATTCTTTTCAGTACATGTACGTCGTGTACTTCGTGTACTTTGAATGATTCAATCATTTATATTATAAAAGTCCCTTTCACTTTCTGTGTTATTGATAGTTAAATTAATTGTCTATATACGTCTAACTCTTAGTACCACAGATATTGAAGTAGAAAATATCACGTTTCTCTTCCTTTTCAAAAATTAAATTTTTGAGGAAAGTACTTCTTGATGTCTCTGTTTTTGCCTGTAGAACTGAATCAATACGAGTCTTTCATAGAATAGAAAGTACGCATATCACTACTACTAACTATTTCTTTTAAAAAGTGAATAGCAAGAGAAGAAGAAGAAATAAATATCATATCCATCTTAATTGAATTATTATTATTATTATTATCATGATTTTTTTTGTTTGTTGGCTCATTTCCTTCCGTCTTTCTCGAGGATGTCCTCTATAAGATATAAGTAGCAGATACTTTTTACTCATCTAACCTCTATGCAGAACGGATGGTGTCTCCCGCATTCTACCGCACATCTTATTAAAGCAACAACGTATCAGTTGGTTACACTTCCGTATTATTTTCAAAATAAAATATTAAAATAAAATAATAAAATGTTGCTTTCGATGTTGATATTGTTTTTTCGTTTCTGTTTCTTCTTCTAACTCTTCACAGAATCGAAAGTACAATTTCACTATTTATTGGGTTGGTCCGTATAATTTACTGTAAATCGTTTCTTTATTGCAATAAAATTTTGAAAAATAATACTTGAGAATTACGCAAAACTTGAGTTTAATCTTAACAAGTATGCGTGTATAACCACAAGAGATTAACTGTTAGAAATAGAAGAAAAAAATATGTCGTGAAGATGTATAGACGATGATTCCTGTCTTTTTTCCTTGTTAGCTTTTTTGATTGCTTCTATCAGTCAAATTGTTAGTTGAAATAAACTTAAGAACAATTTTCATTCATACATTGAGATTTCGTGATTTGTTACCTCCCGTTAGTGTTTGGTACGGCATCTTTTTTTTTTCTTTCCTCTTCCTCTTTCTTTATTCATTTACGCACTCAAATTCGTTTGTTTTGTCTGGTAAATTTCTGAGTTGCATAACTATTTGTTTATTCTAAATTTAATATGAATTTCTTCTACACATTTTCCTCTTGACCACTGCAAGAAGTAATGATTGTTATTCGATCTCTGTTTTGTTTGCTTGTCTCTTGTTCTTATTGATATTGTACTTCGTGTTGTTGTTGTTTTGCGATATATCGTTTCACTGATTTTCTCTTCAACTTCTCAAAGTTTTTAGAATACATTTTACTTTCATTGAAACAGAGATCAGTAGCAGTAGTCAAAAGCAATTTACACTAATTTATGTTCCACATTTTTTCTTTCTCTCTTCCAATCAATTATTTTTTTTTTCTTCTTCTTCTACTGTCACTTGATTAAATAAGAGTTAATTAACCTTAACCTTTCCTCCTGTCTAAAAAATTTCCAAACTTTATTTATTTCCTACCTTTTTTTTTCCTTATATATTATTCCACTTAGTTAATCCAAATTTGATTCCTTTTTTTTTTATTTCATCAACTTTCCCTTTCTTTATAATTTAAAGTCATACCATACAGTTTCATTATTTTTGATAGACAGAATCGTATCTACTTGAAATTTGTTATTTTCGATACCCAATTGTAACTTTTCACAGATTTGGAATTTGTAAATCGGAAAAGGGTTAGAAATATACCAATATAAAACCAACGAGAAAACAACGACTATCCAAAACAATTTCCACCAAAGAACAACGATTCCTCGAGGAAAAACATCCATAGTTAAAGATTAACGGATTTAAGAATTGGAACTAAACAGTCCACAACAAATACTAACCCTTTTAAATTTTTCATTTGTGAAATTTTGAAAGAGCAGATCTATCTCCAAGAGTGATAATTTTTTTCTCGAAACAAATTTTTGCGGCTCAATTGATCACGATAATCTATAAGGTTTCCCATACAGGTTGAAATATAAAATAATTAAAGCAGAAGAGAGACGATATTAGAAGGTAGGAATATTAAAAACTTAGTTTTTGGAAATTAACGTAATTAAAACAAAAAAATCCCTTTTTTTATTGAAGCAAAACGGTAAAAAATAGATCGAAATCTTTCTCAACGATATATTTTTTGTAAATATTCTTAGTCTGATGAAATGAAAACAGGGGAAAATTCCTTCCATGAAGAAGTATATCAAAATGCTAGATCTCCTGATATGCAAAACAATCGTACTATACCATATCATTATGCTATAAGACAAATGCCTCCTGGAATAGCGACACAACAACAACAACAACAACCGCCACCCCAGCAGCAGCAGCAGCAGCAACAGCAGCAAGCAATTTATGGAATCCCACCACAAATGCAATTACAACAAACATTGCCTCCACAAATGGCTGTAGATCATATGGTGAGTAGACCAAATGAGATTCCTTTAAATATGAAAAATGGACCCGCGTATCAAATGCAGGATCATCATATACCTGGTTCCATCGCTCATATTCCGACACAACCAATTTCAATGTATCAGAGACAAATACAGACGCCGTTTGTGCTACAAGAGCAACAGCAACCACAACCACAACCACAACCGCACCAACCGCAGCAACGACAACAGCAAAAACCCATGTATCTAAATGGTCCTAATCATCAAATAGATCAAACTATGCATTCACGACCGCAGCAGCAGCAGCAAGTTCCTCAACGACAGCAGCAAATCTATGATCCTCAGCAGTCACAACAGGGGCAGCCACCTCAACAGCGAATGCCTATGGCTCTGTACAATCAAATCCAAGGTAATCCGCATCCTGTACCATCTCCACAATATCCTCCTATTCCTAGTAATATCATGAATATTACTCGAATGCCAATCAATGCTTATGCAGCACAGATTGCCGAATATGTTATCGATGATGAATATAACGATCCTCATAATGGGTTGCATAATAACAATGCTCATAATAGTAACAATAATAACAATGCTCATAATAGTAACAATAATAACAATAATGGTTTAAACCAACCAGGACAAGATCATTTAACTAATGTATCCGTTACTGCTCCTAATGATTTTCCTATCAATAATGTTTTAAATATTCCTAATTCTAAATCTGCAAGAAATTCAAAACGTGCTGTTCAAAATCGAAATGCACAGAAGGCCTTTCGAATGAGGAAAGAACGATATATTAGATTATTAGAGAGTAAATCCCGTAAATTTGATGAATTGATGAAAGAAGTTCAAAGATTAAAATTAGAAAACATGAACTTGAAAAATAGAATTTGGGAATTGGAAGGGAAATTGAAAGCGTTTACTGGAAACAAACCGGAAGAACAGCAACAGCAACAACAAAATACTATTGCAACAACTATTCAAAACACAACACAGCCAACTCAGGATCAACCGTCAAATCTTGGACATAAGAACGGTGAAGGTTAATCAATGTAATAAAAACAATTGTAATATATATATATACCAAACCATATTTGCATTCTGTATATGTGGCCACTATTATTTTTTTGTTTGTTTGTTTCCTTTCTCATTTCCACATAGAAGAATAACAAATGATTATTTCTGTTACATCTGTCCCACAGGTTGAGTGCACTTGTACATATAATATTCTACCCTATATTTATTTTCAAATATATATATTATTTCAAGCATACTTGTTACTTTCTGTACATATATTCAATCGTCATGGGGTTGGTAATCGGGTAAATGGTTGTGAAGTTCCTCTAATACATAGGACAATTCACGTGACCGAGAGTTTTTTCGTCAAAAATTTTGCCAAATTTCGGTTTCGACCAAGAAACAACCGCACAACCACTCATTCTTTAATTATGAAACATGTTTCATCAAGAGATAACTGTTCATACAGTTATATGGTATTACTACTTGTACAATTAACGTGTCCCACTTTCAACTTGTAAAATATACAAATTTATTATGTAATTGGTTCTGTGAATAATGAGTACATCCCTTATTATGTAAACTAGGTCCCTTGTACGGACGTTTCACAGCCCGACATCTGAAAAAATGGTTGACTCTATTGTGAGTTTCGTAGTAAGGAGTTTTTGCAGTTTAATGTTCCAGGACTTTCTGGAAAGTTCTAGTGGCAGTTAATCCCTTGCCAGGTGAACTATTTATAAAGCCCATGGGTATGACGGTGTTGCATTCTGTTTCATTCCGTTTCATGAATGGGATCGATAAATAAACACACTATAGACAATGTTAAGAACTGCTAATTTACAAATAGCTAGATCGCATAACCTATATGCTAGATCGGCTTTAAACGGATTAAGATCCCTTACTACAACATTATCTCATTTCAATGCCATAAGTAACGATGTTAAAGGTACGCTTCCTCTTTTGAGACAGCAACCAGTGAGGAACTACAGTAATAGCCATCCCATCGTACTACCACAACAACGTTTTAATAAGTTTGCCATTTCTCGTATCTCTATGAGACCATATGTTCAAATACGTACTGATCCAAATAAGAAAAGTTTTCTGGATCAATATGCGGTAAATTTAACAAGTTTGGCTAAAGAAGGGAAATTGGATCCAATCATTGGTAGAGATGAAGAAATATCAAGAGCTATACAAATTTTATCTAGAAGAACTAAGAATAATCCGGTGGTCATCGGTAGAGCAGGTGTTGGTAAGACCTCTTTGGTTGAAGGGTTGGCTCAAAGAATCGTTAGAGATGAAGTACCTGAATCCCTGCGTGGGAAACAATTGTACAATTTAGAACTAAGTTCTTTGGTTGCCGGTGCTAAATATAAAGGTGAATTCGAAGAAAGATTGAAAGGTGTATTGGATGATATTGATGATACAGTGATTATTTTCATCGATGAAGTTCATATGTTGTTAGGTCTAGGTGGTTCGGGACAAGGTTCAATGGATGCATCGAATATTTTGAAACCTAAGTTAGCTAAGGGTCTAAGATGTATATCCGCAACAACTTTGGATGAATATAAGATTATTGAAAAGGATCCTGCTTTAGCAAGAAGATTCCAACCTATTATCCTAAGTGAGCCAACTGTAGCAGATACAATTTCCATTCTAAGAGGTTTGAAGGAAAGGTATGAAGTCCATCATGGGGTTAGAATTACTGATGCAGCTTTGGTTTCTGCTGCTGTTTTATCCAACAGATATATCAATGACAGATTCTTACCTGATAAAGCTATTGATTTAGTCGATGAAGCTTGTGCTGTCTTACGTTTGCAACATGAATCTAAACCAGATGAGATTCAAATTTTAGATCGTCATATTATGAGAATTCAAATTGAATTGGAGTCCCTAAAGAAAGAAACAGATCCGGTGTCTATTGAAAGAAGAGAATCCTTACAGAAAGAATTGGATTCAGATAATCAAGAACTATCAAGATTGACAAAGATTTGGGATGCTGAAAAGCAGGAAATCGATTCCATCAAAAATGCAAAAGCTAATTTAGAAAAAGCAAAAATTGAATTAGAACAAACACAAAGAACAGGGGATTACAGAAAGGCTTCCGAGTTACGTTTTGCTGTCATTCCAGATTTACAAAAGAAAATCGAATTGGCCAACAAGAAGGATTCTAACGGTAATGCTGTGACAGAGACAATGTTACATGACTCAGTCACTTCTGATGATATTTCAAAGGTTGTTGCAAGGATGACTGGTATTCCAACTGAGACAGTATTAAAAGGTGATAAAGACCGTTTATTGTTCATGGAAGACTCCCTAAAGGAAAGAGTTGTCGGTCAAGATCAAGCCATCAAAGCAATTGCGGAAGCTGTTAGATTGCAAAGGGCAGGTTTAACTAGCGAAAAGAGACCGATCGCAAGTTTTATGTTTTTAGGTCCAACTGGTACAGGTAAGACGGAACTAACAAAGGCATTAGCTCAATTCTTATTCGATAATGAATCTAATGTGATAAGGTTTGATATGTCGGAATTCCAAGAGAAACATACTGTATCAAGATTGATAGGTGCACCACCAGGTTATGTGCTAAGTGAATCAGGTGGTCAATTAACAGAAGCAGTAAGAAGAAATCCATACGCGGTGGTGTTATTTGATGAATTTGAAAAGGCACATCCTGATGTATCGAAATTACTATTGCAGGTATTGGATGAAGGTAAATTAACTGACTCTTTAGGACATCCTGTTGATTTCCGTAATACAATTATTGTAATGACTTCTAACATTGGTCAAGACATCTTGTTGTCGGAGAAGCCATCTAAAGCTGAGGAAGATTCTGGTAATATTAGTCCTGAAATCAAACAACGTGTCATTGATGAGATGAAGAGACATTATCCACCAGAATTTATCAACCGTATCGACGATATCCTAGTGTTCAACAGATTATCTAAGACTGTTCTAAGATCAATTGTTGATATCAGAATTAAAGAAATCCAAGAAAGATTGAATGAAAAGAGAATGAAGTTGAATCTATCTCTAGAGGCTAAGGATTGGTTAACTGATCATGGTTATGATCATTTCTACGGTGCAAGACCATTAAACAGATTGATCCACAAAGAAATTCTAAATTCAATGGCTACTTACTTACTAAAGGGACAGCTAAGAAACGGGGAAACTGTGAATGTTGTTGTCGATGGTAAGAAATTGGTCGTAGAACCAAACCACGCTGAGGGTGAAGAAGTTGAACCAGAACCAGAAAAGTAAACTGGTATTTTAATTCTAATGGGGACAAAAATATAAGACCCTTTTTTTTATAACGCTACATACGATCTTTTTATATATAAATATTCTAAATATACATCCATACTATGATGTTTGACGGAGAGCAATATGTATTAATTGCTATATTATTTAAATCTTGCCTATTCCAGTTCTGAGAACAGCCCGTAGACAAAATTATTTTTCATGCGATGAGCTGTGGGAAGAAGAAGAAAATATTGATAACAATCGAAATGTCTCCAGATCGAAGATCAAGTCTTGACGGTTAACTTGAACTCTCCATTGAAAAGAACAAACGGTTTTAAAAGGCAGATCAATTCCAAGTTACTAAATCACTCAGTTTAGAATTTAAACATAGAGATATGGATCAGTTTGATAGAGACACTGAAAATTTTGTCGGTTGGTTATCCGATGTTGCTCACGTTAAACAGTCTCCAAAGATTGCTGTAAGAGATCTTAGAGACTCTAACGAAGGGAGAGCTGTAATTGCAACAGATGACATAGATAACGATGAGATGTTATTTGAGATTCCATTTGAGTCATTGATTAATATTGAAACTTCCCAGATTAATAATGATTATCCAGGTATTCAAGAAAAATTGGCAGAGTTAGGTCAATGGAACGGATTAGTTATCTGTCTGCTCTATGAATGGGAATGCTTGGGTGAAAGAAGTAAATGGTGGCCATATATGAAAGTACTACCAACTTCTGCCACCTTGAATGGTTTAATGTACTGGGATGAAGAACAACTAGATAACTTGAAACCGTCCTTGGTGTTGGAAAGAATCGGAAAGGAAGGTGCAAAGCGTATGTACGAAACTGTTCAGGCCTTTGTAATCGATAACGGTATGAAAGATGCGTTGGGCAATGTTTCCTGGGATGACTTCTTACGTGTTGCAAGTACAATTATGTCATATTCATTTGATGTTGAGAAGACAGATGAGAATAATGAGGAGGAGGAGGAGGAAGACGATGAAAATGAACAATCTGCAAGTCTAAAATCCATGGTTCCATTTGCAGACACATTAAATGCTGATACTCACAAATGTAACGCTCATTTAGAATATGATAAGAACAGTTTAAGGATGTGTGCTATCCAACCTATCAAGAAAGGTGAACAAGTTTACAATATATACGGTGAACATCCCAACTCAGAAATATTGAGAAGATATGGTTACGTGGAACTTGATGGGTCGGCGTTCGATTTCGGTGAAGTTTGTATGGCTAACATTAAGGAAAGTTTGAAAGATAAGTTTGAAGTAGATGATAAGTTCATAGACTGGATTTTGGAAACCTTAAAAGATGATGACATGATTGAAAAGTTTTTTGAAGATGAAGAAATTGTATTAGACTCTTACGATTGTTATATCTCTGGTGAAATATTGATTGAATTGGTATTATTTTTACAAATTGCATCCACTTTCTGCATAATACCGGGGATTACTACTGAAGATGAAGTTAATAGAAAAAGTCTTCTGACCAGGGTTACAAAGAAATGTATTCAATTAGTTGAAAATGGTATGGTTACTAAAAGTTGTTCAGACGTATGGCAACTCGCAATACGGAACAGATTAAGTGAGTATCCCGACAATTGTATCGAATACGAACCAGATTTCGCAAATGAGGATGATATGAATAAGATTAGGGAGGGAATGGCAAAAGTTGTTTTGAAATCCGAATGCCAAGCTCTAACTGTTTGTCTGGACTCCATCAATAAACAATATAAGGTCATCGATGACCAAAAGTTGTTGAACAACATTATTAAGAGAGAGAGCGAAGGTGACAAGGATAGTCAGAAGAGTAATAAAAGACAGCATAGGTGAGCATGTCAGTAAACCTAGTGACATCCTGAAAGTATACGTCACTTTATATAGCAATCCCTACATGTATACTATATATAATTTGGTATGATATATATTCTGTAGTCATCGACATAAATTTAGCGCAATGAAAAATAATTTGCACGTTCTGGAAAACAAAGGCACCTCTGGGAAATCTAACCTTGACAACAAAACAAGAGAAACAGACTAAAAAAGGGACTCTCTTTGTAAAGCTTCCAAACGTAGAACTACTATTTATTAAAAGTTCAATTGTAGTTCGACAAATTTCACAGATACATTAGAGATGGATTCTGTAACGAACTTCTTTTGGAATGAGGATATCCAAAGTAATAATCCCACATCAGTACCGACTACCGTCGAGGAGGATGACACCTTTAAACAAAGAAATAGACCTGAATCAGTTGAAAACCCTTTGAAGAAACAGACTAGTAAGGCAATAAGTGAGCATTCTATGGGCAAAGATGTAAATAAGAAGGATAGGAAGCAATCGGTCGTCGATGGAAATAAAGAGGGCTCTACAACTCTGCAACAGATGATGACAGATACATTGGTTGAAAAGGTAATTAAGATGGCTCTTCCACCAACATCAGACTATTCTAGAATAAATATTGAAGAAAGAACTGTTTTCAGCAAAACACGACCAAGTATGTCGGTCCAAATAATGAGTAATAATTTCATCCAAATGAATTCGAGATTAAGTGTACCATTCATAATGATTAATGAGGTAATCCGTATGATGAGTTGGACAAATATACCCTACACATTATCGATGTTACTAGTTATATCGTTTGCTATTCTAAAACCTCTGGTTGCTGCAACTGCAGGACCGTTATTCTACATATTGTTCGGTATTATGGTACCCAAATACATGTATGTTCATAAACCTGATGATCTAAAAGTTATCAAGCATAATAATACTCCTGCACAAGGTCCAGCATTAAGGAAACCCGTGCTTCCAGAACCTGTACCTGAATTAAGTCAAGAATTTGTATTGAATTTAACAGATTTACAAAATCATATGCTATTGTATGTATGGTTATATGATACTATTAATTCTTTCCTTTCGAGCTTTGCATTTTTTGTCAATGAACCAATATCATGTTTAGTTTTTGTTTTGATGTTATTTGTAGCTATAATCAATCTTTTATTCATTGATGATATTTTCAAATGGGTTCCGTTGAAATTCATTTTAGTTGTATTAGTGTGGGTGTTTGTAATATCGATGCATCCTAACAATAGAGAGAAAATGTTAAAACAGATAAATTCAGAGGAAACAAGGTTAAAAGTGCTTTCATTTATGACATCCTACGAATCATTAATCAAGCAACATTTGAGGTATGTTGAGGCAAAAGAAAATAAATTGGTAAAAGTATATGAGATTCAGAAATATAGAGAAACCTACAAAGAATGGAGAACTATTGGGTTTTCTAACGATGACTATTGTTTGTTTTCAGATTTAAGAATTAAGGAATTAAACATTAATGAATATTGTACGAAATTATTGGATGATGTTTTGCCCCCAAAGAACTGGAAATGGATCCCTGGTACTTCGTGGGTGCTTGATTTAAATCCGCAAGAGTGGGTCGAAGATAATTTTATCCAAAATGTTGAAATTGATTCAGAGACCAAGTGGGTCTACGATGTTGATTTTGATGGATTCCGTGGTAAATATAGACGTAGAATGTGGACTAACATTGTAACAAGGAAAATTGAAACTAATACCGGTGGAGACAATAATGTTAATAAGGATGATGGAGAGCAAGTTATTGAGGAAGTCGTGAATCCATTAAGAGAAGATATAGCAAATCGTAGTTCGACATTCCATGGTGTGGCTAGAGGTTCTTTAGCTGGTGCTCATAATAGCAGTATAATCTCTGATGAGAATAGGGTTAACGATTCTTTAATTGCAGCGGCTGATCAATCTATTGAGAGTGAGTTACAGACGGAAGGATCTGTGAATGGTATTAGTGATTTCACTGATATCTTGAACACAGCAGTATAACGAAATGATGAAAATGTTAAATAAAAAAATATGATTATGAATGTATAAATGAGTATGAGTATGCGAGTATATATGTAATGCCAAATGAGCTATATCAGTTACTTTTTCATGAAACTTTCTAACGTTAATGATGATAATGAAGAACTTGAGCCATTTTTCTGTTCTTTCTTTTTATTCGCCAGTAAATTATTTAAAGAATTGTTTTTCCTTTTCTTTGCTCTATCCTTTGCTTTATTCTTATTGATTTTATTCGGTGTCGGCGATGGTGTACCTGTAGATGTTGGAGTCAGAGTTGCAGTTGGAGTTGGAGAATTTGATTTACTTCGTACAACTTTTGCACTTTCTATTCTTGGATTTTCAAATATTGCTCCATGTTGACATTTCTTACAGACCATCTTGAATGTCTCCTTAGTATCTTCGATAGTTGACGAGATATCTGTATTATATAAAGGCACATGAACAACGCCACAATTCCCACAGAATTTCCTGTCAGAATCAACGATCTCTGAAGGTAATGTTAAGTCGTACCTTTTTGCTGCATTATAAAAATTTTTCAAATATAATCCGGACAATGCAGGTGTGTCTAAAGTTGATGTAATATGTAATAAATCATATTTCTGTCTCATATTTCTGTCTCTAAATTTTTCTCTTTGAATTCTATTCATTTTGTTGTGCGATGATACTTGATGGTTCTACTGGCTGTATGAGAATGTATAAATATATAGATGCCCATCACTTTATTTTTATATGGTCTAAAACTGAAAAATTTCTCGGCCGTTAAGGCGAGTTTCAGAGAAATGTCATGAAATCATATCGTACATTTTATATAAATAGTATAAATATATAAATTAATAAAAATAATAAAGTTAAAGAGGTAAAATAAATGTCCCTGATTAAGCGTTTTGACTATTGATTGCCAATTCCATAATTAATCTTGTTGTCATATGTAAGAATGGATAAGCAGAGAAGGTACTAATTTCATCCTCTGATGAGGTAGTTGGGTTTGCATTATCATCAGATTCTACAGGTTCCCATCCATCGAATTTAAAATCTGCAAGATAATTATTTGTTTCTATTTGAAACAATTGAATGACGATTTTCATTAAATTTGGAATCTTTTTATTTCTGTCCTCGATACTATGATCATATTTCCAACGGACTCTAATTGTCCAAAGATCATCTTCTGATGGTTTTGCCCATTCTGCACCCAGATTTTTCAAAGCGATATAAATTTCACCCATGACATCTAATGGATAAGATCTTGATCTAATACCAAAATGCCATCTTGTCTTTGATTTTTTTGTTGTTAATGGAGAGATTTTATCTACCGAGAGACCATGTTCGATCATATTTGCACGATGAATTTGTGGTAATGAGGTAGGTAAGATTGCAATTGTTGATTTTTCTTCATGAGTATTATTATAGTAAACTGAATCGAATACAGGTGTCTTTAAACCATTAATTGGTGTAGTAGCAGAAGTTGCATTTAACCCTTGATGATTTGTATTTGAATCCATTGTATTTGATTTATAATTTGAATTTGTATGTTCTAAAGGTGACTGTGTTAAGAAATCCTGTAAATTTTCATTACCGATAGAGTCTTCACCTTGTTTAATCTTTAATTCATTCAAAGTTGATCTGTTTTCCTTGATTAACAAATAAGCGTCTTTGATTTCATTAATTTGTGGATTATCAGTAGTTGGTGAAGTTAATGCTTCATAGATTTCATCATGTTCGTAACCCATTGTTGTAGATAAAATGTGAACTAGTGATTCATCGATTTGATCATGAGTCAATACCAAGACATTTTGATTAGAGTATTCTGAGCTATTAGTCTTGGTTGTATCATTATCCTTGGATGTAGTTTCTGGTTCATTGATAACTTTCAAATAATCCGGTAAATCGATTTTAAACCAATCATCTTGTATAATTTCTTGAATAGTGATTCTATTCAAGGGGTTAACGATTAACATTTTTTTAATTAAGGAAGCGGCACCTTCTGATAAGAATTTAGGTAAAGTATAAATACCATTACTAATATTTTTAAATAAAACAGGGATTGAATCATCATCGAATGGTAATCTACGACAAAGCATAACGTAAAGAATGACACCACATGACCAGACATCGACTTCTGGACCCGCGTATAATTTCCCACTGATGACTTCAGGTGCAGCATAATTTGGTGAACCACATGAAGTCTTTAAGAAATTCCCATCTGTCATTATATTAGAAAGACCGAAATCTGCAATTTTAACATTTAAATGTTCATCCAATAATAAATTTTCAGGTTTTAAATCTCTGTGGACGATTTTATGTCTATGACAATAATCAACCGCTGAGATAATTTGTTGAAAGAATCTTCTTGCTTCATCTTCTGTCATTTTATCTCTTTGAACAATATAATCGAATAATTCATCATTAGCATACTCAATAACCATAACAATTTCATTTGGTGAAGAAATGACATCATATAATTTAATAATATGAGGATGTCTCAATAATCTCAAATAAGAAATTTCTCTCTCGATTCTACCCTTCATATCATTTTTAGTTAATAATTTCTTATTAATAATTTTCAAAGCAACTTTTTGGCCTGTTGTAATATGATATGCTAATTTAACTTTACCGAAGGAACCCTCACCTAACGTTTTCACTATTTGATAATTACCTATTCTTGATCCATCACTTAATAAAGATTGTTTATTATGAGAATGAGAATGAGAATGAGAATGTGTATGATGATGACGTGAGTGTCTATTTGAATTATTATCCATTTGTGAAAATATATGTATATATTTGGTCTGTCTTATCTATTTCAAACAAAATGATGGTATAGCCTGTATCTGTTCCTTTATTGGCTTCTTATATTTCAAATCACTAGCTGTATCTCTTCCTTTATTACTTAATTTTCATTTGTTTTGTTTTGTTAATGTATATTATACATAATGATGTACGTACGTGGTGTCTATAAAAGTTCAATTTGTCTCCGTTGAAGCGAGCGAGAGACGGGAGAAAGAGAGATATATATATATATAGTCGTGTGGTGTGATGTATCGTGTTGCACGATGCAGAGGGGGGTGATGGGGATTTTGTTTGTTTGTTTGTTGGCGGAGCTGTTTCCCCGCTGTCGGCGGCTAATTTACATCTTCTCGTTATTTTTTGGAGGGGATACCGTTGGAGAAAAAGGTATAAAAGGAGACGGTGTTTCTGTTGTTTCTGTTTTTTGGTTCTTGTCTTGTCTTGTCTTGTCTTGTATTTTTAGTTCCTTCAAGAATACACAACTGGGCAAGTTACTTTATCGTTCAATGGTTTCAGTTAATAGTGTATGCATGTATATATATATGCGTACTATGTTACAGTTTTCAAATTAGAGAAAGCAATATATTGTTATATACAATAATCAAAAATTATATTCAACAATTGGTCACTGAACATAGAAATGTATACATATATGTTTGTATTTTCTGTTTCTGAAACCGATTGTATCTCAATAATCGTTTAGTTTATCGGGTGTAATTATTAAACGATTGTTTGTTTGTTCGTTTTTCAGCCGATATGGAAAGTGGGGAAAAGGTGCACAACATACATACATATATATATATATACAAGACGTTTGTTAATGATATGATATACACAGAGCAATAACAAACAATTCAAAGATGGAGGAACCAACAAAACATTTAACTCTTTCACACTATAATAAACAATTTGGTCATTTATTCAAATATATTTTAAATCATTATGGTAATGTTAATAAATTGACAATAAATAAAATTGAAAAGATTTTTTTATCAGATTTCGATAATGATTCAATTGTAATTACATTCAAGATTAAAGATATTCCATTACCTGTTGATAAAATTATTTTATACCCTGATGAATTGAATGAAAATTATAAAGATAGTACTACTAAATTGAATCAATTTTTATTATTGACATCTCATAAAGCAAATAAATCTTTATTAAAGATTAATACTTGTTTATCTCCAAGTACTCTAGCCGATTTCTTAGTTTTATTAGTGGTACCATTACCAATTGTTTGTTATATTTATAAACCGTTGTTACTTTGGATACCTATCATCGGTTCAATATTATATGATAATGAATCATATTTAATCACTATAATCATTTTAGAGATTTTATGTCATATTACAGAATCTATCATATTCATTACACCATTGTTAAGTTACTATAGTATCCCTGTTGATCTTCAAGTTGAATGGTATATTTGGGGTTTATTAGAAGGTTACGGACCAGTTAGAAGATTGAATGCATTCGCTAAACCAAGAGAATTTGAGTTGATTCAAAAATTATCCAATTAAGCTTAGAAAACCATAAAAAAACGATAAATATATAGTATGTTGATATGAATATATATACATATCGCACACTAATTATTACTATTATTGCCAATTTGCAACAAACAAAATTAAATTTCTGTCCTTCTGCGAAGAAGACTCATTGAAATTCTAATTCGGTCCTCCCGAGTTATCTCCGCCGTTTATAAACATTTTGTTTTATTTTTTCTCTCAATTTATATAATATTTTCCTTTTTTTTGTAAGTTTACAGAGTGTAAGCGGTCGGTACTTCCGTATTGTTTGCGTAGGATTCTCTTATTTCCTACGTAAAGACTGTCATCATGTTATGTACCGTTGAGATTCATTGGACCCGTTTTTTGAAACACAGCAAATTCCCTTTGGAAGATAAGATTATATAAATATGCAACAGCTACAGCTACAGCTACAAGATAGTACATTGAGATAAAAAAAAAAAGATATTTGACGTTATTTATTTACAATTCATTTGATATAAGTGTTTTCCCAACCAACCAACAGTGTCACATCGTATCATTATAATGAATTCAGATCCCATACCAGAAGACCAATTATCACAAAATGAATATAAACTTGTAAAATTTTATTCACCATTAAAGATTGATTCAAAGGGTACTATCCCAGTTGAAACTTTAAAGAAAAGATATCCATATAAATCTATGAAACCATGTATTTCATTCAATACAGTTCCAATAATTAATGCTAATTCAAAAAGAATAGATAGACGATATAAACAAGATTTCCCAGGTGTACAATTCCCAACAGATTATACTATGGAAGAATATTATGATAATGAAAGTGGTTACGTTGGTGATAATTCACAATACAATTTACATAATCAATATCTTTTAAATAATTTAAATGCTGCATCAACACATATGTCAGGTAGACAACCTTCACCAACAAGATTTCCATCCTCATCAGGTGGTAACAATGATAATATCATTTCTGGTAGAAGACAACAATCTCATAAATCTATTCAATTGACAGAAATGTTTAAAATTGCAAATAATGGGAAAATTGTTAGAGAAGATTATCCAACAAGACCAAGTATTCAAAATAATTCTTTAGTATTAAATAATACAACTGCAAATTGGGATAAAATTTGGTCATTACGGAAATTACAAATTGATAATAGAACATTACATAAGGAGAAATTTTTCGAATATCCAGATTGTTTATTTATTGAACATACTCCTAATGTTACTGTACTTGAAGATATGGATTCAGATGGATTTACACCTTTGAGTAAGAATCAAAAAAGGAAGATTAAAATCATTAATGAAAAGAAAGGTTATCCAAATTTACCAAGAACAATTCTATGTAGAATCGATGGTAGAAAACATACTTGGGTTGGGTTAGATTGGTTATTTACCAAATGTATAAAAGATACTGATCATATTATTGTAGTGACAAACTTACCAAGTTTAACAATAAGACAGAAACGTACACGAATGCATTCTGCTAATAGGAGTCGCTCTGTAGGAATGAGTAGAAGTAGAAGTCGTGGTAGAAGACGCAGTGCATTAAGAGATGATACAGATACGGATACTGATTATAATACGGATTACTCCGATGATGAGGATGAAAATTCGGTTGATAAACGTGATGGTGACGATCGTTATGGATTAGGTGATGGTGAAACTGTAGATTCTTGGTATCCAGGTTATGATATCAATCAAGTTAGATCCACTATGAAGGATATTCAAATATATATTGAATCGTTGTTATTGTTAAACAATCCACAGAAATCAATTAAATTGACAATTGAAATTACAGTCGGGAAGACAATAAATTGTCTTTGTAATACTACTAATATTTATACTCCAGATTTAATCGTTACAACAAACTTAAATGTTGAGACAATGGTGAAATGGAAATCGAATTACATTTCAGATAAGTTATGTAGATCATTCCCAATCCCTGTAGTCGTGCTACCAACATTATATATGAACAGTTTTGAAAAATCCCTTGAATTTCAATCACAGCAGTTAATGACAATACCTGGACAAGATCAAACACCGATAATTGCCATGAGTCCACCAAAGAAAGTTGAACCTCCAACAACTGGGATGGAATTACTACAACAATTGGATATAATTGCTCAAGAATCCCTAAAGGAAAGTATTAAATTAAATAAATTTACATCCCAATCCAAAAAGAAACAAATGGTCGATGTTATGTTGGAAGTACCACAAAAGAAGAAATCAAGTAAACGTAGATCTTCTAGGACCCCCAAGAACATATCCTTATCACCAATTTCATCAGATACAGAGACATCTTTAAGGAAAATCAGAACTGCAGACCCACATAGGTTGAAACCGATTAAATCAAATTCATATACCGTTGCCGAGCATGCAGATGATGGTATTCCTTTATATAAATCTAAGAGTACTGTCGAGAGAGTCCCTTTGAAACATTACAAATCGAATTCAGAGGTACCGAGAAAACGTATCAGTACAACAAGTTCTACAAGTACTGCAAACAAAGGGTTTTTCTCATCCTTCTTCAAAGGTGGATCAGGTTCAACAGGGACTAAAGAGAAAAAGAAAGGTATCTTTTGGTAGTTACTAGTATATATATTTGTAAATAATATTAACGTATGTAGAACATTTTTTCAATATCGAAAGACAAGCAAGCGATGCACGTATACATACATACATAAAAAAATAAAGTTGGGCAACTCACAAGATAGATACAGGTGTTTCAAAACAGGTCATAGGAAGAACAAAGGCAAGCATAATGAGTAATAATGATAGAAAAAAGAGATCCCACAATGAGACAGAAGGACGTGGTTTGCGAACTGAGTTACATCCAGCGTTAAAATCTTCGAATCTTACACTGATTAAAGAACAACAACATTCCGAGAATCCATACTTAAGTGGGAATCATAGTGATAAAACTTTGAATAAAAGAAGACATCTTTCACATTTCTATCAGAAGGGGGAGATTGTCAGTCGTGTCAATAAAGAACGTGAACAATTGCATAAGATTGAAGCTGCATTGAAGGTTGAGACAGAAAGAGAACAGGAATCCAGAAAGGAATATCAATTGAAAGTTGACAGTGGTGAATTACCTGATTTAACTAAGGATGAAGACAAATTGCTGAAGAAGATTGAGAATATACCTAATGATGTCGAATGGTGGGATAAAGTTCATCTAGATAAAGATGATCCCATGAAAATTCTAGAGAAATATACAATTCAGGATTATAATTCTGATAATGATGAAGAAGAATACGACGATGAAATGTATGCTCCTAGTATACGATATGTTCATCATCCTTTATTATCATCAGATTCGTTGAACAAAATCGATCATCTATCAAGAATGTATTTAACTAAGAAGGAATATCGTAAGATTCGTCGTCATAAGAGGAAGATGAATCAAGAGGAGAAGGAGACAAAAATTAAGTTGGGTGTGATATCGAAGCCAGAACCGAAAGTGAAATTAAGTAATATGATGAATGTGTTAGAAAACGATTCAAATATCACTGATCCTACCCAATATGAGAACATAGTGAAGGAGCAAGTTAAGGAACGTAAGGAGAAGCATTTAGAGGTTAATCAATTGAGACATAAGGAAGCTGTGGAAAGGAAGAAAGAAGTTGAGTCTGCATATGTACCAATGGATAGAACACAATTATATTATTGTAATGTTTATAAATTCAAGAATTTAATTAATCCACAGATTCGTTATAAACTAAATATGAATGCGAAACAATTGAAATTAAGAGGATGTTGTATACGATTATCTGATGATGGACCAGGTGTAATCATTAGTGTAACAACTGAGAAAAATAGTAAATTTTTCAATAAATTAGTAATGAATAGATTGAAATGGGCAGATTCCTTCCAGGATAGAAAAACAGGTGAAACAATCGATAATTCGAATAATAGTATTAAAAGTATGTGGGCAGGTACAATTACTTTACAAGATCATCCTTTTTCGAACTGGTTTATGAGAGTATGTCAGGATAAAGAAGAAATGAAAACTGTTTTGAAAAGGTTTAATGCGGAGTCCTTTTTAAGAGATTTAACTATATAAGCGGTTCATTTGACCTATTTGTGATGAATTTTTATTTATTGAATTATATATGTATGTATGTCAGCATAAATATTGATAAGTACATATGACATTCTGTCTGTTTAATTATTTACAGTATAAGGTGAACAGTTCAGATGGATAATGTAAAAAAAAAAAAATATTATGATGTAGGTATATATAATTCATTGATGAGATGTTCTGCGATGACTTTCGTTGCATAAATATGTACGTATTATGAAACGTAGTCATAACTTTCAGATATCTTTAACTTATTCTTTTTTTTATATTTCAGATGCACCATTTAAGCATCTCTGATCTTGGCTAAGATTTCTGAGTCTCTGAATAAGATAACTTCATCATCTGCATTTAACTTGATGGTAGAACCACCGAATTGTGGAATTAAGACTTGGTCACCTACTTTAACTTGTGGAGTAACCTTGTTACCATTAGCATCGGTGAAACCTGGACCGACAGCCAAAACTTCAGCTTGATTCAACTTTTCGACGTTCTTTTCTGGTAGATATAGACCAGATGCAGTCTTGGCTTGGGCCTTGACTCTTTGTACTAAAACACGGTCTAACAATGGGACGATAGACTTGGCTGATTTGATAATAGTGGACATATTTGTGTAATTGGGAGTATTCGGTAGTTATTTATCACTTCTAAAGTTTAGTGAGTAACCATGTGTACCATATTCAACTGTTTGAAATACTGATCAAGTTCATGGTTTTTAGTCATTCCAAGTGTTGAAAGTTGTTGGTGGACTCCCTTCAGCGGTGGAAAAGGCGATTGGTTGTCGGACGCCGTATTCGGAAATAGGTTTACTATGTCGTGCGGCGTGATGTTCGAGGGTAATACCAAAAAAAAAAAAAACTGTGGTAATCACGTTAGCAATGCATTAAGGAATATCATAATTATTATAATTATACATGTATATATCTGTCAAGTGTGTGTGTGTGTGTGCTTACAACAAATCGTCTAAAGATTGTTCGGAGTCTCTCTTGATTAACTCTAACATTCCTTCTGGTAGGATAGGTTTACCGTTGGCATCTGTAACGTATCTAAATGGCATCTCAGTAGCTTCGTATTTATTAAATTTGAATTCTGGATAGTCAAAGAATATGATGTCTTCGAATTTTGTTTGTTTTTGAATAATTATCTGTGTGGTTCTAATTGCTGTATCTGTTGTCATTTGTTTATCACCAAGTCTTCTACCAACCAATAAATTTGGGTAAGCATCCTTCAATTCCTTAGTACGGTCTCTTGGTGGGTGATCACCTAGGATACCACCAAATACAAAATAATCGAATTCTGAGGCATCTGTTGGTTGTAAATCAGTCTCTGCACGAGGATCTAATAGACATACACGACCATCCTTCATTGGTTCCACATTTGGGATATCCTCATGGATATGTGATAGGTCTTTGGTGGTCCATTGTAGTCCCATATCCCTTAGCTTTTTTGGAATCTTATCCTCAGTGGTACCCTTTGGTAGAGATGACAGGATCAGGTTCTCAGCACCTAGATCCCTTATCACTTGAGCGTATTCCAAGATGACCCATTCACTGAATCCTTCTTCCATGTGCTCAATAATATACTTCATTGCTAGTTTGCGTGTGCTGATATGATGTGGTAGAGTACCAATTAGCAGACCGAAGATGACACACATTCCCTAAATACCTTTCCCAACGTTGTCCCCCCAACTGAAATAGATCCATCTATCAATGGTTTGTTTGTTCTTTGCTCATCGCATCGCACTGAAAATTTTTCAGATTTCTTCGCCGCGACAGTTTCTTCTTTTGGTAAGCGAATTTGATGGAAACGTCACAAATGTTTTGCTGGGGACGACACACTTTTGGGGGAGGATGGGTAAAAGGGCAGAACGTTGTATGCATTGGTATGACTGGTAGGCAGATATTGGCAATTGTTTCTATGTGGGGCTACTCTTTAATAGTCTCCGCCTCACTGATTTCTAATTGAATCAATCGAAGGACAGGTAAAAAGGTAGCAACGATTGATATATGCTTTTTTAAATGATGCCTTTTATTTAACAATACTATCAATGTGATATTACTTACCTTGCAGCTACATTATGATGGATACCTTTTGGCTATCTTATTTCAGAAATGAAACGTATAAATACACCACTGGTTTTGCAAATTGAAACATTACCTGAGTCATCCTCATATTCCTTTATTCATAATGTTACCTAATATCACTAAACAAGTGCAAGTCACAAATAATACCTTTCGCTTTCAACAAACATATAATCAAACTCAACTATGCCTGTCAAAATTACTTACAATTTTAAAAAAATGGCAAAATGTATGACCATTACCGAATATCATGATCTGCCGGAAGAAGTTCAGGACAGATATTTAACATGGTCAATGGAACAGTTCTTAAGAGAAAGAGCAGCGATTGAACTAGAAAGAGCAGGTGGTATCGCTGGTATTGCAAAAGCTAATGCATTGAAAAGGGCTTCTTGTCTGCAAGTGCCTGAAAGTACAGCATGGAACCCTGCATTATACTCAAGTTGGAAGAAAGTTGAGAAATACTCTGAAAGTTCAATGTTTTCTGATAAAGATGAAGTGAAAAGTTATTAAATGAACCTTATAAATAAAGGGGGGAAACACCCAAAAAAAGACACTAGATATTCATTGACAATTAAATATTTTTATACATTCATTTTATATATACCTATGTTAATACAATAAACAATTAAAAACCATATTTCTATTACGAGTACCTTTAATAAAAAGTTGGTACTGTCCCATTGTAATTGTCAATGTATTTTTGTTTTGATTTCTTCAAAGTGTATTTTAGTTATTTCGTGGTACAATATATGTAGAAACAGTTCACCAAAGAACAATATATCATTTAAACAACTTAATATTCTTTTAATAATTCACAACAGAAGCTAAATATTGATTTGAATCCATCTTGTCAGCTTTCCCTCAGATAACTGTTCTGTCAACAATATTTTTGTAAACAAATATTTCGAAAATTTATTGTTTTGTTACGTTCCAGAGACATTTTTTTTATAATATTTTAATTTACTGGAATATTTTTTTCTTTTGAATGTTTAGATCATCATATTTACAGTTACCAAGTTGAGAACATGTACTATAGGTATATAGTATTAATAATATATACTTAGACGTATGATAAAAATTTTTCAAAAACTATAAAGTCGAAGTTTTAGGTTCAGCAGCATGATGATGGTTAATTATCATCATGTACGGATGCAACCAAAACTATTAAGACGACGAAAAAATACACATTGTAAATAAGATAAAGGAGAAGCATCATATATTTTATCATTTTAGTAATTACTTTTAATGCACTTTTATCTTTGTAGTATCGATACCATTACGAATAAGTACTTTAGAATAAGAATATTCTAGCGAAACAATACAAGTTTTTTTGCGCTACATTCTTTCAATTCTTTTCAATCAATTAACTTTTACATATATTGCTTTGCACCATCCTATTACCTACTCAATCAATTGCCTGATATGTCCTCTTCGAAATTCCAAGAAGAAGATCCCAAGTTTGTTACTTCAACTGAACTGAACTCGGTTACAATGAGCATTAACTCCGTTAGAGATGAAATTAAAGAAATGAGATCTGATTTCATGAAAGCATTGCAAATCCTTCAAGATCAAGCTAATATTGCAAAGAAAAATGAAGATATTCAGAAGGAAAACTTAGAAGAAGCCTCTAAAATTGTTACAGGAATGAAACAAGGAACCGTTCATGACAAGGAAGAAGAAGATCCTAAGGTCACTGAAGCTGAATTGAATGTGGAAGCTACGCAACAATGCTCGGCCAATATCGTCAACGAATCACGTACTAGTGAGACTGGTAATGCTCAAGATTTCATGGCTATGCAAGAGGAAATCAAACGACTCAAAAGGACAATTCGAGCTTTGAGTACCAATCTATCAAATCGGGTACCCATAGTCAATCAAAAAAATTCATTTAGGGATGACGATTCATTCTTCGTCATCATCATCATCATCATCATCATCATCATTGGGCTTTTCTAAGTCATCAAAGTAACCAAAACCTTCTGGAATTTTGTCTAAAGGCCATTGATAGGGGTTATTTACGTTATCGATCGCATGTTTGGTTGATAATCTATTGATGTGGATTTTTTTTCTTTTTCGATTTCTTTGAACTCCTTGTTCATTCTTCTCTTATTGAATTCCACGCATTTGTCACAGGAATAGTTTATGCAACATCCTTCCTTCATATGTTCACTAGCATTCTTGCACTTAGGACAAGAACAAGGTGTACAGTAGTAATAATCAGCGGAAGTCACATTTATGTTTGTTTCTAATGAGAAAAGTGCATTCGTTCCATTATTAAGTATCGGTACAATCTTTTGATACACGTCCGTTGAAAGTAAAGAACGGCTTAAGAAACTCTCTAATTCTGAAATGGAACTAATTGATCGAATTACTTCATCAGTACATAAACCAAAACGATAAGGACTCAGCAGTGTCTTTGTTCTTAGACATAAACTGAGTAAAACATCGATACCTTTGATATGTCTTGCCTTTTGACATAACTTTTTAAAGAACGCTAATAAGTTCTTACCATTCATAGGTTCACTTTCCATTACTGAACTTAAAGCTGCAAAATCGCGAGATAAAAATTGGATTGATCCAAATATTCATACATAGCATCAGACCACGATAATGGATCATTTCTTGAGTTCGTTAAACGACTTTCGATAGTATCATCATATAAGGAGATAACATAATACATCCAATCGGAGAATACTACCTGCTTATTGATTAAGGCTCTTTGGATTAAACTGATTTGAGTTTCAAAGTTACTATCAGCGGTTAATACGAAATTGGTTGGAATGTCTAATTTAACATCAAAGTAACGTTTGTTACAACGGGCTAACTTAGGAGAAGTTGGGTCCAGAATCAAAATGGGTAAATTCTTCTGAATATACGATAAGGTAGTTAACTTATCATCATTAATAACACCTTGGGATTTGGTGCCCTGTTGGACTGGTTAACAGACATCGCATTCATGGCTTCCTTCAATTGAGCAATTTCAGTTTGCATCGCCATAAAGTCCTGAGCGTTACTAGCTTCACTAGTTCTGAGCTCGTTAACGATATTGTCTGAAGTTTACTGGGTAGCTTCTACACCATCTTTAACTTCGGCGCTCTTGCGATCTTCTTCTTTCTCTTTATCGTGAATGGTTTCCTGTTCCCATTCCTGCAACAATTTTAGAGGCTTCTTCTAAAGTTGCATTTTGAATGGAATAATTCTTGTCGGCAACCACTGAACGATCTTGTAAAGCTTGTAAAGCTTTCATGATGTCAGAGAAAGATGATTGCATCTCATTTCTAAATGAATTGAATTCTGTTTGAGTAACAAACTTAGTATCATCTTCTTGAAATTCTGAAGAAGACATATTGATTAAATGATGAAACAAATATTGATATAGAGCAAAGCAATATGAAAAAGGTAATTGATTGTTTACGAATAAAGGATTTAACACAAAAAATTTTGTATTGTTTTGCTAGATTAATCTTATTCTAAAGTACTTCTTCTTAATAGTGTCACTATCACAAATATATGACTGTCTTTCTGTTCGTGTCAACTATAAAAGTGTATTAAAAGTAATCATTAAATCGATAAAATATATGAAGTTCCTCTTTCTTTCTCTATAAATAACAGTATATAAAATATATATAATGCTTAATATGCTCTTTTATCTTATTTACAACGGTTATTTTTTGTCTTAACAATCATAGTTGCATATTGTAATTGTCGTAAATTAATAGATTTATTCGATTTCATTTCTGATAGCATTAGTGTACAAATTTATCATATTATTAGATCAACATATATTCGTCTGATCTGATCTCTTCTTTATGCAAGTTAAAAATAATATACAAATTAGGAAATACGTTATTTCTATGAATGAAAATATGCTCCCTTTATATAATATTGGACATTTCAAATCGTGATCATAAATCTCCAACACTAGCTTTGTAGAAATAGCTTAAGTTTCCCAATTACTTTTTCTCTTGTTTTCCTTCTTTCTTGTATATCTTTAAATAATGAACATTATCTATTGGTTATTCAAAGTATCATTATTCATATCGATAATATTCTATTATAAAAGTTATTGACTGTATTTCATCTTGTTCTTTCTGTATATAAAATATAAAGATAATATATATGGGAATTGATTTATGGGTTGTAATTTTGAATTCCGAATTGTGTCATTTATGTATAAAATAATTTGCTATCTTTCTGATCATGGTAATGTAATAATTTTCATAATTTGTTAGTCAACAAACATTAGGTAATAATTTCCTTTATAATCATCAACCACCACCAAATGATGTTTTCATTCCCAACATGCAATCCTAGTCATTAGAAATATATAGAACCTGTTGACGCAGGTTTACTAAAGAGAAATTTCCAAACATATGGTTAATGGAACTTGAAGACATATTTTATAAATATCAATTAATATAAAATATTTCGGTTCGAGTCTTTCTATATAATGTACAAAGTAAGTATAAACTCTATTATTTAGTATACATAAGTCATCGAGTACTTTTTATATAACGATTAGTTTTTCTCGATGACGTGAAATTTTTCTTAGAAAAATTTGTTACTCGCTTTATATCCTAAAGCGGACAATAGTGCCTATTTAGGAAGTTAATTCCTAAAGTGGAAATAGTAAGTTAAATACCATTCAGTAACTTATCTACTGTATATTAAAATGTAAGTATTGCAACTTAGCATTAATTACAACAGAACCAGATTATGGGTGCCATCCTGTGCAACATCGTAGTATTCAGTTCCCCTACAAGGGTTATACTGTTATATGTTACTAATATTGATATAGAAACTTAAAACCTCGTAATGGACTTTGAAGCAACATTTTCTCTGGTAAACCTGTGCGAATATGACATCTGTACATGATGATACTTCATTATCATCATTCGATTAAAACTAAACTTATGACCAATAAAACTTACCCGGAAATTGGATAAAGTCATGTATATTAATATCAAAAACATTTTGTAACGACTCTTGTGTTTATCGTGATTAGGGTTTGAATGTATTCTTAGGTTATTCAAACTGAGTCGCTCTTGAGATGTCTTTCTGAACGAACTAGTAAGGTTGATTATTCCTTGTTCCAAATAAGGAGGGTAAGAAGAGACTGTATCTTGTTTATGCTATATCAATTCTAGGTTCTAAGATTCTCACTTGCGTAGATGTCTTTGATAGCCAGTTATAGTTAAACGAAGTTGTTAATCCTTTTGTGTTGTTGGTTTAGTAACTGGAAGTATTGGTTCAAGTCAATAGGAACATGAGCCGGTTCCATAGTTGCAGAAGACATAATTCTATTAGTTAAGTTGTAATAGATATTTGTACAATTAGTATAGTTGTAATTGCTTATTCTTTTATATTATACATAAACTATATAAGAGTTAACTACTTACATTTGTAGAAGTCTATTACTTCTTCTTTATCTATTATACAATGTGTTAACTCTGTATATTTGTTTTTTCTCTCTGTGCGTGGGGTTAACATCTACACCCACACACCACTATGATATAGTGACACATAATCTGATTTAATTCAAGTATCATATTACTGTTTCAACATGTGTCTTAAATAATTCTTAGTTATGCTTAATAGATTAAGTTAACGTTGATTATCGATTGATCTTCTGAATAAGTCTTAGTTCTTTTGTTTAACCTTAGTTAGTTCTTAATTAACCTTGGTTATCCTTAGTTGGTTCTTTCTTCTGAAAGATAACAGGAAATAAACAAACTTAAAAGTTTGTATTATTCTTATATAGAAAATGTAGAGAATTTCTGAATACAGAATGTTCTCCAATCCTTCGAGGTGTATTCATTGGAATACGTTCGAATGAGGAATGTCTTCTTCTTTGTCATTACTGTCCAGTATGGACAAACTCCCGTAGCCCTGTTAGCTATGCCAGCTTGTGCAGGTTGTGCTACTCATCGTCCCATGTCACCGAATGCGTACGCTTCGTCTCATTGGTCCGGGTGTTCGGATTTAATATTTACATCCCAGGCAGTTACCTATGTGATTTCCTTAAAGTGCACGGTGGAGTGTCACATGTCCCATCCTGCAGGTCGATTTACTGTTCTACGGCTGTTTCTGGGTGATATGCTCCTGACGTTCCTAATTGCTGAGGAGACGGTTTAAAGTGATGGAATAAAGTGTCACACTATGCCATTTGAGGTTAGTGAATCTTATCCATGTCACAGTCCTCATAGAGATGCTATATTGATTGAGTAATTATCATATGGAGAATTTGTGTCACCGAAAGGTCATTTTTTGATTACCAGAAAAGGCCATCTAGGTTACACATTTACCAAATTGGGAGCGCAAGTGGTTTAGTGGTAAAATCCAACGTTGCCATCGTTGGGCCCCCGGTTCGATTCCGGGCTTGCGCATTTCTTTTTAAATTTTGTTCGGCAAAATATCACTATCTACGAAGAACTAAGTAATACCCTTAACAATAGTGCTATAAAATATCATAATTATTTATTATTTGATATAGTTAATAAAATATATCCTCAAAATGATTTACAAACTATGAAGTTACTCGATTTTTTTATACCAGGAATCAATATCTTCTCCCTTTTTCACTATACTAACAAAAATGTAATATCACATGACGTTTCCTATAATTATCTTCATTTATAAGCACGTATCTATATACTATATAATTCTCTATTTATTTATGATTGACCAAATCTTATTGTTTCTCTTTCGAGCACTTGATTATCGAACTGAATTAAATATACTGTTCTATTCTCCCAGTTATCCTTTGGCATCAAATGGGGCGACACCTTACAACGGAATCCAGCATTTGTTAAAAACCCTCTAATAACGCCGCAAATAAAATAATCACAAGATATTCTATTATTGGAACTACTGATGAATTGTGTTAATGGTGGTTGATTATCAATGATCATATACTCATTATTTCTTTCTGAAGATTTTACTAAATCATCTGAAACATGATTGAATAAATATGACCATAATGTACCATGAACAAACTGTAAAATATCTATAATTTTCAAATCACGACGTCTCATCTTTGAAATTTGACTCGTTAGTGATTCTACTTGTGTATGCTGTGCTTGCTGCGATTGGGTGTGATGAGAATGACGATCTGTCGAGGTTCTGTTAGACTTCGTTGATACTGAGGATGCGGTATCCTTTGAAGACGTACCTGTATTAGCTCTAGATCTATTGGGTCCACTACCTGGTTGAGAGTTCATTGAAGAAGACGTGTTTGCGTTCGTATTTGTATTAGTTGATGTTGTGTTGACAACTGGCGACGAGGATAGGAATGTGGAAGTTCTTGAGGACGTACCAGGAGATATAGATGATCTGAAATTCAACAATTCTAATAATCTCATACCAATGGACTCACCGTATTTGTCTAATTTTGTCTCAAAATCATTTAAAGATTGACAATTCTTGTGTATTTGGGAAATCATCTCTTGGAAAAGAAACGTCATTGCCGATAAGGATACTTCATGTTTCTTTGTATTTAGGGACTCAGAATACAATTTAGAAGTTAATGGGGATCGCATGTATTCATCTGGCAACGAAGGTTTTGGACCCATTGTATATTCATAACCAGTAGACCTATTCTTAAAGGATGCATCCGATGTGCTTGGGTATATGATCTGCTGTTCCATTATGTGTTCAATTTACCGGATCTTTATACTTCTTATAAGATATGTCACTATGTCACTCTTCAACCATTTCCTTGTTGTTACTGTGGAAGGTGTGTATCTTTCTTTTATAAAAAAATATTTCAGTTAGAATTATTCAAGCGCGTGTATTAAGTTGAATCAACTTATGGATGATAAAACAAACAAACAACAACGATATTTTAAAATAGGAACTCTGGAAACGGTGCTGTATTAGAGTGTCTATAAGAGCAATCGATTGCCTTTGTAACTACACAACCGAATAAGAACTATTTCGATTAATTTCAGTGTGATTATTCTGTAAATACACATCTTTTGAACATCGGAGATTTCACAAACAACACATCGAAACCAAGAGGTTTTAACAATCTAAAAATATAATGTCTGCTAGTAGCACAAGTACTACCAGCAGTATCAATGGTACAGATAATAAGTTGGCCGGCATCAACCAGGGGAGACCTTATTATAACAAAGATACCTTCAATATTGGATATGTTGCAAAATTTAACCCGGATAAAGGTGTCATCGATTCAAATGGTGATTCGATAGCGTCCAAATTATCAATTGCTAACCAGAATAGACAAAACTTCATAGGTGGTGCAACAGGGAAGAACAGTAGTAATAGATTAGGATCATTGACAGGGTTATCCACTGGTTATTACGGTAGTACCAATGGTAGCAATATACTACGACTAAACATTTCCCAATTATTTAATATAAAGAAATGGGACTTTACCATATGGAAATTTCTATTAAGACAGTACTTCAAGAACTTGTTACAACAACCTTTTGAAACATGCAAGATCATCATGCAAATTACATCAATCGAGAAGCCAAAGAAGGATTCAATAAATAGTGAAACAGGTTCAATCGATTACTTTCCGGTAAATGAAGAAGAAATGATCCCCAAAGCAGAAGACTCTACAGAAGAAGAGGATAATGATGATGAGTTTGTTACTACAAATAGTAACACTTTACAATTAAAGAAGTTGACGACGTGGAATGTTATACATTCCATGCGTAGTAATGGTAATTTTGGGATCGGATCACTATGGAGATCAAACAATATTACCTTCTTTAGCAATTTTTGCAAGAAATGTTTGTTGTGGGGAGTTTCAAGATTCATTTCCCCATTCTATTATTATTACAATTTTTCATTCAGTACCATCGTTAGTTTAAAGATTCTAATGAACTTTGCAACCGACCTTATTTTATTGCCTTTAGACCTCTACAAATTGAAATTGATAATAAGTAACAATAGTCACAAATCTAACGACGAGCCATGGTCCTTCAACAAATTATTGAGACTTCGCAACTATTGGGACTTCACATTGGATGACAAAACAATCAGATTGTTTTTCCTAATTCTTCTGAGGATTGCATGCCACAAATTCTTCAATAATGGTTTAGAATTTATGATCTATTACTGGTTAAATTTTACTAATTTGAACAACAATAAGATACTTTTAATTCTTTCATTAAAATTAATCACCGAATTCTGTGAATTCTTCATTAAATTACCAATAGAGACTTTACTACGAAGATACCAGGTGGATTATTTATTATCTACCAAAGATATCGAGAGTAAGAATCAATTATGTGTTGCCACTGAGGATCTAATTATTAAACCAATAAACGTAAATACAATAGAGCTATGGCAAGGGCTATGGAATGGCTGGAAGATTGGTCTAATGAGTCTGGTATGTGGCTTCGGTTTTAAAATTATGAGTAACATCGATGACGATTTAGAACAAGAAAGATTTTGATCAATTATCAATACTACTGGAAATACAAGTATGACTGGTGATATGTATTGTAACTACTTAAATGCTGCTTTAGATATTTTACTATGTAACTGTGATCTTCGTCTCTGTGTGTGCGATTTCTCTTCTTTTATTTATTCTTCTGTAAACTCAATGACATATGATCATATATCCTTTGACTGTTCTTGCAGTTTCTTATTCATTTCAATCAGATATTCACCAAGGGCCTTCAGTGGCTCCTGTGGCTGTTCATTAGCTATCTGCCTCATTCCTTGTAAAAGATACGGCGTAACGTTTGCATTTAGATATTTTCTTACTTGTGAACCTCCCACTATATCTGCCATGATCCTACTATCAGTACTTGAGCTCTTCTCAATTGGACTTACTGGTGTTTCAGTATTGCTGATCTCATTTTTATTGGTATCATTACTGATTGACTTGGCCTCGCTGATATCATTATTGTTGTTTACTGGCCCAGTGGGTTCTGAGACACTCTCATTTTTGACAATCGATTCTGTTGTATTAAAAGTTGTTTGTTGCTCCGGTGACATCTCTATGTATCAATTATTTCGATTTGTTCTGTGCTGTTCTATTTGTCTTTGTTTGTTGTTTGTTTACAATAATTTTTTTCAGCTTATTATATAAAGAAGTTATGACCACGAAGTAAACAAATTTAAGACAATTAAGGAACTTCGACAAAGTGAAGAAACATATAAAACCGGAAAACTAACCATAATATAACGATTACAGTGATATTATTTAAAGGTTTGACATTATAAATCCAATCAAAAGTTTAAAAAGGAAAGATGAGTGATACCATGGAGGATCCATTCGACCAAGTCGCAAATGATACACAAGAACAAATCGATAGATTAAAGACATATTTGGCAACCCATGGGAACGATCAAGAAGTTGAAGACATTATGAATGATATAAAAGAAACTATGGTAGATCTTGATAGGAGTATCCTAGTTATGAAAAGATCTGGTCAGGATATCAGTGCAAGAGAACAAAAATTGGCAAGCATACGGAATGACTTTGAGTCCTTAAATACTTCAAAAGCTGTACAAGGTAGTAACAACGATAATCACAATAGTGAGGAACACCAAACAATACCGTTAGATGATGACCATGAATCTAGAATTGACGACACAATCAGCGGGGGGATGTCTAACCCTTTTCAGGAACAGATATTGAGGGAACAAGACACTCATCTGGACGATATTCATAAGACGATGCAGAATTTACATTTACATGCTCAAACAATGGGACAAGAATTAGAAGACCAAGGTACTATTCTGGACGAATTGGATGAGAATTTTGACTCTATTACAAATAAAGTTCAAAGAGGTAGAAGACAACTAGAATGGATCTATGAGAAAAATAAAGAAAAATACAACGATTGCTGTATTGGTTTATTAATCATTGCATTGATTGTACTTTTAGTACTTGCATTTATCGCATAAATATATAAATAAATAAAGATATCAAATATAATATCCTTTTGGGGATAAGTACTATGTGAAACATGTATCGACATGTGTATTGTGTAATAATCTGCATAAACGTATCTATTGATTTCATTTATTCTTCCTCTTTTGCAAGTTCTTGAATGCTGCAGACGCTCCAGAACTAGCAATCCCTTGGTCACTGCCAATTCTTTGATTAGAGCTGTTTAATGTATTAATCAATTCACGCCTACTGCTACTGACAATCATATTTTTGGGAGGGCGATATTTCTTTTCACTTTGATGAACAATGTTCGGTAGAGGAGACCCAGGTGGTTTCTTTGTCTTAACACTGCGATTACTTCCATTAGAGACCAAGGTGTTTGGGAATTTATGTTCTTTCTGTATCATTATTTCTGTTGGTACTGCACCTTTCACCGCTAATGGATGAACAACGTTTGATGAAGATTCACTATTTAATTGATGTAACAATGCATTTTTCGACGCTACGGCAGCCGCACTTGTATACATTGCTGTGTTTAAATCCCTTGAACCAGCATTCTTACCATTCAGACTAGTAGAACTAACACTTCTTTTCGTCTTGTGAGGAGTGTTATATCTTGGTATCGGTGTTGGTTTGTGAGCCACAGGTGTTCCAACATGTCTTGTAACAGTGGCGTGTACAGTGGGTGTAACTTGCCTCATTGGTTGTGGTTTTTTGGTCTCTAATAAGGAAGAACTGGAAACTGTCCCCGATGAGCTCGTTGGAGTTGTGAAACTTGTCGATAAATGGTTATAAACATTATTGTTATCTTCATCATGCCATATTTCATCAACACTAAGTTCCTGCATTTTATTCGTAAGATCTTCATTACTATCTTCACCTTCCAGCATATTTCTAGATCTAAAGAAACAATCTACCCAACTCTCACCGCCATTTATGATAGAGCAACCAGAGTTAACTCTCGTGGCACATAGTTGCGACACAACAATAGCAGGTGGCAAGGAAATAAACCACAACTTTTCCTTATATTTCTCTAAGATTAGGAACCCTTTTCTATTTGCCTCATCAAACTCAAAATCGTACATTGATAATCCAGAGTCACTTACATCAATGATCGGTTTCTCATTATTACCAAAATCATCACTGTACATTAAATGTCCGGAATCCGTTAATGTCAGTAATTTTGGTGTTGTGCTTGTCTTCTTCAAAAAATCTCCATCCTTTGAAACAATATCCGTTATCAGGTCATTATCTATCCTATTATAACTCTGTATACTCAATTCAGGACCAACAGCTTCAAAGGGTATTTCACAAATATATATAAAATCTTGTTTCAAAATACGGTTTATAATTTTCTTAATAGGAGAGCCGTGACTTCCTGGTTGGGATGGAGAAGTATCTGTAGATGTTACTGCATGAGGAGAGTATGATTTGGCTCTTGATTCTGGGTTTTTTTTTTCATTAACAACAGGATTCGAAGTTCCGTTAACCTTTACATTTGTCTGTGGTTTTTGTTGCATTGGACCTTGTCCGTAGATATTCATTGGCTGTTGATGTGAAACCGGAAATTGCGGTGTATACGACTGTTGTGGAACACTTTTCGGTATTAGATTTTGGTGGTAGAAGTTAAGCTTTGTGGACGGTTCTTGGACTTGCTTGACAGATGATTGGAATATCAAGTTATTATTAGGTAGACCAGTTACTGGAGTCTTTTCGTTATTTGGATTCAAAGAAATTCCAAGTTTCTTTCTCCATTCTACTATGCTGTTTGTATTTGTTGATATTTTCATTGGCTTCTTTTTCTTTTGTTTTGCAATTGTGATATTTTTCATTTGGGTATCAATTACATGTAATTGTTTATTTGGAATCATTCTTTGTTTCCCTTGGTCTATTGAATTTGATCTTAACTGTTGTCTTAAGATGGATGCATCCATTGTGAATATCCCTTGCCATATACTTGTCTTGTTCGACCAATCTACACCATTGAACCACATTTTCTGTTTCAGATTTGGTATTGTAATTCTATCGTTGTCATTGATCACAAGTATACTTCGTACAATATCCACGATCATTGGATTGATATTTTTAATTGAATTATTATCACATTTTTGGGGATTCCACAAATAATCTAATTCTACAATTTTCTCAAAAGTTTTCAATTCATTTGAACCTCTAAATGGTGGACAACCTTCTGTAAACTGAAAAATCATACATCCTAATGCCCAAATGTCAGAACTTGCCGTGCATTTGTTGTATAGTAACAACTCTGGCGACACATATTCTGCTGTTCCTACAAAAGACGATGTTGCACACATATTATTCTCAGTGTCATTGTGCCTTTCAAGCGTCGTTGTAGCTGCTGCTCCAAAATCTGTTATCATTAGTTTACCTTCTTTATCCAGCAAGACATTCTCCGGTTTCAAATCACGATGTATGACGCCTTTGGAATGAATGTATTCGATTGTATCAATTAATTGTATTGTAAAATGTCTCGACAGTCTATCATTAAACCTACCATACTTATGAAGTAATGATAGTAACTCACCCCCTGCAGCGAAATCTAATACAAAATATAAATTATCCTTATCGTGGAAAGTGTAATATAATTTCACAATTCCAGGGTGATTGCCTCTAGCTAACAAATTCAGCGTATTCTTCTCAATGGTAACATATTTAACTTTAGCTTCTCGTATTATATGGGCCTTGGAACAAACTTTAATGGCATATATCTTATTTTGATCATGTCTATCGATTGCTTTATAAACGGTAGAATAAGATCCGTGGCCTAGTTCCTCCTTAAAGACAAAATCGTTAGCTGAACGTTTTCTGTACTTCATGTATCATCACAGAACTACACTCTTGAAGTTATAGTTCGTTATATCAATAAATCCTTTTTCCTTGTGAGTCCTGTTCTCGAACGCTAATGCAATAAATTCCTCGTAACTTGCCTAATTTTTGTAACAAAAAAAAAAGGTCTCTATTTCTTATATCACACTCTTCTTGCTATTCTGTTTTGTAAAGTAAACTGATTGCCCATTCCATTCACCTTTATATCCAGACCTGACTCATTGATTGGGGTGTGCCATCTGTAACACATCGCCCCTTCTTACAAAGTCACTGTTCAAGTTGGCACTCAGAGGGTCTTTCCTACCTTTCCCGAGAATTGTATATTCCCCAGTGGAGAGGCCGCACAATAGTCTTTTTTTTTTTTTGATTCAGATGGTGTCACTGCCCACGACGTCACATAGTTAACTGAAAAATTTTCCAAATTTATAAGAACCGATGACATAATCGATGAGCTATCTCATCTGACCATCTGTGAATCGAGATAATTGCTTACCAGGAGGCTGTTGCAACTACATTGACTATGTCTGATTTGCACCATTTGTTGACTTTCCCAACGAGACCAATCACTAGCGATGTCTACGAGACTCAATTGAATCATTTATTGAAGTCCGGTATTCCTTCGACTTATACCCTCGAGCAAGTAGCTGCTTTTGAACAAGGCAAAGAGGATGAAGAGGATGATCCCGAGGCATCTAACACTACTCCTTTGCATATATTAGCTAGATCCTTGCCTGAGGATGTGACTGTGGAGGAATTGGAAGTAGTACTTAATATGATGAATACTTTATTCGAATATGGTGCTGGTTGGAATTTTCTAGACTATGAGAATAAGTCCATCGGTGATCTATTATTAGAGAATGGCCAAGGTCGTGAGACTGATTTATATAAGCGTGTTGTAGAGGCCGGTGTCAGTGCAGAATTGCTTCTAAGGAAAGTTAATGGGGGAGACATTGAATTTTTAGATGACCCAATGGACGTTCAAGAGGATGAAGCAAACGTAGAAGAAACACATGAAACTAAAGAGACTGTAATAGATTCAGATTTAACTGCATCCGATCCAAAGACTTACTTGCGTACAGAACTAAAATATACCGATGGGAAACTGATAACGAAGGAAAATAAGGATGGTGTTATGATGGATTGGGAAGACAGTATAATGAAACTTGCAGCAGATACTTTATTCTCTGGTGCCACTAATCCAAATGAAGCTACTGTACTAAATATTGGTTTTGGTATGGGTATCATTGATGCATACATTCAAGAAAAGAACCCGGCTCATCATTATATCTGTGAAGCACATCCAGATGTTCTTGCCAAGATGAAACAAGACGGTTGGTACGAAAAACCAAATGTTACTATCCTAGAGGGTAAATGGCAGGATACTTTGAACAAATTGCTAGACGATGGTTCCGTATTCCTTGACGGTATTTATTATGATACTTTCAGTGAGCATTACCAAGATATGCTAGATCTGTATGACGTAATTGTTGGACTAATTAAACCGGAGGGTGTCTTCTCATTCTTCAATGGGCTGGGTGCAGATAGACCAATTTGTTATGATGTCTACAAAAGAATAGTTGAATTAGACATAAATAATTATGGTATGAAGTGCGAATATACAATTATACAAATCGGTAAGCAATTACCAGATTGGAACGACGTGAAAAGATCCTATTATAATTGTGATTACTATTATCACCCACGTATATCGTTTATGTAAATGAATCATATCTAGCATATTTAATATAAAAAAAACTAAAAACGGTAAAACGAAAAACAAAATTCTTAGAGATATTCATTCATTACCTTACTTCTTACTTATTTTCCTTCTCTTAACAGTAGGCAGAGCTTTGGCTTTGGCCCTGGCCTTAGCTTTAGATATAGCTTTAGCTTCAGCTTTCCTCTTGGTAAGTTCCTCTTCAAATCCTTGCATTTCTGACTCAACTTTACGAGCAATGTCTAATCTATTTAGATGAACTGCAATAATGTTCAAAACTTCTGAATCTGTCAAATTTGTTGTACTTTTACCTGATTGAGTCGGTGTCCTTTCTTGAGTACCTTCCCCATCTCTAAGTACTGTGACATGCTTCGCATCCGTTTCCTCATCTTTGACACCAATTGATAATTTCTCCTTGATAAAGTCATCCTTTTCTGGAGAGTCTCCCTCACCATACAATTCCAGTGCCCTTTTCTTAATTCTTGCTCTGAAATCAATCTCCCAGTTTTTCTCTGCATTATGTACTCTCCATTTCCTTTTTCTCTCTTTTCCTAATTCACGATTAAATACAGAAAGTTCTTCTGGCGTTAATTCTTCTTTAACTTTTCTAAGAAGAGCTTTCTTCCCACCAAGGACGTTAGAAAGGTCAGGTAAATCAAATTTATATTTATCAAGTATTGATTCCCCTTGAAGCGTATGTCTCCTGGGCTCGATAAAGTTCTTAGGTTTTTTAATCTCTTTAATTTCTACATCTTCTATAACATCTTTAGGTTCGTCAATTGGTTTAGGCGCCTTCGGAATGGTTGTAGCGATTACAGGCTCAACCTTTGGTGCAATTATACCGGTGAATGATTTAGGTGGAACCAAACCATCTAAATTCAAAACCGATTGTCTTGGATTACGATATGGCGTAACTTTCCTCTTTCCCATATTCACTTGCGGTAATAAATCATTGATTGTACTAGAAATCATTTCGCTTAAACCTGAGGATAATTTAGGGTTTTCTTCCCCAGGCTCTTCTAAACCATTCTTAACCAATGACTCCACCATTTGTTCAACCTTGATATATTTACTCCTTGATGGTGTTCTATTCTTAACTAGAGGCATCGAATTTATTCTTGGTAAAGACTTTGCATTCTCATTTAGATCCGGTTCTTCATCCTTAATTTCAATAATTTCTCTCGGTAATGCAATATTATTCGATTGACTAACAGTGAGTTCTTTGATATTTCCATCGATATCTCTCTTCAATCCACGGCCGAGTAATGAGCCATGTAAAAACAATATTTTCTCTTCGACAGCTTCGTTTGAAGTTAAGTTTCCATTAGATTGAGGTTGAGGTTTACTAACAGTATCTACAGCTGGAATCTTTTCGTGTTTATCATCAATATTAATTGCCGACTCATTAGATAAGCCATTATCAGATAGGAGAACAGGTGGTTCGATCTTATCTTCAACTGGCTTTTCTGGTGGCAACGACAGTACAGTAGGTTCATCCTTTACAGTTATGACAGTAGGTTCTTCTTCAGTAGATATCTTCTTAATACTTGATAAACTGAATGTAGGCAGCGTCTCCGACTGTTTCACTGTTCTCTCTCTGTCTTCGAGAGAGATAGGTTCCTCTTTCACACTGTTGGTTTCAGGTATCTGGTTAGCTCTGTCTACAAAGGCCTTGATAATTGATCTCCTTGTACGTTCCATGATAACACGTAGGTATTTCAGAATTTCTTCAGGTGAAGCACCGTTAGCAATCCTTGCCTTAGCTGCAGCTTTCAAATTAGTGACAACAGCAGCCAATGTTCTTGGTAGTATCTTATTACGGAATTCAGGGTCATTTAACAACGAATATCCCTTACGAAGTTTAGAATGTTTATGCTTATGTTTGTGAGCGGAACGAATCTCTGGTACCTTGGTAGCAATAGGAAGTGCGATAGGAGGATGGAGTGGAATATTCCATGGAGGATGAAACAAATAATCATCCTTGATTAATAAAGTTTTATGACGGAAACCACGATTTGCAATTTCAGCCTGTGACAAAGAAGATGCAAATGGAAGCTTGATCTTGGATAGTGTTCCCTCGATATCATTCAGACCAGAAGAAGGAGGTGCCGGACTTCCTTTAATTAGGTTAAATAGCGGAATCTTTCTCAATGTTTTCAACGGAATCTTCTTTAACTTCTTAGGTTTCTTCTTCTTTTCCTTCTTCACTTTGATAGGTTTCTTTGGTTTTTCTAGAGCCATTTGAGCTCTCTTTTCCATTTCTTCAGGAGTCCACCTTCTATATGGTCTCTTAGGAGTACCCTTCTTCGTAATTCTCAAATCTGGTGGATAAGGAGGACCCTTGGCAACAATTTCTGTTAGTTCTTTTAGTTCTTCTAACCTTCTTTCATGTTCCTCTTTCTTCCTCTGTCTCTTTTCATTACGTAGCTTGATCTGGTCTTCTATTTGTTTCGTTTTGTTTGCTCTTCTCTTAATTCTATTACGAATTCTAGCCTCATTAGCAGCCAGTTTGGCAACTGCTTTATACTTCTTCCTGTATATCTGCTCCAAAGTCTTTTTTGGCTTCGTTGGCTTCTTTGGTTTCTTTGGTGGCTTTGGGACCTTTACCTTCTTTTTCTTCTCTTTCACGACTTTTTGCAAGACTATCTTCCTCTGTTTGGCAACCTTTGGTGTCGTAGGTTTCTTCTTTTTCTTTGGTTCTTTCTTCTTGACAGTTTTCTTCTTCTCACCGGCTTTACCTGCAAGAGTCATATCAGAAACGCTGAAATTTCCTAAACTTCTATTGAACTCTTCCATTGCAGAAGCATTAAAATTGTCTTCATCTTGTTCTTGGAAAGCCATGGCGATCGCATTTTGCATGATTTGATTTAAGTCAAAGGCTTCATCATTCGCTGCTGTAGTTGTCACCTCAGCTCTAGATTCATCATGGTGTGGTGTAATTTGTGTATGACTCCATGTCGGTATACTTATAGATTGAGGTCTCTCTGTTTTCTTTTTCTTAGATTTTGTCTTTGTCTTTTTAGGAGGTTGTTCTTTTGATGTAGCAGATTCATCTCCAAGTGATGTAGAAACAACTTGGTTAACCATATCGGCCAGTGCTTTAGAAAAATCATCATCCTCTTGGAAGTTATTTTCAGTAGATTTATCAGTCTTTTTAGTAGCCTTTTTCTTTTTCTTCTTCGTTGTTTCTGTTTTCTTATTGGGCTTCTTTGTGGTAACTGATTTATCCTTTCCTGTTTGCTTTGCAGTTTTTTTGGTCTTTTTCGTCGTTGTTGCTTTGGAAGGTTCTTCAGTTGACCCCATCAATTCTCTCTCGAAAGCCTTTAATGTTTCTTCAACGATGGCACGAGCATCGGCGTCATCTTCATCAGCAACTTGACCTGTTTTAGCTGTTGTTTTTATTGTTTTACTTCCTTCAGCTCCACCAGTTTCACTCATTAACCCTTGCAATACATCATTAAAATCTAAATCGTCATCTTTACCCTTTGTTTTATCTTTAGCTTTCTTATGTTTAACAGATTTCTTCTTCTTGGGACTGCTCTTTTCTGTCTGTGCAGTTTTATCCTTTGATTTTCCCTTCTTCTTCTTTTTGGATGGTTTCTTAGTTACAGCTTTTTTCGTCGTTTCTTTCTTAGATTCCGGTTCTACATTACTATCCTTGGGTATTTCCTCAGTTGTCACTTGTGAGTGTGGTTGTGGTTGTTCGCCTTCATCCAAATTTTGTAACGATTCTAAAATTGCAAGTCTTAGATTTTCATCATCTCTATCTAATTGATCTATGGTGTGTTGTATATTATCTGCCCCTAAATTGTTATCATCATGTACATCGTGTGTATCTACAATACGTTCATCATCGGAGTGTATCCCATGTTCTGAGTCATTTTGCATCAAACCTTCTTGAAGAATTCTAGCCCATTCATTATGTTGTTCCTCGTCATCGTTCTCGTGTCGCAGTTCATGTTCATCGCTAGTCATATCTGGAATTTTATGATCATTTTCATCTGTATGTTTATCTTCTGTGTTAATATCATTCATCGCGCTAGCTACCGCATTAACTAATTGTTCAGCTTCGAAATCTGGCATATCTACATCATCTTGATGCTCGTGTTGGACGTTTGGTCTTTCTTGTATATTATGCTCATTTCCAGATACATCGTGATGTTCTGTAACATCCATATCGATATCGTGATCTTGGTGTACATTCTCGTCGGTATTATGATTTTCGTCATCGTCTTGTTTTTTTTCTACATCTTCGGTTAAAATATTATCTATCAGTTCATTAAAACTAAAATCGTTTCCTTCTTCTTCTCCATGATCTTTAGACATGGTTAATTATGTGTTTGTATTATCTTTTAAAAGGGTTGATATACTGATATTGTTGTTTTTTCTTAAATTTAAAAGAATAATAGTAATAATGTTACAAATCCAGTACAGCCGTTATAATTTTTTGCTTTCCTGTATGAAGTATTTGATTTATTGTGATAATCAATCGATATGTGGAAAAGTAACGTAAAATATTTGTGTGTGAACTTCACGTCTAGTTCTGTTTACTTATATGTCTTGTTTGTTTATTATTTAATTTTATTTTCAGTAAATAAATAAAGCATCGCGAAATTTTAAAGGTCATTCGTATGGAGCGATATTCTGTCAAACGACGAACATTGAGACGTGAAAAGAGTTTAAAGACAGACGTGATGTATGGATTAATATACAAAGCTCTAAATTGTTGGTGTCTAATCTATATATCTATAAATTTATGAAAATAGGAATTTTGAAAATTGAAACTTTCAACAAGCTGCCAGAACATCTTAAGCAAAAAATACCAACTGTGATAGTCATAATCTAGAAGGGTATCTAATATCGTTCCGTCCATCTCTGAGTCCTTTAATTGTTAAAATAGATCAATTTTACCGATGCTTTTCATCACATATGCTAACTGTGTGAGGTTTAGCTTTTGAGGAAATCTTATACTATTTATTACTAATTGGCTTATATTTGCCATATGCCTAATACAGGTTTGTAACCACTGGTAATCTGACCAAACTACCTTGTGAGAATTATTATTCGTGATTTTATTATCACCAAAGCATCATTCAACTGAAGGGGGACCTGTTAATTTTTTAATTCTGTCATGCTTATACATTTTGGTTAAACTGTGGTGTATGGCAAAAAATAAAACCATGTGGAACTTCTCGTGCACAACAGCAGCTGGATAATATTGATAAATTAAAGATATATGATTCATGTCCACTACATGTATTCGAGCAAATATATTTATAGCTAATATAAGTAATTATGATCATTTATTAATTATGTTCGTTGAATATGTAAAGTTTATACAGAGTATACTTAAGTCTGATCATTGGGAGGAAAGTGTAACTACTGATGGTTTTAATATTATTTTTTTGCTTCTAGATACCAGATCTGAATGATGAAGTATATAATTTCATGTATCTTCTTGTTGAATGATAATCATCTTCGTACAATTGTTTCAGATCGAAATCTTCCATTGTATCTTCTATGTCATCATTATGTAGGTTTCCCGTCTCAAGTTCCTGTGATAAATCTTCACTTGGTGCTTGTTCTCTATCCAAAGGAGGGTAAACAGCAGGTATTATTGATTTTTGTATTATTGGATTTTTCGTTATCTTATAAGAAGATGAAGAAATTTTATTATTTTTTTGAATTGGAATTTGTTGAATCTTAGTTGGTTGTATTTCATTTTCTGAATTTGAATCTGAATCTGAATCATTAGTTGTATCGGTAGCAATGATAGCGATCGTCTCCAGAGCATCTTGATTTAAAAGGATCTTGGGTTCAATGATACTTTTAGCAGTAGAGATGAATCTTGAATGACCACTGGAAGTCTTAATCATCTTTAACTTCCCAGATTTTCTTTCACTTTTCACAGCTCTAATATAATCTCTAGGTAAACCAGTACAATCACCAGTTTCGATATGTTGTTCGACCCAATTTTCAATATTATTGAAGAATTCACCACATTGTCCACAATGTCCGGATGATTTATTACGATCCTGTGGCTTGACTCCCTTGGGATACAATAGATGTCTTGATTTCAAATGAGTCTTATAAGTATCTCTACGACTGAATCCACCTGAAGTATGACATCTAAGCTCAGGAGGTGCATCCTTTTTGAAAAATGGACATTTGTAAGCCTTTTCAATGGCATGTTTCTTGATGTGACGTGTCAAGTAACCTCTCATACGGAATGAGGCATCACAATAATGACAAATGAATGGACCTCCAGTTTCTAAAATGGAAGATTTTTCTTGTAATTTCGTGTCTGGTTCGGTACGTTCCTGAGCCTCAACAGTTAAAGAATTCTTTATCTGCTGACGTTTAGGATGGAGTGATTTCTTTGGTATCGACGAAGAAAAGGAAGAGGAGGAGGTAGATGAAGGAGACGATGATAATGGTTGTGGACCAGTAGAATTCAAGGAGAATTGCAATGGAACTGTCTCGTTCATGTGGAACGTAATGGGATCCGCCGCATGTATCTCGTCGTTGGATAATTGATCATGATCATGAGTTAGGTGATAGTTATCTAGTGTATCTGTTGAGGAACCTATAAATATGGCTGGGTTAACTGATCTATCATCAACATTACTGCTTAATAATGAATCCAATAGATCGTCGACGTTATTTTTCGTATATTCTTTGTAGTCCATGGTTGTGTGGGTACTTGTGCAATTGACACTTGTCTATGTAGAGTGATAATACAATACGGTTTATAAAAGTAGTCCCTTTGACCATGTTTTATATATCCATGTAGTTGTCTCGATTCGTGACCATGTACATAAACCTCCCAGGATCTCACTTTCGCTTGCAGTTCCACGTTACACGGCCAAGAATTTTTTTTTTTTTTTGCTTTCTGCATGACGCAGTAAGTAAGAAAACAACAAAAAAGTGTGTTACCCTAATATCACTCTGGACGTAAGACGGGACTATTACGAACTATCTACATTATAATACATACCGATATATATATATATATATATGTGTGTGCTCATTTCTTTGGTGGTAGTGCTTTGTTAGTGTTGTTGTTCATCTTATTACTGAAGTCCCTTACTGTGATCTGGCAATTGACCTCTTTACATAAAGGGACCATTGAATTTTTGTTAACCATTTGTAAAAGATTCAAACCAGTACTTCTTTCAATTGCATCTATTGGTACAACGAAATCTGTCAATTTGGTATCGTTTGAGATCTGTTCATTAGGCAGCACAAATGCCTCCACAGCGATCTTCTCGTTGTTCTTCTTATTATTTATTGGTTTCTCTGCAACGATCAATTTGAAAAAATGTGTTGGAACCGCCACATTTGGTGGATTCCCAATCATTTCATAAGTGACTCTAAACTTCCCATCCGTGGGGTCCCGTTTAGGCAAATATAACGGACCAGTCATGACTCTAACACTCTTGAAATCCTTGGATAGATCTCTACAAAAGAATTCGAAATGTGCCCAATAGTCTCTATTGAAACCTTGACCTACCTGTGGAGCGATATTAGTCAGGTAGAAAGTATCATCCATTGCCTCCTGTGAGAATTTTGAATCTGCAGCAGGTGCTTGATGACCTCTATCGTAACCTGATCTGAAATAGTCAGCTAATTTTGCACGAAATATCTCTGGGATCTTTTCATCTTCTTTAAATATGGAACCCTTACGATTCCCGTTTTTGGTCGATAGGGATTCTGGTGTAAAATGTTCAATTACCCAGTATGGGTTCCTTGTTTGTCTGTTATAACAGGAGACGAATTCTTGTCTTGTTTGTAAATCATGAATAGGACCAGGAAATCCATATTGAAACCAATCGGTTGGAGATACAAGAGAATTCGAGGTGGTACTGGTACTGGTGCTGGTACTCGGGACTGTAGTTGGCAAAGCTACTTGTTTCTGTTGGTTGGATTTCAATAACAGGTATGTTAGACCGGAACCTGCACTTAAACCTAATATACTGGAGACAACAGTTCTTCTGGCGCTCATTGTACAGCTGATCTTGTTGATGGGACGGGTATATAGTAAAATGTAAACGAGAGCTGAGTAGAACAAAGTAAACATGTATATATGGTCTGGGTAAACCCCCCCAAGACGGTAATATCCAACAGTCGCTTGTGCGATACCTTGCTTCACACTACCTGCCTCACTCACACATTGATCAATTACAAGTTCGATGATTCGATGAGCAAAACTTTTCGCGGTTTTGTTTGTCTGTGGTGCGCGCCCGCTTATTATTCTGATTTTGATTTTGATTTGTTCAGCGACAGACAGTGCTCTCGAGGTGATCGTGTGATATAGTGATAGAGTAATGTATGATAGTTTGTATGTTTGTATTGTTATTATGTAAGTATCGTTGTTGTTATTATGTAAGTATCGTTGTTGTTAGTTCATATACGGATGTGTATGTCGGAGCGGTTCGGTTCGGAGACGGAGACGGAATGTTCTTACTTAATCTCCGTAATTATGTAATACATGAAATATATATATATATGTGTGTCTGTATAATCACATAGCACAACTATTAAACAGATAATATATTGTAATCATTGGATTGACTACTGTCTCCCTTGTTGTTGTTTACTTTGATGACTACATGTGTTTACCGTCCATGACTTATCTCCGGGTCTGCCAGTAATTCGCACGTACAAAATTTTCCTGCTTATCTCCGCTCACTTCGTCATCAACATTTTGCACTATGTCCACTGCGTAAACTGCGTACACCAACTGGAATTTTTGGTTTTTGCCTACTGTGAAATTATTTTAAAGGAACCAATCCCCAAAGACAACAATATATATAAGGGAGGTACACACTTATCTATTCTCAATTGATTGTATTTCTTACTTTCTATACTTTCCTTCTACAAATACAACATCGATCGATCAATTAATCAATAGCAATTACACTATGTCCTACGATAAAATCATCGAATCTGCCAAAAATGATACATCCTTAACTCTAAATCATACCTGTATCCGTATCAAGGATCCAAAGATAAGTGTTCCATTCTATACAGAAAAATTAGGTATGAAATTACTTAAACGTAAGGACATCCCAGATTTGAAATTCTCTTTATATTTCTTATCTTATCCAAGAGATGATTTACCACTGGATCCCAATGGTAACGTTATCCCATTTGGTGTCCCCGGTATCCTAGAATTGACACATAATTGGGGTACAGAGACTGATCCAGATTATAAGTTATCCAATGGGAATGAGGAACCTCATAGAGGCTATGGTCACATTTGTATCACTACTAAGGATATCGATGCCATGTGTGCAAAATTAGAAAATGTAAATGTTAATTTTAAGAAAAGATTAGTCGATGGTAGACAGAAGGATATCGCATTTATTTTGGATCCAGATAATTATTGGATTGAATTATGTGCTTATCAACAGGATCCAGCGGATAAGAATCCAAATGATTATAGATTGAATCATACTATGATTAGAATTAAGGATCCCGAAAGAACTTTACCATTTTATGAAAATGTTCTTGGTATGAAAGTTATTGAAAAATCTGTTCATGAAAATGGGAAATTTACTCTATATTTCTTAGGTTACGGATTGAAAGAAGGTGAATCAAAACGTTCAACTCAAGGGATGTTAGAAATTACTCATAATTGGGGTACGGAATCAGATCCAGATTTCCATTATCATAACGGTAATGATAAACCACAAGGTTATGGCCACATTTGTATCGCTTCAGATGATCCAGAAAAGATCTGTAAAGAAATTGAAGAAAAATATGGTGACTCCATCACTTGGGCTCCAAAATTTAATCATGGTAAGATGAAAAATTTAGCCTTTATTAAGGATCCTGATAATTATTCAATTGAAATTGTTCCAAGAGGAATTGTCTTATAATAATTACGTACACATATATACTACTTTTTTTTTTAAAATACATATGGAATGAATAAATATGGGCAATGTTTCAAATATTTATCCCAATCGGCGCCGTACTTACGTTTACATTTAGCTTGATCTCTCATTGCTCTATGTGTCAATACAACAAAGAAGAAAGTTGGGAAGAACCATGGAAATACAGAATGAGTACCACAAGCTAACGCCCAAATCAATGATTGGATCCAATCAGCTGTATAATGAATCTTACGAGCCCATGTATACCAACCATCAATTAACAAATATGATCCATCTTGAGTAGTCAAATATTTTGGATTTTCCAAGACTTGATATTCAAAATGTGGGAATGCTCTTCTGGTAGTCTTATCACCTGCCATTGTCTTTCTAAATGAATTCTTTTGAGCATTAGCAGTATCGAAAATATAGTAAGCAAATAAATATGTAGCAAATAATGCACCCATATACCATTTGTTCATATGGTATTCACTTGGATCATGATAGATTAAATACAGTGTACAATGACAGTATGTGTATGGGACACCAGCAATATTCCAAAAGATTAACATGAAACCAAATTTCTCATATGCCATATCCCAAGTAGGAACAATCAGTTCTTCACCTTTAGCACATGCATTTGCATATAACCAATGAGCCAACATTACTAATAATAAATTTGGAGTAACGTACCCATAAACTTGATATTGTTTTAAACACGCACCTAATGTAATGAAATATAGAGTGAACCATGGTAATCTAACTTCAAAGAACATTTTCAAATCAAGGATCCCCCATCTTGGATTCAGTGGAGCACCCATAAATATATCATAGATATGGTTACCTGTCATTCTGTGGTAATCTCCACTGACGTACAGAGTCCATAGATATAATCCAATTGAGAAAGCAAATCCGGAAATGATTGCACATGTCATAATTTCTCCAAATATATCAATGATTGTATATAATTTGAAAATACCTGTGAAATGTAAACCTAGAACCAGAACGGTACTGGTATATAATGACCACATAGCATTACAATAATATGGTAATTGCTTACCTTTCAAATGGGTCAATGGTTGACCTTTGGTCCAAACACCAGGTAAAGTATAATAAAACACAATTTGGAATGCCCAGAAAGTCATGAAGATGGTCCATGCAAGACGAGATGGAGTTGCATGATCGACACATAACCTCCACATGGTTAAACCGAAAGTCTTGACACCTTCAACTGACCACTCGTCTGGTCTAGCAATTGAACCATCGTAGAACTCAGCACAGATCCACATATAGTACATTAGAATTGGATAGAAGACCATATTGAAGAAACAACCAATTGGACCACCAAATTCATATTCCATTTCTTCCGGTTTCAAATATTTACCTTGAGGTAAGAAATTTGTACGTTTGAAAGTAACTTTCTTACTAGTAACTTCATTAGCCGCAGAGGCAGCCAGGGTAGTAGTTTCAGTCATCGTTAGTGAAATGAACTTCTATTTCTGTACATTCTTTCTTTTTATAAAATAAAGAAAAAGGGAACGTAATGCCCTGCTGCTCCAGTTGTTCATGTACACACGTATATCATGCTTATTTATATAATTTCTATTTCTGACATTTTGTATGTTTACATTATTGACCTCGTTTAAATATATATATTAACATCAACTGTATATCAATAATCCAAAATCACTCTTGGTTGCCCTGTGATTTACAGGAGAAAAAATCTCGTATGTCAAATCGAAGGCACGTTTGAAAATTATTTTATTTTTCCGTTCATTGTACGGCATATTGTCTTTGATCAATTGAGATCATTGAATGACTATTGAGAACTCTTGTTGCACTTTTACGATGTTATAATCGTTTAAACGAGAAGTTTCTGGAAGGCATCATTAAATTAAATTACGTTTGAAGAGACGGGTCCACTATCAGGGGATCGATATCATGAGAATTTTTGGTAGTTATGCAGTGCCTTGCGAAAAATTTTGGGTATTTGACACTTAGCAACTAAAACATACTATTTATATATATATATTGTGCATATTCCAAGTTGTAAATGGAAACACTTTATTCATACGTAAATATGTTTATTTTTCATATCCTATTGTAATTACACTACGATGCAGGGTATATGTACTGGTCAACGAAACAATATTTGACCTCACCAGGCATGGAACCAACCAAGCCCTCAAATGGATCGACTCACCATCTCTTAATATCCATGGGTATAAGCATGGATACCATAAGCAAGAAGAAGTGTCGTTGGGAATGGTGTCATGTGAAGTGAAGTACGTAAGTACGTAGGTTAGTTAAGTGAAGTGACGTGTAAAATATAATATGTAGATGACCGTTTTCCGCGGACATAGGAGATAATTACTTGAATCTCTGCAGAATGAGAATTTTTTCTTTTCCGGATGAGCCACGCTTTCGGAACTGTCCGGTTTGAAGATTCACATAATTCTAAAAGTTTTAACACCTTTTGATCGATGTGTAAATTTACTATATATAGAGTCAACGTAAATAGTCATTTTTGATCCGGATTTATATGGTGTTAGGTACTCTAGTGATACAAGAGTATAATATTTATTGATTTATCCATGAAAAATGGCAGCTAAAAACGATAAATCTGTGAAAAATGCCTCAGGGAACGTGCCAAAGAGGAAGAAAGTTAGTAAAGCATGTGATAGTTGTAGAAGAAGAAAGATTAAATGTACAGGGACTCAACCTTGTATGAATTGTCAATTACATCAATGTGCTTGTATATTTTCAAACAATAATGCCTCGTCTACTAGTGTTGGTTCGATCAACAAAAAGAATCAGGATAAATCAAAAAGTGTTAGATTGCCAAGGGTGACAATTCCATCTGAGCCAAATAGTACAGTCAATAAAGCCGAAGGATTAAATATCGAATCCCTGTTACAACGGGCTAGTCCCAGTAGTAAAAACACAGGTATCAGTGATATAACTCCGACTGGTAGTATAACTAGTAATACAAGCGGTACCACTAATAATTCATCATATACATTTGATAGAGAGAAACCACATAAAAGTTCATTGTATAAGATTGATCTTAATAGTACTTCACCAGGTACTCCAAATGAACAATTCAAACTGTTTAATGAACAAAATAAAGAATTCGAAAATGGGTTATATGAGGGTGATATTGAAGATATTCCACAATACTTGGAATGTAAAGAAACTTTAGAGAAATTACAAACTATTCCGAATAGAACTAAAATGATTGAAAAGATGATCGATGATACTATTGCGAAGATGGTTGATCTAACACATAACTGGCAACCAAAGGTTAATTTGGCTAAATTACCTAAATTACTAAAAATTTTAGATCCAATAGATGCTTCAAAGTCTCTTGAGACACAATTAATGATTAATAAATATAGAAGTCGTGTTCATCTAAGTAGATATTCACATTGGTCATTTAATTCAAGGAACGAAAAAGTCGGATTAGGTGGTAAGACTAGTGCTGAAGAAGATGAATTTGAAAAATGTAATAAGGGACCAATGTCTGTTACTGGTAAAGAAGGTGGTTATTTAAATTCTGTACCATTGATTGATGAAATTTTCGGTCTTTACCATCCGTGTGAAGCATTATCATTAAGAGGTATTGCATACCTGACTCAAAAATATAGTGTTTTGAGACCAAAATGTAGTAGAACTAAAGATCAACAGATTATGAGGGCGAATGTGTATTTATTGCTACGATTCTTTGATTTATGCTGGTTACATATGAATGAGGATAGAGTCTCAATTGCTAACCCATTGGAAAGTTATTTGCAGAAGAATAAAGGCCAATCATCTTTAGAGTTTGGTTCAGTGGTATCTCCACAGAATTCGATACCATCTACTACACCAACCGGTAACAATGGTGGTGCTCATGTATTAAATACTCCAACTCCTTCGAGTTACAATGTATCAAATTCAAACAATAAAGAAATGGTAACATCTATTTTGAAAACTTTACCTGCGGGATTCTTAGAATACATCACCCCAGAGGTTTCTCAAAAATTGTTAGACAATATTGATGATGATTTAAAGATGTTTAAGCTTTTATTAGAATTATGTGGTAATCATAAAAATAAGATCGAAAGCTTTTTGAGATGGATTAGTCCACCAAATAAAGACCACGTTGATGAACATGATTTAGAAAGATGTGATAAATTGATTGGTGTCCATGAATTATTATTAGCCCTATGTTACTCTTATTATAACACAACAATGTATTATTTACAACATATGAACTCATTGGATTATTTGGAGTTACTATTAGATATGTTAGATTACGAATATTGGGCCAAAGAAATTTATGGTTTTGATAGAATCTTAAACGTTGCAATCAATTATGCTTTAAAAGCAGGCTATTCACGTTGGGAATATTATGTTGGTGCAGATGAGAAAACGGCTGAAAGAAGAAGACGTGTATGGTGGAGACTTTATATATACGATAAAAGTATTATGACAACTGATTCATATTTGTCAGGTATTGATGATAGCAAGATGAATTGTTTATTACCAAAAGAATTTAGAGATTTAGGCTTTTTGGATCATAATGATTTTATTAAAAGATTACATTTAACTCCAAGAAATGCACAATTAGATGCTATGACAGTTGATCAATTAGTCTTTTATGGTAAATGTGCTACTTATCAAGTGATTAGTCATTTTTACAGCGAAGTATTATACAATGAAAAATATACTTCAATTAGAAATACCGCTAAACCAAATGAAATTAGAACTAAATTAATTGGTGAATTATTTGCAAGAATGGGTCTTTTCGTTATGAGACTTGATAAGATTAAAGAACAAGTTGGTAGATTATTTGAAATTGCAGAAAATGTTAATGGTTCACAATTTGATAATGTTTCTGAGACAGATAAACATAATGCGGTTTCATTTACATTTGAATATACTACATTATATTGTTTAGTGACAAGAGTGTCTATTAATATTGGTATTCGTGTTGCTGTTCATCCAAAACCAACTTATATTAAGGATAGAATCCTATCATTGAGTAAAAATGTTTATGATAAATGGACTTCGATGAATCAAACTTTATTACAATTGGATACATCCTATGATCTGTGGCATGTTTTGGAGCATTATACGTTTACATTTTTATTAATGATTACTTGGATGTATGATGAATGTGCATATATTCAACATAGTGATATTATTGGTGTTATTAATGTATTTGAAAAATTATCACAATTAAAGGATGTTTTCATTACCCCTGTTGGAACTTCAAGACAAACACTTAGATTCTTTTCTTCGCTATTTTCATTGTTTTGTGTCTTAACACGTATTTTGTTAACTGAATATGTTGGTCTTGATCGTATGAATAGTGAAGCTATCTCTAAGATTTTTGCCAAAGAAGGTAAACGTACTATTGAATTAGTCAAGATTATATTTGATGGTAATTCTTATTGTTATCAATTATTATTGACACCATTAGAAGAATCTGTCTTCCACACATCAATTAAAAAGATGCTGAAATCAGATTACGATATTAAAGTTGAAGAAAACCCATCTGCAAACGGCACGAATACTCAAGGTTCAAGAGTTAATAATGGTTTAGACCAACAGCAACAGCCACAACAACAACAACAGCCATTCTCAAGATCTGTAAGTGAACAAATTGTGTCACAACCTACCAACACAGTCACTGCTTATGATAAAGGTACAAATTTCCCATCTACAACTTCGGAGAGAGGAGGTATAAGGAAGACACTTAACAGAATTTTGTCACCAAATGCTACTACAGGTATCCCTCCTACATATTCGCCAATTCCAAATATTGGCAACCCACCAACTATGGCCCCATCCGGTGGTAACTACAGTGGATTAGGTATGGGTGCAGGTGCAAGTCCAAATGCGGCACAACATAAAATTAGTCATTTACTACAATCTGAAATTATGGATAACCCATTGATATCACAGACTCCTCCATTACCTTCTATGGCCAACTCTAATAATACATTGTTGTATCCACCTACACAAAATAATGGGGATAATATTAATATTAATGGTAAACGTCAAGATTCATCTCCACAGATTGGTTATATAGATAAACGTTTCTTTCAGCCGCTAGATTTCGGTATCCTTGAAGATTTCTTCAATTCTACAGATTTTACAGATTTAGGATCCTTGTGAAGAAGAGGACAGGTTTCCTCCGATTGTTGATTTTTATTGATCTCTCTGTTTTTTTTAATTTTTTTTATTTTGTAAATATATACGTATGTAGATAATTGAAAGACATTTTCTTAATAGAAGTCAAATTACATCATACCGCTGTTCAATGAAGTTGTGACATTTGTCCGTTATTTTGTCCCATTACGTGATGTGAGATCTACAAGAATTGAAATTGGTCGTTCACTTTAGTTCAACAAGAAAGTTGTTGTTGATGACGATGAGAATGTACTTCTTCCAATGAATTGTCTGTCCGTTCAGTTCTTAGCTTCATGCACCCCTTTTATTCTCTTTCTTCCGGGGGGAGAGGAACAGCTGCCCGTTTTGACTTTCGCTCCTCCCGTCCAGCGCCTGCCCTCGCCCCCTTTCCTGCCGGCTGGAACTCCTCTCTCTCTCTCTCTCTCCCTCTGCCTAGCTCCGTTCAACGGCCCAGCTCCTCTTGCTTGGTCTCATCCCCCCTCTCCCTACGAAGTTGTGTTCCGCTCAGCCTAACAGTTTAGGCTGAGCCTCCGGGCAGCGAAGGGAAAGAGCGAAAGGGGGCTACACCCGCAGTTTCGTCTTTTCTGCTGCCTTCAACAGAAGAGGGATCAGCTTAGAGACGCAGGAAGACAACAATATGATAATTATTTTAGGGGGCGGAAAGATAGTTGGTTAGCTAAGATAACAATGGATTAACAAATGAATTAATGAATGATAAGTTTCAAATAGGAGTACCGATTTGTGACTAATCGATCTAGTTTCATTATTTTGATAAGAACATTCTAGAAAATATGTAATTGATAATTGAGGGGGGGATCAATTGAGATTACCTTGGGTATATAAGGGACAAGCGTACATCAGATATCTTTGTCTCAAACTTGTTTATTCTCTTTATTAGTTTTATTATTATATAATATATAAAAACATCATACAGATATAATTCAATTATATATTAACAAATACAAACACAAACACACAAACATACACATACAAGAAAAAATGACTAGAACTGATAAATGGACTACACATGAAGGTAAGGCTGATCCAAAATATTTCAGCCGTAATGGTAACTTTGGTGAAAATCCAAATGCTGTAAAGAAGAATGGTTCCGGTAAAGGTAACTGGGGTAAACCAGGTGATGAAATCAATGATTTAATTGATTCTGGTGAAATTCCTCCTGTTTTCAATAAAAGAAGAGGTTCGAATTCTCAAAGTAATGAACATAATTTAAACAAGACCGAGTAAATCGTTTGTAATTTTATGTTCCTCTAATGACTTATTTTAACGTTTTCATGACTTTACTTTTTATATTTAAACAATGTTAATCATCTGCATGTTTTTTTATTTCTATTTTCCACACACACACACACACATATGTATATAAATTTTTATCTTTCAATAATAAATATTATATATAGATAGAATAATAAAAATAACACTATTAAAAAAAATTGTTATATGGCATTCATTGATGCATATACAAATATATGTAGTTGATTGTTCTTGTGATTATGTCATCTGCATGAGGGTTTTTTTTAACTTTCTGTCATTGATTTATTGGCTTTTTCAGATTTATTAAGTAGTTACCTTGAAGTTCCTTTCATTTATCTTTGGGGATGATAAGAACGTTGTGGTGTTTGCATGTTTTGCATTGGAATATATTGATTTTGAGGATATTGTGTTTGAGGATATGAATTTTGTTGCTGATATTGAGTTTGTTGTTGGTATTGATTCTGTTGGTATTGTGAATATTGTTGTTGTGGATGTTGTTGATATCTTGCATTATTGTTGTTTCTATTTGCCATATTATATTGTTGTGGTTGTGAATAAGCTACTCTATTTGTAGGTACATTGTTCTTTCTATTATTATTTTGATTAGGCGTCTCTGCAGGATAAGGTGTCCTCTGAGTATTATAGTTATTATCGTATGGTTGTCTATTCTCCTTAGGTCTTCTATCATTTATACTTGTAGAAGAGATTTGTCTTTGTTGTACATTAACTTTTGTCTTTGCCCTTTCAGGGACGTTAACTTTCGAATCATTTATTACTTCACCACGTTTCATTGTAGATTTCTCCTTCATGATTTTCCTATTTTGAATCTTATTTGCAACAGCATCTTGTCTTAATTGTTGAGCTTTTAATTCATTATTATGTTTCTCCAGGGCTCTTTCACATACGAAGTTATAAATCATTGCTGCATTTCTTGTTGAACAAGCATTTAACCATGCAAATACTGAACCTAAAATTGGTACTAAACTAATGCATAAATCAATAGCAATATTGGAATACATTTTAACTTTCATCTCGGGTGGTAAATTATATTTCTTATCAGCTAATTTAATTAATTTACTATGAACAGAATACATTAAAGCAGGACCGATTATAGGGAAAATTGCTAAAAATGGAGCCCAACCAATATTCTCTGCCCAACAACAACAACCACATAATCCTTTATCATGTAACCAAGCTTTATTTTGAATCGATTTCCAATTTTTACTTTCTTCCTTTATTACATAATCTGGCATCTTACGACGATGTTTCTTACCATCTGGTTCAGTTTCATAAAATGGATCCTTTGTTGGTTGAAAATGTTCACCGGCAAACTCTTGCCCTCTATTTATTAATTCATCCTGACCAAGACTGACTAAGGCACTTTCAATAAAGTTCATGGGTAATACCGTCTTTATTCTCTTATATGAGAGACTTTGTTCTTTCAAAATGTAAAATATGTATACTTAGAAGTGATACCTTTATATAATCGAGGTCTCTCTGATGAGTATAATTAGAAGTACTGAATCTATAATAAGTAATAATGAGAATAAATAGAAAAAGCAAGTATATTTTACAAATTTGACTACCAACAAGTGTAAAATAATAAAATAAATTCGATATATGTTTGTCAATGTGAAATATGCTGTCAAATGTCAGGGTTCCCATTAGTTAATCTTCCTGATGTTACTGTTGTTGTTCTTTATAATCTCTGGGCAAAGTAACAGAAAGAAAAAATGAGTTACGCGCATTTAGTGTGTCATTTTTAGAACAATAGTCATCCGTGGGAGCTATGAAATGGCCGTACAAACAAGCGGATCAATTATTTTTTTGCGGAAATTTTTCAAAAAAGAAAAATTTGATATCGGCGTTTGCAGGTTGTGCGGGTGTTTCTCCGGGAAGGAAATGTCAAATAAAATAAAATGATTTACTATAAATAGATAAAAATATTTCGATAGTAGTATACCAATTTGTAAATACTTCAATGGAGAGTCGAGTCGAGCTTAGATTGTCGGTCCTGTGAACTTAGTCGAGTTTGATCAAGGGAAATGTCTTGTTTAGTGCAATGCTAATGTATTCGTTCATAAGTAATTCATACGATAAAAGCTCAATTGAAAGTGAAATGTACTATAAGTTCTATATATGACACAGACACAGCTAGATCGATATAATCTGTAGCTTATGTATACCAACATACCATAGTGGTACTAGTAGTAACAACTCCTTGCACTCTTTTCGTTAGATAGAACTTGTATCTACCTGTTCTGTGGTTTCCTTCCGAGCAACGATTGCTTGGTAGATTAATTTATGTGGGGGGAAAAGTGGGATACATTTTTTGACGGTTTTCTTGATTTACATCCGTACACCATTGATGCTTTTTTGACAAAATCACTTTTCTCCCAAAATTTTTCGTTTTTTTCTTTATTCTTCAAAGTTGACCATCTATTTCGGCTAATCCACGTGACCTGCTAAGAAACTACCGCACAACTTCCAATAATTCTGAATAATTTCTACGTAACACAAATTTTCTGTAATCTTTGAAACTTTTCACTTTTCCATCTTTTTTTTTTCTGATGAAACAACGTTTACTGTGTTTGTATGGGCTGGTTTCTAACATATGCTATCCTTTCACTAACTGGCATTGCTACAACATCGAATTTTTGTTGTAAAATCCAGAACTTAACATTACTAGCTTCACCTTTTTACACTGCAATTGACTATTACCAAGTCCTTGTAATCAATCTTGAATTAATATATTAATGTATATAAACTTTTGTACAATTTTCTCATTAACAATTTTGTCTTCAAACTAAATCGATCAAGAATAATTTAATACACAAAAATGGCTAGAGAAATTACCGATATTAAGATCTTTTTGGAACTAACCAGAAGAGCAGATGTTAAGACTGCTACTGTTAAGATCAACAAGAAGTTGAACAAGAACGGTAAGCCATTCAGACAAACTAAATTCAAGGTTAGAGGTTCCAAAAACCTTTACACTTTGATCGTTAACGATGCTGGTAAGGCTAAGAAGTTGGTTCAATCTCTACCACCAACTCTAAAGGTTAACAAGTTATAAATTGGTTAAAAAATATTTGAATAAAATCTTTTTCTATTCATCATTAGATATGCATAATATACTATTATAATTTGGTAATAACATATATCCCAATTGTTTTCTTTTTTGAATAAAATTTCGATACAATGACTAAATTAACTATACATCTATATATAATTCTTTTTTCCTTTTTAAAAAAATAATAAAATAACAATAAAAATAAAGTTTATTTCCAACGTATTCTAATTCTATTCATTTCATTATTATGTTTGATTTAGTAATATTGCTGTCATTATATTATGTAACTTTATACAGATTTTTATTTCCCCTATTCACTAGGTATATCCTTTCATAATATATCTATTTTCTTTTTTTTAATGAGCATCAATGCAATTATAAAAAAAAATATGTATATGTATATATTTACTAATCATCGATATATGTTATCCCATTGCTTGGTGGTGTCGTTATTGTCTGTTTTGGAATAGATGATGCACCAGACATTCTTTTTCTAACATTGGTTGAACTTCCACTATCATAACTCCGAGAATCAGTATTACTATCTATTTTCTTAATTGGACTCGCATCAATAGTTGGAGTCGTAGTTGTAATATTAGCAGCCATAGTTGCTGATGTAACTCCAGTTTCATTGGTATTTGTTGTCTCATCATGCTCAGTTGTTGCTGCAACAATATTGTTAGCAGCATTCTTAATCATTTCATCATCTGGAATATCCTCTACAATAGAATCGTCTGCACTAGTCTTTCCTGTAGATGGATGATGGACGTTCCCGGGTAGTTTAATTAATTCAGCGGTTCTGACCCAACGTCTACGTCTTGTATATTTAGAAAATGTTTCCTCAATTGATGGTTTCTTCCATTGATTATCATAATATAGATAACCATCTTCGGACCCTGGGGTTGCTGTAGTCTTCGCTTGTGTATCAGATAAAGTTATCGCACCATCATTAGTTAAATCTAATCTCCATGTCTTATCAATCCATCTCCATACCATCTCAGAATGTTCATTGGGTAATTCAAACTTTTCGGGTTCTGGTGCCTCATTTAAAAACTCATCTGTCCATGCAGTTCTTTCATAACTTAACATCTTCGTATTCCAACCCATACCGATCCAACGACGTTGATTTTCATATAATACATATGTAAATCTAATTGGTTTATTATCGTTCTTACCATTCTTACCCATGATTTCTGTTGATGATAATTTACTAACTTGTTTTTGTACAGCAGCAAATATACTCTTATCAGTTTTATTGATTCCACCAAGATCAATACCTGTAATATAAAAGATTAATAATCTAACAAACCGGAATTTCCATAATAATCTTCTTGTAACTTTTGACCATGATGAATGATATGTTAAGACAAATAGTCCACCAATTAATAATAATTTTCTTGGAGGTAAAACTAACCAACTGACCAAAATATGAATTGGAGATAATAATAACGCAGTTAACAGGATCCTTTGAATATTTCTAATATTTAAGTTTGAAAATGGTGAAAATAAAATATCAGATTTTAAGGATATTCTACTCATTATCTTCACAATATTTTCTAATGTAGGTTTACTTGTAACAATATTACTAATATATTTATCTAATTTGGCATACCCTATGAAAATCGACACGATTACAATATGACCAAAATATTTAACAATGATATCCAAATAATTAACTATACCAAAATATGATAATACTAATAGAACACTTGGCCAAATATCATCACAGGTCCATGTTAAGACACCCAACAAATTATCCCAGATGATTAAATATGGATACAAATTTATCAAAACTTTAGAAATGGTAGAAGGTGTAGATGTTAATAAAGGTGAAGATCCTAAATATTCATTACTATTAGTTACATTAATTCCATTTTTCGTCTCATCCTTTTTATTTGTATTTTTAGATCGTAGCCCTTCTAGAAATTCTTCCTCAGTTTTCCCACCGATTCTACCTTGTCTTTTATTGACAAATTCTGCTCTAGTCACTTTGACCTTTGAGTTATCTTTCTGTGTACTCATTTAGATCTGACTATCCCTAATTGTAAGCGGTATACTTCTTAAAAGCAATAGCAATTAATGATCGTTCAAAAACTTTTTGTATCCTTGTTTCCGACAAGTCGTACCGATTAATTATTCCTTGATATACATGTGAAGTCATTATAACAACATCTCACGTCTTTAAACTGGTATAATATACACCTTTAACACTATGTTTTGGTCTTGTTGATTGACATCGGTGTCCCCCATTCGCGATTTGTTTGCCTGCCATCTTCATGTTTTTTTTCCCTTTACTGTTTGTCCACTGTAATTTAAAACCCTCGGCTTTCCCATTTGTAAGAACCGGAGATGGGGTTTTCATTGTGGATGTGATGAGTTTATAAAAGTTTCCCACTTCTATTCTGCTTACTCAAGTTTAAGAGTAGTTGAACTGTTTAAAAGGTAATAGTGTAACTAGGAAGATATAGTAGGGATGTTTAAGAAGAGATCTAAACTAAGTGGTGATTCAGATGATTCCAAAAGAAGAAAACTGATAATCACAGAAAATGAATCTCATGATAATGATGATGGTGATGTTGTTGTTAGGGCTCCTATATTTAAAAAGAGATCAAAATTGAGTAATCAGAACGTTTCCTTAAGTCACACCTCCGATAATATACATGGATATGATCATACACGCACTGACAACAGAGATTCTAATTCCTCCAAGCATTCTTTATCGGAGAATAAGCAGAATGATATAACTGGATCAGATAGATTAAACTCAGAACAACAGTTAGATTCAGCTCAAATAGCAGATAAAACGAAAAAGAAGAAGACTGCTTCTGATAAAATTGTCCAAGCAGCAAACTTAAAGACTACCATATTTACTGATTATCAACCAGACATTTGTAAAGATTATCAGCAGACAGGGTACTGTGGTTATGGTGATAGTTGTAAATTTTTGCACTCGAGGGATGATTTTAAGGCAGGTTGGAAATTGAATACTGATTGGAAAGTCGATGAGGAATCATCGGAAAAGAGAAACGCCAACGTCATTGAAAAAAATATCCCATTTAAATGTGTCATTTGTAAGAAGGATTATAAAAATCCAGTGAAAACAAATTGTGGCCACTATTTCTGTAGCTCTTGCTTTACTAAACGGATAGATGAGGATAGAAGCTGTTTCATATGTGGTTCAGACACGAAAGGTGTTGCCAAAATAGCTAAGGATTTGAAGAAACAACTGGCTAAATCTGATAGCAGTCCGACTAGCTAAGGAATGAAGTAAGGCAGTAGATGAATAAGACGAAGACAGAAGCATTGCAATTTAAGAAGAAGTTCTCAAATCGTCCAGCAGGATATTGAATCGGTTCAGAATTAAGATGACGTCAAATTTGTTAGTGAAACAACATTCATTAAAACTATGAAATCAATAGTTTTAAATAATGTAGTTGTGGAAGACTATACGGTGCATTAACAAAATACAGAGCATATATTTGTTTTGAATGAAGAAGACTCATTTTTGATATCCCGCTTGAAAGATAGAAAAAACTAGTTTAGTAAATCGACAACCAATCTTATTTTTTGGTTCGACCCACAATTATAACTTTAACCAGTGTAGTATTCAATTAGTTGAAAGTACTACAAGTGTCAGTTGTTTGGAAAGTATCCATAACTTAATACATATGTATCGCATCAACTTAATGTGATGTCAGTCATTCTCTTACGGCAATGGTAAAGTGATGTGTACCTCAGCGTGAATAGCGGAATTTTGACTGTTCTGATTAAAGAAATCAGTAGTCTGACAACATTCGTAATACATTTAAAAAACGTATGTTGCTTAATCTTATATACTCAGCCTAAGCACTTTTTTAAATATATGTTCTTCATGTGCATTTACGATAGTATCTATCAATATTGTTCCTATATAATTGTATCTGGCCTATATATAATCGTTATCCTTAGCTAACACAACTCTAAGGCTGTGTTCCAACTCTCCTCTCTCGTGTGTCCTAGATGTTATCTCTTTCCAGAATAACTTGGTCTTATCTTCCTGTTTTTCGAGCAGCTCAATAATTCTTCTTTCAGGTAGTTTGTTCTGTATTCCATCAGAATGGTAATGAGCGTAAATATATGTACGGCAAACTCCGACGCACATTTTCCAGTTATCGGAACCTTGCGTAATTTTTAATACTGCATGGATCAGTTTTAATAGTTCGATGTGGATATATTCGTCTTTTAAGTCATAACAATCTACGCTAACATATTGGGAAATCATTGAGCTCACAAGTTCTATTAGTTCTGGTATTTCGCTTTTGTCAGCCTGGTAAAACTTAGATTTTATGCTACTGTTTATAACTTTTAGTAACACAACGATAATCCTACCGGATAAAAGTTTCAAACCATCAATATGTATACTTAAATGTTGTTGTATCATCTCTTTGAATATTTTTAGTGCATTTTCAGAAGGCGGCAAATCTAATAAAGTTACTAGCATGTCTACCAGATTTAGAGTTTCCTCTTCCGTAAATAATGAATCTATAATCTGATTTTCAAGAAAATAAATCTTGTCCTCAATCGTCTTATATGACACGAATGTCTCTCTGAAGATACTTATCTCTGTGAACTTGTCCGATATATTTAGTTCTCTCTTTAATATCATAAATGAATGGCTATTCTTAATATGATCAGTGTATTTTTCATTTAAATATGACACGACTTTGAAAGCCATTTCAGTATTAATTGCCTTTTCTGTGAACATCTTTTTAATTTGTTCAATAACATCCTCCATCTGAGAATTGTATTTATGTTTCTTCAACGATTCAAAGTATATCTTCACCCAACTAAACAGATTATCATCCAAAGTCTTCAAGAAAAAATCGAATTGGATACTCGTATCCCTTTTCAATAATACTGTCAGAAATTTTTTGAAAAGTAAAGTGTCATCTTTCAAAAAGAAGCGAGTTGCCAATAAAAAAAAGTTCATGTTTAATGTATTGAACGAATTGTTATCACACAACTGCAATATATTATAGTTGAATGCAATCTCAATGTCTTTGTTGGTGGTAAGTCCTTGATATGTGTAGAATGTCCACCATGTTGTCGCTTTGTGGTCTACTAAAAATTTACCAATTGCACAATAGTATCCAATCCACTCGATAGCAGCCTTAGCTTTATCACTTACCAATGGCAACAGTGTGTTCTGTAACCAATTTATTTTCAGATATTTCATGTTTTTAACCATCATGTTAATTATAATCGTTGAACTCTGGTCATCTTTACTTGCACTTGTTTGGTAAAGGTGTAGTGGTTCATATAAATCTTTCAAAACTAAGGACTTGCTTCTCCCAATTTTTTCAAAATTTCTATCCAGTGACCTTAAAAAGGTTACCCAATGATGTTTCGTATGTTCCTTGTTCATTATCAACGATTTATATACTTGCGATATTATGTTCTTCATCCTAAATGGATTTTTCTTTATGGCATTGATTTTTAAGAATGCAAGTATAGAGTTAAAAATACTGGTAATCCTTCTGTCACTAGTTATATTTTTTACATTGCTGGCTGCTTCATCGATTAATAGTGGTTTTATCAGGTTTTTCAATCTTAGATCCAAATTAAAATTTGTTTCACCAGCTAAAACCGTAAGCAGATTCATTCTATTAATGATGATTGAGTCGTTATCAGTTATGACTACTTCACTAATTGGCATGATTTTTTCTGACATTGCAATTGTGACCGTATAAGACCTAAGAATTGTTAGGTACTTATTGAAGAGAGTAGCCACGGGTAATTTCCTTTCTGGTGAACCTATTACGAAGTTCTTCTCTGATACAAGTGTCTCTTTTTCAAAATCTTGAAATCTTCTCCTTTTGAATATATCGTTCAGAGCTAGTATTATCTCATCGGAGATATTCCACTTACCAACCTTTATGCAATATCTAATAAACCAAAAAGCATTTACTAAACCTTTGTAATCTGAAGGAATGTTAAGAGCATTCCAATGGCTTTTACGTGTAGGAAATATTGCTGTAATAACATGCAAAATCTGACCTGGTAGTTTCCGGGCATCAAGTTTATTCCACAGATCCTCTTTTACATCTAGTATGTCGATAACAGTTGCCAAGATATCATAACTTTGATATAACATCATAATATCATCTCTCTTTACCGCAGAATAGCACTCTGAAAGTAGAATAAAAAACGATACCGTATTCCTGATGATATCAGACCTAATTTTCTCCTTGGTAACATTTGGCGTATTTGTATAATAAAAGATCTCCACTAAAAATAATTGACAGAGTGCGATCTCAAAAAAATGAATCGCTTTTGCTCTTTCTCGAACTTTGTAAACTCTTTCTCTGAATTCTCTATGAAACTGTTGAACCCGAATCAGTAATGACATATCATTTAAGTGGAAAAAGAATTCTGTTAATTGTTTGCTGGCATTCATTAATTCTGTGTTACTGGCACCTTCCATCACAATTGTGTCAAATATTTTTCCTGTTGTTGTTGAAACATCCGAAAGACTGTATCTAGACAAAACGAAATTCTTGTTCCCAAGGTTTATATTTACAACATTTGGTGGATTGAATAGTTTGTTGTCTATGAGTATATCAAGAATCGGTAATGCGGATTCCCTATCATCCGCAGCCTGTTTACTTACCTCCAAATTGTGCTGTGTCACAGATCCTTTATGTGTGATGGCTGAGTATTTATTACCTAGAGCCTCCACTACAGTCACAAAAGACGTGGAAGTGTTATTATTGACAGTTCTTCTATTGGTTCTTAGTTTCTTATTTCCTTTTTCTGCTTGGTTTTCCAATTTTTCTGCATCATCCTTAGGCTTTTTTCCACTGGTTTCATTGCCTTTGGAAGAACCAGCCTTTTCAACAGTTATTTTTCTAATAATTGGACGTGAGAGCACCCTCTTACCACCCTTTGGTTTTTCCCTTTTTCTTCTATAGACCGTCCTTCTACGAGGAGGTTGTCTTTGTTGTTGTATCTTGAATTCCTTGTTGATGATGTTTTTCTTCTTCTTTGAAGGTTTGCTAGACATAGCTGATATGATATTACGGTTATCTTCTATTGCCATTCCCATTGGAGCCCTATCTTCATCAGTGTCATAATCGGTCACAATATACATATCAGGATCACTCATTAGCCCGTCGGAATCGATGTTTATAATGTCATGATCTGTACCATTATTATTATCCGTGGGACTACTATTCTTTGGTATATCCGACATATATTCGTCGTTTTCATATTGATCGTTATAATATTGTTCCAGTTGGTTTAGTTCATTGGCATCTGTATTTTTCCTATTTTCAATTAGGTAGTCACTAATATCGTTGGCTTCATCAACAGCTTCGTCATCGACTATTGCAATATCCGATAGTAGCATGTCATCTTGTCCATTTTTATTACCTTTACTCTTCTTTTTAATTGCTAGACCTTTGTGATAAACTTTCGGTTGTCTCTTACGTTTATGACGTTCTCTATGCATCTCGTTTTTCTTCATCTCTTTCTCCCATGCACTTCTTGGTAAAATCCCACGGTACCCTGTATTTATGTTTATCTGTCGACCTCTAAATGTAACATTCTGGTTTTCAATATCAGTATCGTTAGACATGTTGTCATTTTCTATATTATTCCCTGTATTAGAAACAGTGTCATGCAGTGAACTCTCTGGGTTCATAGTTTCAGACACAATGTCATCTTCACTGACATAGTCTGAAAAATCACTATCATCATTAATATCATCCATATATGGGATATCATCAATGACATCGTTGTTTTCCAGATGTGCTTGCTTTTCCTGATCATTGTGTATGTGTTGTTCAGCAAGGGCTGGTAGTCTAACTTTATTTGACACTGTTTCAAAACTAGATACGTCGAAACCTTGTAATTGCTGTCTATGTTTTATCCTTTCTAAGCTGTATGGCATCTTTTGTATTGCCGTTCTCTTCCTTAGAGATCTTCCAAAAGGGTTAACAAATTCAGAGACATTCTCATTTTCTTTGTCCGTTATACTAGCATTAATCATATCATTAATATTTTCTGTATTATCTATAGTGGACACCTCACCAACGTTGGTAATATAGTTCGTGGGAATTTCAATAACTGTTTCTTCCACATTAATAGCATTATTAAAAGATGGGTCAGCAGTAGATTCCTGTATATCCGATGGCTGTTCAATTGGATTTTCTAAAGGAGTAGGAGGTACTTCATCAATATTAGATACATTTGTAGATGATTCTGTGGCTGGAATCGGTTCTTCTACATCGTCTTCGGTTGGTTGAACCTTCGAGGTAGTTGCAATTAATTCAGACTGTGGATCATAAAATATGATGACCTCATCACTTGAATACTCCTCTGAATCAGATACGACATAGTTCAAGGCCTCGTCCATACTCTATAGAGCTCCAAAATTTCCTTATTCTTCTTCTTTTTTTCAAATCAGTGCTCTTTTTATCACAACTGATAATTGGACTACAGATATAGTGCTTGGCTAATCTGCATTCGACTCACTATTCGCGGAATTAATCGAACTTTTAGTAGGAAATTGTCGTATAAAGAAATATCAGAGTACTTCTCAACTATCAATCTGAGTCTCTTAACTAATTATTCTGGAATGAACAATCCTCTGGTAGTTCTTCTTGTAATAAATCGATACAATAACACGAACTTGTTCCATCATCTCATCTCTTTCATACCTCAGCGATTCTTTTTCTATACGCGATAGCTTGGTTTCCTATTTCACTATGGGCTCGGCGTCCCATTTTTTGCCGAGAAGCTAAATCGGGATCCCAGCTAAATAAATCTTTGTTTATATTAATGACAATGAGAATTGAATGATTTCAAAATAAACAAGACAGTAGACCAAGGTGGCATACTGGAGCGAATATATACTAATAAAGATATTATATTCAAAAGGATTAACACCAGTAAATTAAATTACTACCTCACCCTTTTGTAAATTAGAATTAGAGGACTCGGGAACGAAAGCGCAATCAGAAAGTAAGGACTTTTAGAGGAAATATGTCAAGTTCTTCTGAGACAGGCCATTCCACGCCGAGGTCTTCAACCTCATCAGCAAGAACTTCTGTGAGCATCGAGACTACAGTCACAAAACTATTGATGTCGACAAAGCATTTACTACAAGTGTTGACTCAATGGTCCAAAGGAAGCGCTACAGGTAAAATGGTATCTGATTCCTATGTTCAATTAGGTAATGATTTTAAACTGGTCTCTAAATTTTTCACACATGCTAAAGTAGATATATCTGATGTAGGAGATGTCCCAATGCAATTACGTAAGGTATTGGAAGTAACTTTAAGAGAACCGGCCTCGGATACAACTTTAAATAAATATTTGCCTAGAATTCGTGAAATTATTGTCAATTTATTAGATAAATTGAAGGTGAAGCAAATACAATTGAAACAGGCAAGACAAGAGCAATTAATTACAAAAATAAGCCTATCCAGGGATGCTTCTGTCTCCGACGAACCTGTAGAGAGACGTACAATGGCTCCACCATCTCATGAACCTAAAGCATTCCAACAGACAGATAAGAGTAATAGATCCTCTCGTGTTAGTGTTCCTTCACCTGTTCAAAATGATAAGCCAAGTCGTACTGAATTCACAGCGACAACTGGGGATAATAAAAAGAAGCCACAACCAGAAACCAAAGATACTAAAGAAGCCAAGGCTGACGATGTTGTGAGTACACCTAAACCTGCAAGTCCACAACCTCAACAAAGTGATCAAATCGTTGTAACAAAAGTACGGGATTCTACAGATCAAGATGCTCTAGAACAATTGAAAAATGGTACTAATTTACAACGACGTGCATCCAAAAGATATTCTGCGTACCATATGGCTAAATTGACAAACCAGTCAACATCCGAAGCAGTTTCGGCTGCAGCATATGCTACATCTCCTGTACCAGATATGCCTTCTATGTTTAATAGTGAGATAAATAGAACACCTAGTCGTATCTCTAGCGAGCAAAGAACGCAGTTACTTTCACCTCAGAGTAATCGTCTTTCAGTTGATCAAAAAAGTCTAAATGGCTCTTATACTGTATTCTTAAAATTGAACGGTAAGACGAAAAGATGTGTGGTACCAATTATTAACAGTATGAATAATCTAAGGCTGTTATTTGTTGAAAGATTTGGTTACTCCCCAGGTAGTGATACATTTCCTGATATATACATTACAGATCCAAGATATGACGTCCCTTATGAATTAGATGAACAAGATATTGGGACTATAACTGACGGTACGTTGTTAGAATTGCGAACTGAGGTAAACTCTTCTGCCATACGTAACGATAAATTAAATGAATTATTTGTTTCCATGAAACAAGAAATTGTAAAGTCTCAAAATGAGATTCTTGAGAAATTGGAAAATGGGCAATTCAATAATGTTAATATTAATACTACTTCTCCTAAGCTACAAGATACTACAGGTAAAAATGTAGATAAGCCTAACAGAGTGGAAGGATCTATTCCAAACAAGAAGTCCGATGTTGTAGAATTAAAGCGTCAATTAAACATTGTCAAACAGTTGTATTCTAGTAATAAAAATGGATTTGATGATAGTATATCGGAAATCAAGAAAAACTTAGATGCATTTAAGAATGTCACCCTGGATACAAACTCGTCTGGTAAAAAAGAGTATGTTGAAAATTCCCAATCTGCATTAGGGGATATATCTGATAACCTGTTGACCAGTGTAGATGATTTACAAGATATCATCGAAATTTTAAGAAAGGATGTTGCAGATCGTGGTTCTAAACCAACTAGTAAGAAATTGGAATCTCTAGAAAATGAATTAAAAAGTGCTGATGAAAATTTAGTAAAGATGGAAAAATATATTGTTTCTGAAAAGCCACACTGGAAGAAAATCTGGGAGGCGGAACTAGACAAAGTCTGTGAAGAACAGCAATTCCTAAACTTGCAAGAAGATCTTCTTTTCGATCTTAAAGAAGATTTGAAAAAAGCAAATGAAACATTCAATTTAATCCGTCTATGTTGCGATGAACAAGAAAAGAATCCAAGCAAACCTAGAGTCAACACTATATTACCTCTGTTAAAACCTGGTACGTTCAATCAAGTTAGAGAACAAGTTATGGTTGCTGTTGAATCGATCAACCCAAATCATGAAGAAAGATTAGATGCGCTCGAAAAAGCTGAAAAACATTGGGAAAGGGAAAAGAAATATAAAGAAGATGATGAATTTAAGGATGAACTGGGTAATTTTGTTGAGAACTCGAGTTTAAAGAAATCTGGAGGTCTTGAAGAGATCGAACGTCTAAGAAGAGAAAAGGATGAAGCCAATCTAAGAGCAAATTTTAGAGGTCCATTGCCAATGTGACATTCAGGCTTTACCTAAATTGAATATTTAACTAGTATATATTTTTGTCTTTATCAGACACTTGCATTAATTCATTTACATAGATTTCTTATATACTTACATATTTTGCTCTCTGTCTTAAGGTACGGTATTATAGAGCTGTACTTTGACGAATATTTTAAGAAGCTTAATAAAAATTTATCTAGAATTTCTTCCTTGATTAGCAATTTTTGGGGTATCTCCAATGTATCATCAGAACATCTGCTAATTACTAAATTGTAAATATGATCCATGTATTTTATGAAAGAGTCTACATTAAGGTCTCTAGTCTTAAATGCTCGCACCATCACCAAAGAAACATTAGTTGCAATAAATCCTACTTGTTTGACAATAGTTTCAAATGAATTAACATTACAATCTATGGTATTATGTTGCAATCTTAGGTTGAAAAACCATTCTAATTGGGTGAATATTTTCTTAGATGATAAAGATGTTATCCTTGTTACATTTAAAGTATCGATATCTTTCCAAATTTCCAATTTTTCTATGGATATATCTAAACCACAGAACTGCATATTCTTATTTTGTGATTGTTGTGAACATTCTACAATAACCTTATTAACATTCACATGTGCGTTGTATTCTTTGAAACCAGTGTTTACAAGTTTTCTGATGGATTGTATTTGTGGGTCAGAAGTTGATACAATTAAGAAATCATCTGCAAGTCTTAAAATCAGTGTATCTCCATTCTTGATTGGTTTAAATTCTTTGTAATGTAGCAACATATCATCGTATAATACATCTACAAGTAAACCGGATAAGCTCGAACCTTGGAACAAGCCATCTTTCCTGAGATAGCATTTGTCATTCAACCAAACGACAGTTCTGAAAATTTCATCTTTGACTACACTAAGGACATCTGTAGCTGTCAAATATTTTGCATTACTTTTATCGAATGATATATATTTATTATTTTTTCGATCGATCCCATTGACCACTTCATATGTTGAAAATACACCTGAAAATGGGTTAAATTTCCCTTTAGTTCTTACCAGAAAATCGTCTTCTTTATCTAATAATTTTGTTAGAACATCCACCAGCTTCCTTCTTGGAATAGAGTCATAACAAGACTCTATATCAAATTTCATAAAGTGTAAAACAGGTATAGTTCCGTATTTCTTCAATAGCATATCTTTAAAATTCCTCAATGTTCCTGATATTTGCATTGTTGAACTTACTTTTTCAAATGTCGTATTCCGTTTTAATCTTATATGATTAAGGATAGCTTGCACAGGAATGATAACTTTCCTTTTATTCGCTAAAAATATTCTATTTTCCAAATCATCCACGCCTTTATTTGGTACACAAATCATTCTAAATTGATTATTTGCTTTTTTGGGGATAATTCTAAGTCTACTATGGTTGAATTCAGAAAGTGTATAACTTGAATGATTTCTACAAATTAAATTTTCTATTAAATATTTTGAAAAATACCAATCTCTAAAGGGAGTTACCATATCGATCCATTTTTCTCTTTTAAAATATAAAACTTCGATACCGGATGATACCTCTGTACAGTAAAAGAAAGATATTAAAATATGAGGAATTAAAATTTTAAAATACCAATTTAAAAACTTTTCTAAATATTCGGATGATTCTAAAAATTGTATTTTTGAATTTGATATTGTAGGGTATCCCAACCAATTCATTTTCTTCAATTGAATCTTTTTCAATATATTTTCAATAAACATCTTGTCGTTGATTGGTAATCTTAACATATCTGATATACTAGAGAAAATCAATGCTTTATTCTTTTTTGAGCCATACATGCTTTGTGGAATAAGTTTCTCTAGAATTAAAATCACAAATCTGATAACATCATTAACTGGTACTTGATTATCTAAATGATTTTTAATAATTTTTTTCCTTTGGCTTACTTTAAAGATCTTATTAAAAAAATGATCAAAATTAATGTTCGTTTGACATTTTTTTCTTAATTCAGCAAAACATTGATCCCAAGGATTTTTTTTACTCTGTTTTTTTGATTTATGGTTTTCTGTTATTATGACTCCTTTATTAAATAACTCTTCCAAGATTGCAATTTCATATTTCAATTTTAATGGACCAGTAAGACATGGGTTTTTATAATTTTTATAAAGGAAAGTTTTATTATTAATATTTGCTCCAATTTTATTAAATGCGAAGTTTTTGTTTAATAACCATTTTGGTGGTAAATTTGGTATATTAATCATATTACCAACTAATTGATTAAAATTTCCATTATCATGATTATATTCTAATATTGTAAAATTTAATATTAAATTAATAAAATTCTTATTACCAATTCTTTTGTGTAACATTTCCCATTTTTTATCCTTTAAACGATTAACATTAAAATTTGTTGATAAACTATGTGGTGAATATGATACAGTATTGTTACCATTATTTTGAAACGGATATCCATAAACTAAAACATTATTATAAAGTTTATTTTCAATTAGATAGCTAATTATAAAATCAATTGTTTTATGATGATCCAATAATCCATCTGCTAGAATTGGTTCCTCGATACTAACAGAATTTCTAATGATAAAATAACTGTCCCATATTTTATCAATACGTGTGGCCTGAATTGGAACCGAGTTCGGATTCTCTGTGACATTTGATATTTCAGTACTTTCAATGTATTTTTTTAACGATCGCATTCCATAGTGGTGTAACCTATAAGTAACTGTAACTGCACAAAATAGATATATTGCTATATTATAGGACAATATTTCTTGCTCCAATAACAGATCCGGGTTGGTTTTATTTCTATAGTTCTTTATTATCTTGAGGTTATGTTCAACTATATCACACATAGACACTCTTTATTTGTTTATTATCTCTCGAAGTTTTTTTTTCTTCTATTTTCATTTCACTGGATCATTGGATCATATTTAAAGCAGAGGTCTATGAAACAGACAAACGCCGTGGAGCAGGAGGCGCTGAAAATAAAATTTAAAAGGTACGTAGGTGTGTGTGTATCTTATTTAGTGCATGAGGATTTACGTTAGGAAAATGCCAATAGTGTAACATGACACTTTTAGTTAAGTGGATCTACTTTAGGTCCTTGACATTTATTCCTTTTTTTTTCTTTTTGCCAGATATGGATGGGACTCTATCTATCAAACGGCTGTGGAGACTACAAAGGGTGTGAAAAAGCTTACACAATGAGTGAGTGAGTGAGTAATCGCAAGAACTGCCGCTGGAACATCACCACCAGAAGCAAACGTCACTGTCGCAGATTGTGAATTCTCATTCCTTATAATTGATGCTAGCAATAAATAGCGAATGGGAAACGTTTTGGAAACATTCTGGAAACTATGTTGACACAATAATGGGAAACACAAAAGCACAATTAACAACGAAGACAGCCTATAAAAAACTCTAACACAATAATTATTTGGTAGCTATTACAAACATAACAAAGGTACTCTAAATAATCATCACTAAAAAATGCCTAGCAATGTAACAATTTGGAATACAATTCGGAGGAAGCGGAGTTAAGAAGGAAAGAAAAAAAAAACGGGGGAGCGTAAAAAGCAATTTAGCCGCCTATGTGTCCGAAAATTTTTCTCAGCGGTTTTATGTGTTCAGTTAAATAATTGGGTGACTAAATAGGAGAGGGGGAAGGCAATTCACCAGAAGGATTTGTGCTTTTGTTTCTTCGTTGACATTAGGGGTTATTACATATCTTTATAACGAGAAATCTCAGTTGTTTCCAAATTGTTTCCCAAATGTTTCCAATATCCATTTCATTTTAAAGAGTACTATTTTTAAACTTTTAGAGATGATCTCATGGTGATACAATTCCATTAGTTATCATTATGCCTTAGAACAGTATTAATTGTGTAACTATAAGATATACAGTGAGGTGGAAACTTATCTCCGGCTTTCCTTTCTTGCCTCAGGGTCCGACATTTTAGAGGTACATTTCCCTGTAGTCATACGCATAATATTTCACACAAACTTACACATATAGATAGATGCATGTGACAAGGCTTCATTTAAAGCATTCGAATAACAGTGATTTTGTTGTAGTGATTTTCTGCAGACACATATTACGTAGCTTGTAAATAAGATGAGAAAAGGGCATAATATCCTTTAGAAGGATAGATGGGCGGCTAATTGCATAAGGTCAAACAAACTAATTGTAGCAGATAGTGACATTGTCACAAACAGTATTTTATTTTTACCAGATATATATTTACCTTTTCAAGAAATAAGGTTTTAAAGTTGAATATATTAGAACAGTTCATTGCAAGAATATTATCATCAAGCTTATTCACCTTTGTAACCAGATCTAATAGTCAATCAAAGTAAACAATTTATTGTACAAGATTTACTAATCGGAGCAATAATAATATTACACTACGAAAAGTCTTGGAATTTTACTAACGTAAGATATGTCAGTAAAATCTCTTTTTTTTTTTTTTTTTTTTTTTTTTTTATAGTTTTGTGTAAGATATTTGTTTCCGACAATGACGTCTTCATAATAATAGTCTTGTCGTCAATTCACCAAACCTTGTTGTAGCTGCTGTAATATCAAATAATTTTAACAATTACACTCATTTAAGAGAACTTTTTCTAATATTTTCTTTATTATAATCATTTCTTTTTGTCTTGTTTCAACATCTCAGCGTAATCAGCTATTATAAACTGTGCTACATTAATATGCTATAAATGGTTACGCCAACTGCTAATACTCAATTCAAATCAAACAAAACAAACAAGCAAACAAACATTATACTTTAAGCTAAATAAGCATCAGCTACTTTTATTTGGCTCTCAAACATTACTTCATACACAATTATATGGGATTTCTATTGTTCAACGAAACTCCCCTAGAACTTATCTCAAAGAATTCTATTTTCGATATTCTTTCGTTAACTGTATTATTCGTTCATCATATATTTTAAAAATCTGAAATCACTATCAAATAATATTTTAGATTGCTTACAAATACTCTCAAATACTAATATTAGTTTTCATGTGCAAATTATATTTTAAGTCAATTATTTTATTTTCTTTTAAATTAATGGAATTGAATGACATATGAAACAAATATGTTCATTTATTAATATTGAAATTTTATTCATAGTACGATTTCTATTAAAATGAAGGAAGCAATTTTTTTATCAATATTTAATAGTAAATCCAATTCATTCGTTTTAGGCATCTGGGCCACATATAATACCAGAGTTGTAATAATAAGATAACATCACAGGCTTACTTTGGGCCTTTATACCAATGTTATTATCATAATACATCACAGGCGTACTTTGGGCCTTTATACTAGAGTTGTAATAATAGGATACCAGGCGTGCTTTATGCCTTTATACTAGAGTTGTAATAATAGGATACCAGGCGTGCTTTATGCCTTTATACTAGAGTTGTAATAATAGGATACCAGGCGTGCTTTATGCCTTTATACTAGAGTTGTAATAATAGGATACCAGGCGTGCTTTATGCCTTTATACTAGAGTTGTAATAATAGGATACCAGGCGTGCTTTATGCCTTTATACTAGAGTTGTAATAATAGGATACCAGGCGTGCTTTATGCCTTTATACTAGAGTTGTAATAATAGGATACCAGGCGTGCTTTAGGCCTTTATACTAGAGTTGTAATAATAGGATACCAGGCGTGCTTTAGGCCTTTATACTAGAGTTGTAATAATAGGATACCAGGCGTACTTTAGGCCTTTATACTAGAGTTGTAATAATAGGATACCAGGCGTGCTTTAGGCCTTTATGCTAGAGTTGTAACAATTAAATTAGTCCATTCTTTAAGGTACTGGAATAAATTACCAACTTTTTTATTTCTACTATATTTCAAATTCATTCTTTTCTGGCACGGAAAACTTTTGATCAATTGCACGAGAGTTATAATATCACATCAAATTAGCTTTATTACTACAAATTTTTATTTTCTAAAATGAACTTCTACTCATTGACGAAGTTATCCAAACAATGACTTCTGCGTCAATAATTTCTAGGGATTTACTCGCACCAACTTAACAGCTATTCGAAATTCTATCAATAGTCGCTCAATTATACTTTTTGTTTGTTTGTTTTGTCATACTTTTAATGTTTGCTGTCATGATACTTCTTAATCTTTGCTCCATGATACTTTTAATGTTTGCTGTCATGATACGTCTTAATCTTTGTTATCATGATAATTTTAATGTTTGCCCCATTACACTTTTAATGTCTGCTCCATGATACTTTTTAATGTTTACTATCATAATAATTTTAATGTTTGCTTCACAACACTTTTGATGTTTGCTATCATGATAATTTTAATGTTTGCTATCATGTCAATTCTAATGTTTGCTATCATGATACTTTAATGATAGCTCTTTTTCAACCAATGGCACTACTTTACCATTTAATGCTGGCTTTACTACACTATTTTAATACTCACACAACCAATTTTCACTGCTAAACATCCCTATTCAACAAAGAAGATATTCTCAAGTACATTACAAACTTAATTAACGGACAATTCTTCTCACATTTCTTCATTTTTTGCTTCGCTATTATGAATAGCCGGGAATTTAATTTATGAACAACTGCTCAACATCGACCCAGTATTCAAACTACTATTTCAATCTAACTATAACTGTTACCAATTGTACATCTACCACCAAAGAATAAAGAAAACAAACAGGATTCTAGAACGAGGTACTAATCACCATCTCAGCAAACAACAACAGTATCTTTACCTTTGCTCCAAACTCAATAAAAGAAATGTAATATCCTATAACATATAATGGGTAAACGATTCTAGAATCATGTACAATTTTAAATTTTAAACCAATCCACAAGCACAAAATGAAAAAAGAATACAATGCAGGACCAATCAACAGAAAGAAAATGATCACATTTGTTTGAAAATGAATAGCATCAGACAAACGCTAGCTAACTCTCTCCAACCAATACTAAATTATGTGAAAGAATAAACTAATAGTCCTCATTGTGATAAAATTAAAGCTAGCTGAATAGAACCATAAGCCTCATGTACCGGCGTATATATTAAAAATAAAAGAGATTCCAGGATAAGAAACCAACCAAATGAAAGAAAGCAATGTCACTCCACTCTACTCCACTCCAAATATGTTTCTGGCATCCACATAAAAAAAAGAAAAAGATCTTCATGAGTGACCCAATTCAACAAATCCAATAAAAAGATCTGAGCCTGTTAGTGAAAAAAAAGAATAAGACCCAAAATAAATTCAACAAGCTAACAAAAAAGGCACATAAGCCTCATATACTGGCATATATATTGATAAAAAAAAGGACTCTAGGATAAGAACCAACCACAATGACAAAAATTCCAAAGGAGAAAAAAAATGCTTCTAGGGTACCACCTAAATTAAAAAAGGGATCTTCGGAAAGCAAGATCTCAGCCTGTTAATAAAAAAACAAGAATACCCCAAAGAAGAAAGTATTCGACTTTATTAACAAAAAAGGCACATAAGCCTCATGTACCGGCGTATATATTAAAAGAGCAAAGGATTTTAGGAGGAAATGGTCTTCCGCCAAAGCAAAAAAGCTTTGGGAATCCACCTAAATTAAGAAGGATCTTCGGAAAGCAAGATCTTAGCCTGCTGATAGAAAAAAAAGAATACCCCAAAGAAGAAAGTATTCGAACTCTACAGCCAAAAAGGCATGGTAAGCCTCATGTACTGGCGTATATATTAAAAACAATAAAGGATTTCACAAAGGAAAAAATCTTTGGGTTGTCCACCTAAATTAAAAAGGAATCTTCGAGAAGCAAGGTTCAGCCTGTTAAGTAAAAAAAGGAGCGAGGAATAGCATTCGAACTTACTAACAAAAAAGGCCACTTCTATAGGCTTTTATATACCAGCACATAGTAATAAAATATTAGGATTTTTGATTAATTATTTTTTTTTTCTATTGAGATCCTCTCAAATAAAAAGGAGATCTTCGAAAAGCAAGATCTTAGCCCAGCTGAGTGAAAAAGAGGCGAAGAATAGTGCTCGAATTTACTAGCAAAAGTGGCACTCCAATGTATGTAGTTATTTTTCTTACTAACAATAAAAAAAGAGGAGTTCTAAAAAAAGGAAGCAATCCAAGTAATAAATTAATGAAGCTTCTGGAAGGTCTTAGAACCCCTTAGAACATTTACTGCTTTGTTTTCTCAATGGTGAAGTTATCCAAAAGAATGTGTCACAAAAAAAAAAGGGTATTTTCCGTAAGCAGTGAAAAATAGGAACAAAGCAGAAGAGAAAAAAAATAATCGGAGTGATAGAACATAAGGAAAATTGACACATTAGAAATTCCTTTTCCCATAGTAGATTTCTTTCTATGTAAACAAACCTATGTACAATTCCATATTTCATTATTTTGGTATGTAGTTCCCCTTTGTACAAAGTATATAGTTTTGTTTGTACGTTATGTATGCCTCGATTTGGGATGGGTTGTGGGAGTTTCTTTTACTTTCACTTCCAACTGATCCTTACCTTTCTCATTGTCTGGGATTGTGCAATGTCACATGGTGGTGATTCGTTGTACGAGATGTGACATAAAATCGTCTCATCTCTTGTGCCACGGTCCTCACGTTCGTTTCTTCTAGCCACACACCCCTATTTCATGTATGTAGGGGGAAATGCGGCACCTACGTTCAGTTCATACTCATACTGTAAACATGGCTGCGGAATTAAGATTCTAGCTAGAGTTGATATTGGTTGCAATATTAATATGTTATTTGATTATATTAACTTATAAAGTAGGAACATCGAAGAATATTCCTGAAATAAGCAATTCTTTAGTTGTACCAATAAATGAGCTTCCTGTTTCGTTAAAAACAATTACCAGGTTGAAGTGTAAACTGTTACACTCCAGTACCACTAATGTCATCACATAAACTATACTTCATGTCGAGCTTCAATATAAGACTGGATAACAACATTTATGTAGAAAGCTACCATGCAGTATTCTGTTTTGACTATGTTTTCTACCATAGTGACTAGGGATTAGTATAACGCATCAAGTTCGCATATCTATCATCCCAATTGCACATCTCATCGAGCATCAATTAGTCAGTTAATACCTGTTCTTTGGTTACGATATGCCTAAGTTACAACGTAGAATCCAAACAAACCATTTCATATAACTGAAAAGTTAAAATAAGCTCCACCTGTTGTTTCTGTTAGCGCCTGCTGGCTGTTCATTGTCACAGTGTTGTACACCGCCTTCCCCCTTTCTTCCACCTTTAAAAATTGTTGTCTCGAAATTTTCGAGAAATAAAAAATTTCGAAGTATAAATTTATAGGTGCGCGGGCCAACATATGAGATAATATGTCGTTCTTATTTGTTCTTGAGGTTTATGAACGTAACATTACTTGGGTTGGTTATGAAAATAACCAACAACTTTGACTTTACATGCCCACCCTTTAAGAACGCCATAGCTGTACATAATATATCGCAACCCAGATCAGTCACAGTATGATTACCTCAAAACATTTAACTGCTTTGGTTTGTAATATTCTATTCCTTTGCAGTAAAGGATCAGTCATTATATCTTCAAAAATAGGAAAATATAATTGATAATGCAGAATTGACCAATTGGGTAAAATGGGTTAGAACAAACTAAGGGATATATATCCTATTTGGACGGGTTTTATAATACTCAAATAACTAGATTATTGATGTTACTGTGTGAACTACTGTAGTATTCGATCCCTCTACACGGCCCAAATCGATATCTATTTGCACTAGGATTGTAGGAACGTATAAACTCATAATGCGCTCTGCATCATATATGTATTATGGTTTATCCTATTCAATACTGACCAATTCCCTTTATATCAAACCCACCTTTACATACTCTTATGATGATCTTCCTTGTTTTTTGGGGGAAGGGGGTGCGGTTATCCACTCATTTAATTTGTTTGTTTAAACATATATTCCAACATAAACTGGTTTTAGAATAAAAAATTTTGAAGCGTGAGTAATATATCAGACCATCTTGTTTTACTACATTCTCTAATTTCTTCATCAAGAAACCCTTAAATTTGAATCATGAACTCTCAGCACTATACTTAAAATAAAACGTACTACAATTAAAATTGCAAGTTTCAAAAACATTTAGTTCCGTTTCTGTTAGGGTGTTTTTAGAACAAGCTATAAATCATAAGAGGTCAGGTGATAAGAGCCACTGTGCCGAACCTGAACCGTAAGATAATAGTTGAAGTAGTGACTGGAAATAGCCTGGCCCGCTATGATCTATGTAACAAGACCAGTACACACTCACAAATAGGAAGTTAGATACGCACGTGATAAGAGTGTATGCCTTAGAACCTTAAGTAGATAGCATTGAGCGACAATACAATAGTATGTCCGATAAGAGTCCCCATAAGAGAACACATGTCCTAGTTTTTCTAATAATACAATAGCATATACATGCTCGTCAACGAGGAGGTCCCTACGTTAGGATTCCTTCCGAGTGATTATCAACAGTGTGGTATGAGACACACGACCAGCAAATAATAAAGACAGAATAATAATAAATAAAATATAAAAGGACGTTAAGCAAGTGCTTAACGAAAGATCCAAAACCTATATATATAAATAAGCAATCAAGCTTAACGATAATAATAATAACACTCAATACTAAAGATTGTAAGTGTACATAAGATACATAATATAAAATAATAATCTACTATAAATACTCTTATCACAGAAAAGCGTCTAACAGTTTCGATCAACGGCCAGTTATATATAAAGGTCTACGATTTGTAACCGAATTATTTTTGTTTGAAATATTTATTGAAAACAAGGTTATCAACCCATGGATACACTTCCATTACTATTTCAAATTTCTCATTACCTGTGAGAAATTGATCACTATGGCCCTATAATATAAATCCTGGAACTTGATATCTTATAACACATAATGTAACGATGTCCAATTCTGATATACTCCAGCGATATCGGTGTTGGAATATTGTTTTAATCCAAACAAGATTCTTCTAGACACGTGACTACTGGACAAAATTATTTTATGATAAAATTTTTCCAGTTCATATAAAAGAGGCATCTCCTCTTTTATATTATTTGTACATTATTTATATATACCTTTTATAGAGTTTACATAAAAGGGTGAACCCAAATTCTATTTATTGAATATGAGTAACAACATTATTAGTTTACAGCGCGCACAATCGGACTGAACAATTATTCTTGAAAATCGGAATTTATATTTCGGTAGGCGCACACAATATAATATTTTATTTCGTAGGAAAGTTAAATACAAATATAATGTATAGTCACGTGCATTTATTATGAAAGAACACAGTTTTCACTTATGTCAGTTTTAGGCATTTTTGGGGACGTCAAAGTGTAAATATTCTATATAAGTGACGGCACTATACATACATTAAAAACAATTAATACAGGTTATCAATTAAAACCTTTCTTTCTAGAATATATGTGTAAACTTGTGCCCTCACAACATGTATTATTATTTGAACTACAATATTATTAATTTGATTTTGATGAATTATCCTTTAGATAGATATTTCTAATTGGGCGATAAAGAAAAATGAGGACATCATTAATTGATGGATAACAAGAAAGCTGTTAAGGTGCCGGTTGTAGAAAATATCTAACAATATATTATTATAACGGGAACTGTTTGTTAGCTCTACAATAAAAATTATGTAAGGGTTTTATCTATTGAGTTTTTATTGTAGAGATATATATATAACTTGTGTCATATTTTCTACTATATACTGTATATCAGTAATGACTATATGAAATTTCTCGAGCACCTAACAGAACCCTTCCGTTTATTTACTCTTTAATGAAAACGCCGACCTTAATGACAAGTAATCCTAGGTCCTATTTTTCCTTTGTTTATGATAGTTTCCAATGTACCATTTTTTTATCCTGAATAAATGTAGCCATTCTGAAGGGAGGTAAACAAATTTTGTCTGAGATATTACAAATAGTTGGTAACAAATTGTAGTAATGGAGGGTAGCTTAATAAAGGGCCTTAAATTTTACTCAAGGAGGCCAAACGGAGCTAAATGCTGAACAATCCTACGCTTTGGTGGTAGTAGATGATCCAAAATTTGAGATTCATTCAATGTTAAGTCAGTTCTAGTTTATTTGGTAGAATTCTTCGTTTCTCACAGGTTGAGCAATTTTGATGGACTCATTTTAATTCACTCTTTATTATTTTATTATACAGATTTTTTTTATAACGTTCTACCACCTTGTTGCTCATGTGAATATCTTGGACTATACAGTTCTACAACATAAAGGTTTGAAAGTTCATTGGTAGACAATTTTCCAATGGTATGTTACTATTTATGAAATTCTTTGACTAATTTTCAAAACTAAAGCCTTGAAGTAGTGTTTATTTGATTTCAGTAGGACCACAAGAGGTGTGGTAGTTTGTAAGAGGTCGGAAGTTTCAAAGAAAACGAAGTTGTAGGGGAAATATAATAGGAATAAAGAAATAGACATTGATGGATTTGGTAGTGTTTAATATCTTACAGTTCAAGATAAAATGAGAAAACAGAAAGCTAAATCTGGAAGCCTGTGTGATCTGTACAGTGTTAGTATTGGGGATTCATTATCAGGAAATTATGGATTCGATATTTTTCTTGCAATAAAATTATTTATATCCCTAAGTAACTTGTATATCATTTTGTAATCGTATATTATATTAGATCAGACGGATATATGTTTACGTTCTCTGTTACAATTTACACGCAAAATAGTAATATACTCTTAAAACTTTTTTACAAAGTAATATATCTTACCAGAATAAATATAATTATAAACAGATAACAGCATAAGCTAGAAATTGTCTAAATACAAAATGAATTAAAAGAGAAACAAAGATATGGAAGACTATACCCCTAGTGAAAAATGTTGAATTGTAATAGTTACGTCACTAATTACCCTCTTGTATTATTACTCTCGAAAGAAAATTTAAATATTTAATACGTACATTCTTTATTTAAGGTTGTGCATCAGATCCTTAGCCTATAATAATATGCACAAATGCAAATGCCTCAATCATGTGTGTAGATGTGAATTGTACATTGCGGATCATTGTCGCGAAGATCTGTATCTATGTCAATATTCGGATAAAGGCCAGCCGAAAAATAAAGTTTCATTTTAGTCGTCTCACCATTTGTCAGGGAAACCTTAAATTAATAAAGGAAGGCTCTTCTCGAACAATCCCAGGAGCTTAGTAAGAGGTGAAAATGTACTATTGATTCTTCGGGGACCTTCAAGATGTACAATACTTAAATTACTCGAAATTGTACAAAGAATGATGGTCTGCGACATTTCTCTCATTTATTTAAGTAAAAAACTAGAACTTCTTTGTGATTATTATACATAGATATTCATGAAAGATATGGTTTGTAATATTCTTGTAACTGAGGTACAACAGTAATCAATTGGGGAGTCTATTATTCCCTTTTCTGGATCGAGAAAATTTTGGAGGAATATAATATCTATTGTTCCTGTATTTTTAATTTTTGTTTCTTTTTTAATTGTTCTGTTGAGAACTGCTCAGAATTGTCTTTCTATTGCAGATTGTATTGTTTTGGGCCTTATATTTATTTATATTTATTAGTGTTAAAAGTATAATAGTTGGTATTTCCAATAGTTATAAGTGTAACGTTTTAATAAAGTAAAATAATGTAATTTGTATCTATATATGTATATGATCTATATATATTATACGTATTTAACAATAATCTTTATTTATACATAGTAAATGTTGTAATTGTCGAGGACTATAACAACACTCATATTGTAGCGCGCATCCCTACATACGAATCACAATCTGTATTGTATCAAAACAATACAAGATAATATAATTCGATTCTTCCAAAAACGAAGCTTTATTTATTTTGATTTGGTTTATTTTTACCTTGTAAAGAAAATTTGCCTCCATGAGAGATTTCGTATTAAATCTTTGTCATAGACACTCCTGCGCAAAAAAAAATATTGGGGAACTTTTATCTCCTAGTGGTCATAATAACAGTAAAGGAAACTATTATCTGCAAATATAGATCTGTTGTTCCTATATAAAAAAACATATAAACAAATGTACAGCAAAATTCACTTTAGCTAAATAGAAATGTCAGGGCAATCTATTTTGGATTGACAGATCCTTTCCTTTTTGAGTAAACGCTTGACAGCCTTCGCCTCAGTTCAGGGGAACCTTATATCTGTTGAACCTCCATGTATGTTAAACTAGAACATAAGCTCTTATATATAGAGTGAATAATATATTTTTACCACAAGAACCACACGAGTTTCTATGATTCTTCACATGTGGTTATGACTCCTTATAACAACGTACCATTTTTTAAATGAAAAAGAGGCAATGTTAAATAAAGAGGTTAAATATAGACCACAGTAAATTGTTCTTCCTACAAAATGTATGAGCAACGTGTTTAATTTTCACTTTTGAGTAAGGCTAACCTGTATAACGGATAGCTGTCAAAAATGTATATGATACATTTCTAACTTTGAAAGGTAATTCATATTTTGGAATAATATCTTTCCTTTTCATTAATACCAGGCCATGAATTATCTTACAAACAAATTAAAATTCAGAACTTAAAAATGCCTTTTTCAGAAGGACAATCAGTGGCTTAAGTTTGAGCAAATGTACATAGTGGTATTAGACAATAGGGAGTAACAAAAGTAAAGATAAAATATGGATCATAAACCTTCCGGTTTCT